>BGNK01000186.1:0-125989 GCA_003297005.1 Symbiodinium sp. clade A Y106
CCTCCGTATGAGTTGATGCTGCTGACCGCCCTTGTTGTTCTATCGGTGATTGCTCTCTGGGAAGGGGGAAGAGGCCTCGTGGGGTGCTGTGCTACCAGGGTGAGACCTCGCGTACGCTCGGTGAGGACCACGAAGGGTAAATCTGTTGAAGAGCGGGTGCAAGAAGCGATCAAGAAGGAGCTTGATGGGGAGAGGCTTCGACAGGATCGCGGGCTTGTTTTAAGGGCTAAGGCCGCAAGCGTAACCCGGGATGCTGGTTCTGCGGCTAGTCAGTCAGGCTCAAGTCGGGCAGCAGCACCATCTTCAGTGAAGGATGTGCCACCCCCACCAGCAAGGCATGTGCCACCACCGCCTGTCAATACCTACCGAGGGAGAGCATCTTCCGCGTCTCAAACTGATGCGGGTTCAGCTGTCCGGATGCAGGATCGTGGCAGTCAAACTGAGGTTCCGTACCCAAACCACCTTCCTACCGGAATTCCACCTCACCAGGTTTGCACCACCATGCAGCGCGGGGGTGTCGTTCATCTCTACGATGACTGTCCTACTCTTGGGGTACCGGCATACCGCCAAACGAGGGCCTTCTGTCAACGGTGCCTGGGACTGTAGGATCTTCTATGATCCTTAGGCCCTTAAGGTTTAGGCCAACCTGTGCGCACTTCGGTGCACCCCAGCACGTCGTGCCATTTCGTTCGTCTCGTGGTTTGTCTTTAGAAGGCAGAGCCCCGATTTTTCCTTTGATGGAGCGACTCTAACGCTTGCTCCAAGGAGGAGTGTTGAAAGAGACCTCCGCCTTTTGACCTTTTCAGGCTTAAGTTGTGAGAGTAGGCCTGCAAGTGCCGTCACTCTACGACAATCTTTTAAGGTAGGATCTAGGTTTCCAATCTACTCGANTTTTTGTTGTCTGCTGCGGTGTAAAAGGTAGGGTGCTTCATGGCCCGTGAACCCTCTTCGCTGCACAAATCGAGAAGTGTTTTCCTTGGAACCTCCTTCAGCTGGAAAACCTTTCAATAATAATATGGGTACGACTATCTAGGGTGCTATATTGGGGTCCCGTAGTTTCGGAAACTCCCATTTAGGTATTCCTTAGTAGCTGAGTGGATGCACTTTACACTTTTTGGGATAATATTACCCACTATAAAACTAAAAGTGTACACTTTTGGGGCTTATGAACTCAGCAACTAAGATTCAGGACCTCCCCAAACTTTCCAGAAGGACGACCTCGCCCAGAAGGGGGTCGGCGGAGTGGCAAGTCCAGGAACATTGTGAACCCTAAGCCACAAAAAGCTTTGAACACCTAAATCCTAAACCCTAAACCTTAAACCCTAAACCCCTCCAAAAAGCTTTGAATCCCTAAACCCTAAACCTTAAACCCAAAACCCCAAAAAGCTCCAACACCCTTAAACCCCAAGTTGAGCGCTTTATATGGAGTTTAAGGCTTTAGGTTTAGGGTTTAAGGTATAGGGTTTAGGGTTTAAGGTGTAGGGTTTAGAGTGTAGCCTTCTAAACCCCCAAGCCGAACTACTGAGCCTTGGGCCTTCCCTGGAGGCTTCGTGCAGAGCCAGTGGAGCGCCAAATGTTTGGAATCTCGGCAGCAGCGAAGCCCACGGCCTGAGGGTTTAGGATTTAGGGTTTAGGGCTTAAGGGTTTAAGGGTTTAAGGGTTCCACGGTTTAAGGTTTAATTCAGGTTTAGGGTTTAGGGTTTAGGGCTTTGGGGTTAGGTGGTTTCTGCTGGTTCATGAGAGTTTTTGTGGGCTTGCAAAAAGGTGTTCTTTGCCTCGAAGACGGATTTTTGCCTACCGGTTGCTGTGGCTCCCTTTCCTGGTTCCTGTCTAGGACTCGCTCGTCCAGAAGAAGGGATTGTCTTGTGCCGGGCGCAGCTTGAAGTTCATGCACCCTAAACCCTGAGCCCTAAACCCTAAACTGCCGACATCGGTTAGCCCTTTACCGATGTGGTCAAACAACCTTTCGAACCCTTTGATCCGAAGGTTGCCCCGGTCAAGCGTTAAGGGTCTTGGTCTAAGGCTTCGGGTTTACGGCTGAATACCGGGACTTAGAATGATCACTGATAGTGTCCCCTGAAGGTCTCTAGGTACATATACTATAACTAATACTGCACCCCAACCTTAGCCTGACTGTTGTTTAAATCCCAACGATTACAGCGCTTAGGGCTCACGACTTATATGCATCGACATAAATACACTCTATATCGACACAGTCTGTATTAACATACTGTCTTAAAGTTGATGTTTTATGGGCCATATATCAAGACGAGTTGTAGGTAGGGTCAAGCATTCTGGCTTTCGCCCCAAGTTTTTCGCGCCCCAGGCATGAACTTGTTCCCACTGCAGCCGAGTACAACCTGCCTGTTCTGGTGTCAACGACCGCCACACAAGCTCTATTTGTATCCTCGGTAGGTTAAGGTATAACTTTAGCCTGAGATTGACTGTACTGCGCATCACGTGATTCAGTGACTAGAACTTTAGGGCACGGGGCAAGAGACAAGGACATTGAGGGCAACAACGGCTACAATGGCGCCACTGCGATGTGGCGGAAATGTGAGACGCAGGACTCGCCTAAGTGCTGACGGTGTTTCAAGGGACTTTTCCGGATTTCCTCAAAGGGCGGTGAAAGGGTGCCGCGCGGTTTCATCAGCACGAACTTTCTAAGTAGGCATTTCATCAATACACCTTAAACCCCTAGACCATAACACCTAGGTTCTCCAGTAGTACCCTTTTACCCTTTTTCTTTTCGGGTTCCCTTAGTAAAACCGAATAGTAGGAAAAAGGGTACCCTTATTATTAAGGGGCTACTGGGGAACCTAGACACCCAACTGCTGACACCCCAAACCCTGAACCTAAACCCTGAGCCGACACAGCCGCACAACCCTTACACGGTCTAGGCTTTAGGGTTTAAGGGGGTGGCTGTGCCGCGGTCTTGGAGCGCGGTTTAGTGTTCAGGGCTTACCGTGTTGAGGGCTTGGAGTTTGGGATGCAGAACCAGAGTTATGGGCGACCCCAATGTACCCAAGATAGGTCCTTCTGTTGGCGTTTTGGGTTCAGACATTGGTTTTTCGGGGGATTCAGGGCTTTGGTGTTTAGGGTTTTCCGGCGTTGGGGGTTTAGGGTTTTAGGTTGTAAGTAGGGTTTAGGGTTTTATGGACTATGGTTTGCGGTTTCAGGGGTGTGTAGGTTTGGTTTGAGGTGGTCTAAACCCCTTAACCCTATACAGACTATACATTCCTATATGCGTGAAGATCGGGTTTGGGGTTGGGAGGGAAGTTATCCAGAAAGCACAACAGCGATCCATTAATGAAGCTATCTTCTACACATATTAGGAATCCCTCTACCTTCTTCGGTATATTCCTGGATAGCAGCTTATCTGCTGAGTTTTGCAGATTGTAGGATCGGGAAGCTGGCGGGTTGCAGAAAAGTCCTCGGCTTACATACCAAGAGGGTCCATATGCACTACTATTATGGAATTAGATCCCCAGAGCCATGATGGAGGATGGTCCTTTGGGACCTAATTCCATGATGGTAGTATATATGGACCCTCTGTAGCGCGCAATGTTCTTCAGTACCTTATAGTGCCCCTCATAGTCTAGGTTCCTGAGTAGTACCCTTTTGCTCTTTTTATTTTAGGGTCCCCTTATTAAAACCGAACAGTAGGAAAAAGCTTATCCTTATTACAATGGGGCTACTCAGGAACCTAGTAGTTAGTATATTGTACTCGCAAGAAGGTGATGGTGCAGCCAGGATGCTGTCGGTTGACAGCAGCAAGCTTCAGTCACAGGGGTTCATGTAGATCCATACTTAGTATATAACTCTAGTTCAATGTTATATAGTATGTTACACATATATATATATATATATATCAATACTGTATAATATATTATGATATATTATAAGGATCCGTCTGGAGATCTATCAAGACAAGTTCAGTCCAAAAGATCCGGAGAAGGAGACTCCGGCTCGGAAGCAATAAATCCGAAAAGGCCCGTCGGCAGTCGGAACTGCCCAGATCCAGCAGAACATTTGCATCTTCCGCGGGAAGTATTGTGGAAAAGCACCTCCACGGGCACCCTGGACGACCACTTGCTGAAGTTCCGGACAAAAAGGACTGGGCTGTCCGAGAGGTTACCTTGGGCATATCGCACCAAAACTCAGGTTGCGGTTCGCAGAGACCCTCCAGGGGTCTTGGATACACTCCCCGTCTTCGGGGTGGGACCCATCGTCGGCCTACCCGGCCCAGCTCCTAATTAATATAGGGGCATTAATCATTACCAATACTGTTTTGGGGGTTCCTTATTATAATTAGTTGTAGTAGACTGGGCCCCAAAACCCTATTCTAATTAGATTTTCTTGAACACACCAACCCTCAAGCCTTGTGAACCCCTGTGCCACTCGCCACAACCTTCCAACAACTGTAAAGATACACAAAAATCCACTCACCCCTCCACCCCAATTCATACCCTTGCGGCAGGGCAACTGCTACCATTTCGGCGTGCAGTACGAACCAGACATGGATGGCCAAGGCTCTTGAATTTTAGGGCTCTTTGGATCTGGGCCTTACAAAAACCCTAAACCCTAAACCGCTAGGGCTCTGCAGACTTGGCATCTTCGTTTTGGGGCGCAGCTCAGATTTCATGGGCTTTATAAGTTTGGGGATACAAGCCCTACGCCCTAAACGCTAGACCCTACACCCCTAAACTCTATAGATCCCTTAAGGAACCCTTATAGGAACCCTTAAAGGAGCCCTTAAAGGAACCCTCATAGGAACCCTTAAAAGAACCCTTATAGGAACCCTTAAAGGAACCCGTATAGGAACCCTTAAAGGAGCCTTTAAAGGAACCCTCATAGGAACCCTTAAAGGAACCCTTATAGGAACCCTTAAAGGAGCCCTTAAAGGAACCCCCTAAACCCCCAAGGCCCCTAAACCCCAAAGCACCACTTCAGCTCAAACCCGGGTTCTAAGTCAACACTTTGCCCTCGTCACCTCTGCTGTAATTGAGGAATAGACCTGAAATAATGAGGGCTTCATAGTATGATTTGAAGTATAAACCACCCAACCCCGACAAGGCTTAAGGTTTAGGGTGGTTTGATGGATGGTTAAGGGTTTAGGGTTTATGAGTTTTGGGTTTAGACTTCAGGGCTTGGAGATTTGTCACAAAAGGGCTTCACAAAGTTGAAATATTGCTCCCGGGCAGATCCTGGCATAATTACATAGGGACGACAAGAGCATATTAGTAATAGGGTTTAGGGTTTAGGGACCTCCGTACTACGCCAATAGAAGCAGTGAGCCGCTTCAACCCTTAACTTTTTCAACCCTGCTTGAAGGGGAAACCCTGGACCCTACACCCTAAACCCTAAACCCCATAAAGGGCTCCTTAAAGGGATCTATAGGCTTCCTCAAAGGGATCTATGGGGTTGAGGGTTTAGGGTCTACTTGAAGGGGCAGGGGACGTAGTAAGTAGGTTATAAGTAGAGTTATAAGTGCCCTAAAAGGAGATACCCTAATTCTAACCCTAGTTATAACCAACTTATTAAGTCCCCTGCCCCTTCAAGTAAGCAGCAAACTCTCTACGCCAAAGCCGTTTGCAGCTCGGGCTTGGCCTCTGACCTCAGCGTTATGGACTTAGTCAAAATGTCCTAAGCCAAAAAATGGTCGTAGGCCAAACGCTAAACTCAAAATCTAGGCTGGGTTTAGGGATTAGGGCTTTGCGGGTAGTTCGTCAGAGGTTTGGGTCAGGGACTTCTGCGCTCTTCTTCCACGAGCGTCCTCCTCTCAATGTCAGTACAACGTTGGCTTTTTCATGATCCTGAGACCTGAAACAGGAGGATTTCACGCAGCAAGTGTCGACGTTATGATTTAGACGAGGTCGCCGAGTCGTGCCCTCATCCACTTCATTGATTTTGGGGCGTCCGTGTCGGCTCAAAAGTAGGAAATGGGTGCTTGTGTTTGGGTTTACCTCGGAACTTAGCTATGATACCATAAGCCCGCTGAAACACCCTAGAAAACCCACTTGAAACCCTACGCAAACACTACACAAAAGTCAGTGAAACAAACCCGTAAAAGTCCTATGGAACCTGATATAAACACCAGTACTTGGAGGTTCATGGGTAGTTACAAATGGGGCAATAAGTCCCCGAAAAAAAGTTAGAACCATAGTTATCCTACTTATAACCCTACTTATAACTACTCTAAACCCTAAACCCTATAGAACCCTTAAAGGAACCCTAAAGACCCCTTATAACCCTACTTCTAACTACTCTAAACCCTAAACCCTATAGAACCCTTAAAGGAACCTTAAAGACCCCTTATAACCCTACTTCTAACTACTCTAAACCCTAAACCCTATAGAACCCTTAAAGGAACCCTAAAGACCCCTTATAACCCTACTTCTAACTACTCTAAACCCTAAACCCTATAGAACCCTTAAAGGAACCCTAAAGACCCCTTATAACCCTACTTACTACCCATGCAACTCCTAGTAGAGTCCTGAGAGGCCGGACCGTTGAGTCGAATTGGTACGACTGCCAGAGCAGTGCCGTGGCGGTTTAGGGTTTAAGGTGTAGGGTTTAGGGTCTAGGGTTTAAGGTTTAGGGTTTAGGGTTTAGGGTTTAAGGTTTAGGGTTTAGGGTTAGAGCAGTGCCGTGGCAGTTTTGGCCCATACCTTAGGGTTCTGTGCGCCTCTCTCTCTCTCGCTCTTTCTTTGCTGATCTGGTTTAGTTGTTTTGGGTGTCTCTCTCTCTCTCTCGCTCTGTCTCTCTCGCGCTCTCTCTCTCTCTCTCCCCCCGTCTCTTTCTATCTCTCTCTGGCTTCGGGGTGTCTCATTTCTCCTGCTCACTCCCGATATACATACACTTGCGCCTGCAGGCATGCGGGCAGATAAGCATGTGTGGGACATATATATATATATATACACATAGTAATAATAAATATGTGTGTATATATACATATATATAGATTACTTTATGTATACATACACACATGTATATGAACACACTAGAATTCTGAGCTTCGGTTGCAGGGTCTGGGGTTCGTGGGTTGGGCTTAAACAGGCCTTCCGGGTTGAAGTAGGTAGCTGGGTCCTTATAGAAGTCCGAAGACTGCTTACTTTCACTAGAGTCCTGATACTATGGTCCGTTTCCGACGTGCAATAAAACCCTATTCCAACTACTTAGACGAGGAGAACCCCAAAAGACTTCGTTTAGAACTCTTCTATCGAATCCCCCTAGGCCTAGGACCCTTAGTATAGAACCACTCAGAAGTGTGGGCTGTTGTTCGCGCTCCGCTCCCTAAACCCTAAGCCCATGAAGCAAAGGTTCCATTAGAGGAAACCTCAAGGCCCGTAGACGCTAAGCTCTAGACCCCAAATCCCAAACCCCAAAACCCTAAGCCCTAAACCCCAAATCCTAAACCCCAAACCCTAAACCCCGAACCCTAAACCCTAAACTCTAAACCCTACACCCCAAACCCTAAACTCCAAACCCTAAACCCTAAAGCCTAAACCCTAAACTTAAGGAACCCCCTGGGGCTCCTCGGGTTTTTCATGCCGAGGATGCAACAGCGTGGCTGGCTGTGCTCACTTCAGCTACTGGTCGCAGCTCGGAGTGTAAACTACGGTTTAGGGTTCAGGGTTTAGGGTTTAGGGTAGGGCTTGAGTGAAAACTAGGGCTTTCGGGTTGGAGACTCTTGGGGTTTGGGGGTTTAGGGTTTAGGGTTCAGGGTTCAGGGTTTAGGGTTTAGGGGCTTTGGGACATTTCATATTTTCCCTTATTGGGCTTAAGAGGATCTTATTTACTAATATTTTCCAAAAGCTTTAAAATCCCCACCTCGAAAACAAGGGCTGCTATAAGGGTTTAGGTTTTAGGGCTTTAGGGGTCTATAGGGTTTTAGAGTTTAGGGGTTGAAGGTTTTAGGGTTTACCTCATGTGCAACGAGTAATACCATGATCAGTACTCCGATTCTTGTTGTCTGTTTTTACGTGTAAATGTCTTTATATCTATATACATGTACATATATACATACATACATACATACATACATACATACATACGTATACATATCTATACACACACGGATATGCGCAGTTGAGCGTACAACAATGGGTGGTTATTACTCTTTCTTATGTGTATATATATGCTTATCTGATGTTTTGTTCGCTCCATGGTGCAGATTCTGTAGCGCCCATGCTACCTCAAGACTTTGGCAAACTGAAGGTCTGCACGGGTAGTCCCAAACCCTACACAGCCCTTAAGCCCGCAACCCTGAACCACCGCTACACCCCTAATATAGAGGTTTGAAGAACCAATAAGTACCTCTTAACCGTCCCGACAGACAGTCTTAGTACGATATTCTCCGAAACCCTATTCGCACGCTTCAGGCCCTTACTTACATTAAAGCCCTCAACACTCTGTGCCCTTGACAGCAATTCCGAAATCCTAAACCCAAAACCCAAAATCCCAAAACCAGACCCGAAACTCCAAACACCAAAACCCGTAAAATCCTAAACCTCAAACAGTAAACCCTAAGAGCACAGGAATGGCGGCTGTCATCTTCAGAGCAGCAACTCGAACTGCATTTGGGCTCGTTTTTGGGAATTCGGATGTAGGGTTGCGGGTTTAGGGTTTCGGGCTTAGGGTTTCCTACTGCGTAGGTTCTACATCAGGGTCCTCTTCTGAAACTCTCTTGCAGCGAACTTCGATAGCCAATGGGGAGAGCATATTTTTTGGCTGTATACAGTTGGTTCATCTTAGACTCTTAGACAGTTTAAGTTCTTGTTGGGCCCGGTTGTTGAAGAAGAGTGTATGAGCTTAGTTTTCGGGGGTTTTCTGGTTTAGGAGGGTTCATGGGCTGAGGGTTCAGCTGCTTGTCGGTTTGGGGTCTAGGGTATATGAGCTTCGCCGCATTGGTACTACTTGCAGGTTCAGTGATGAGCGCGGCGCGGACGACGAAGAAATTGAAGCCCGAAACCCTAAACCTACGATGCATGTTGGGCTGAGGAGGCTCATGAGCGATGTGAAGACTAGATTGAGGTGAGGATGAAGCTGAGTTCGATGGTGATGCTCATGATGATGATGATGGTGATAAATGCTGCTGAGCTGTTGTTGATGATGTAGATGATGGTGATGCTGCAACACCAGCCTCCACGTCGTAATCACTACCACGGTTCTCACCGAATCCCATTCTTTTGCAGTTGCAGTTGCAAGGCGTCCTGCACCTCCGCGCCAGGCCCCACACACGACTATCCAAACTTAAGAACCCTGAGCTTTAAGTGTTTGGCATTCAAGGGTTTAAGGGTTCAGGGTTTAGGACAGGTTAGGGTCCAAGTCTATTGAACAAATCTGAAAGCTTAGCAAGGAATCAGGGTTTAGGATAGGTTAGGCTCCAAGTCTATTGAACAAATCTGAAAGCTTAGCAAGTTTCGGTCGGCCGCCCCCCTCCCCCCCCGCAGTCCCAATGCAGTTATGGTACCATCAATTCCACAACTCTGTTCTCAGTATCTAGGCCGCCACATCATCCCTTTGAGAATCCGTGTGGAACCCTCTTCCAACCCCTAGATAGAGCTTTTTAAACAGCTTGTTTATAGAACCCTCATAGGACCCCTACATAGAACTCTTACAGAACTCTTGTAGAGACCGCACATAGAACTCTTATAGAACTCTTACTTATAGAACCCCAACCCAAAATCCTAAACCCCTAAACCCTAAACCCTAAAACCGTAAACCCTAATCCCTAAACCCCTAAGCCCCTACATAGAACTTTTAGAGAACTCCTTATAGTTCCCTAAATAGTAGGATCCTTTATTATAAGGACCCCAAAACAAGGTACCCCTAATCTTTCGGAAGCTCCCTTATAGAAGCCCTACGTAGAATTTTTTTGAGAACTGAAGGCTCGGCAATGTTCCACTGGAACAACGGCGCCGCGTCCGGCGGACCCACCTGCCAGGAGGCTCCGAGCGATCCGTAGCTTCGCAGAGAAGCCCCGATATGGGGTTTGGGATTTAGGATTTAGGTTTTAGGGTTTGGGGGTTTAGCATTTAGGGCTTAGGATTTTCGGGGGTTTAGGATTTAGGGTTTAGGGTTTTGGGTTTTGTGTTTCTGAGTCAAGGAATCTACCTGCAGTGGTAAGGGCTGTGTATGATAGAGGTCTGAGAGTCCCGAAAGCTTACAGTAGAAGCCAGAAAGTTGGAACATGGCTTTAGGAGGATTAGTGTTAGGATCCCTTATATTACCTTAAGGACATGAGGATAATGATGTTCCAACTTTCTGGCTTCTACTATCAGGTTAGCGCTTTGAGTAACTATAGGGCAATACAGAGTGTTGCAGCGAAGGCTTTATTTAGTTAGTCAATGCTTCGAGAGGATAAAGGTCTAAAAACCATAGGGTTTAGGGCTTAGAGTTTTGGGAGTATTACGGCCCTCATGTCATGAACTCCAGTATACTGGTCAAACCCTCAACCGCCTTAACCATGATTATCACCCAGAGAGACCACCATAATGCGCGCGAATCAAACGAATATAGCTTGGCTCATCATAAGAAGCTGTATATGGTGTACACGCATAAATTCTAGACCAGCTGCACACGACATACAATGGCACAAAATCCTACGTGCATTGGCGCCCCGTTGGTGCAGATCATCTCCGACCAGAAGTGGACCTTCGTCGAGGTGGATGCAATGCAGATGCCTCGTCGTGGGCTGTTCCTCGGCGGGGCATGCGTCTAGGGCTTGGGGTTTAACCATTTTTGATTTGGGTCTTAGGTTTTCGGATTTTGGGCTATGTAGGAGCCTCTTAAATTTGCACGGTTTCGGCTTTTCAGAGCTTGGTGTTTCGGGTTGACGATGTGAAGCCGCCGAAACTACACCCTTTCATTTCCCGGAACCCAAACACCCTAAACTCCCAAACTCCAAACACCGTAAGGTTTAGGATTTAGGGTCTACGTACAGTTTAGGGTTTAGGATTCAGGGCCTCAGCCGTCCCCCAAAGGGCTGGAGCCTACTCCTGTGTAGGCCTTTGATGTATATCCGTGGTAAAAAATGAGTCGATCCTACGAAAACGTGGCAGTTTTGCTGGTTGTGGTTGCTTTGGTACAGTCTGCAAGGAGCCCCTCAAGGACCCTCAACGGTGCCCCTTGCGATCGTGCTGTAGTGGGTATGTGGACTCCCTGAACTCTGCGGCATAGGGTTTTTTGGAGTTTAGGGTGTAGGGTTTCAGGTTCTGGGTTTAGGGAGGGTCTCTTTGAGGACGAAGGCGCTCCTCAGACAATCCTGCTCGCAGAGGTGGGGTGCTATAGGGCTTGATGGGGGTTTTTAGAGTAGGATAGGCTTTTCGGAGATATTGTAGAATCAGGGTGCAAGGACGACCCAATATCACTACTACTCACTAATCCTTCAGACCCCGCTCAGCTCCAACCCCCTGTACTACCTTGCCAAGGCTTCGGAATGTGCAGCACGGCAAATGCGTCGATCCATCAAGCCTGCAACTCAGGTCTTACAGGTAAGCATGCTTGACCGGAATTTAGGGTTTAGGGGTTTAGGGGCTTAGTGTGTAAGGCTTAGCGTATTTGGTGCCCACGTAGTTCATGGGCTTCTGCATGTTTCTTGCGGGGCTATTGGCAGGAGCTCACCATAACTTGGGTATGAAGCCCAAACCCCTTAAGCTCTACACCCTAAGCCCTCAACCCTCAACCACAAACCAGAAAGCACTAAACCCCCAAAGTAAGCGCGAAGCCCTCAACCCTTTATCTTCGACCCTCTAAGACCCGAGATGCCAACCTCCAAAGTGAGTAAATCTGGTCTAAATTGAGGTTTCAGGTTGAGGGTTTGAGATTGCCAAGTCCGGAACAAGATTCAGGGGGTGTAGGCTTTAGGGCTGCGGGTCTTGTGACTTCGTCTTTAGGGTTTAGGGTTTATGGGGCTTGGGGTTTCTAAACCCGGAAACCAAAAGCCCCAAAGCCATAACAGCATTAGCCTTGTTATCCAGAGCCATTTAAACCATAGCTCATATTGTGTTTGACAAGATCACAATATCCATATCCATATATATACAGATATAGCCATACTCAGATTACACCATATATATACAGATATAGCCATACTCAGATTACATCTTGTGTATATATATATATATGTAGCATATCTTATGTTGTATTATACTGTGTGTTACTACATCTTACCATTGTTTGTTTTATGCTTTATACTACTATATATGCACACGTTGTCTTATGTTTTGTCATATTACGTTGTACTCATTGTGCTTTGCTATTTCATATCATGTCATATTATGCTTTGTTATACTATACGATATTACTATGTTATATGTTATCATGTTTTTCTAAGTTACATACTGTATCATATGCATTATGAAAGATACATAGTATGTAACTACGTATCTATTGCATTGTCACATATGTTCACGTC
Source organism: Symbiodinium sp. clade A Y106 (assembly GCA_003297005.1). NCBI lineage: Eukaryota > Dinophyceae > Suessiales > Symbiodiniaceae > Symbiodinium > Symbiodinium sp. clade A. The sequence continues at coordinate 12,422 of BGNK01000186.1, forward strand.
ACAATGTTGTTATATACATATGTATACATGTATGTAAATATGCATGTACATATTTCACAACATGTTAGTTGTGCTTCACGAACATGTGATACTATACTAAATTGTATGTAGTATACACATACGTACATACACATACACATACATAACACATTATGTGTGCATATTTGTATACCACGCCACCTCTTTCTCTCTCTTCCTATATGTGTATATTGTATCAACATAATATATGTCTGACTGAATATATGTACCCACTATATGGACAATATATATATAGTAATATAAAGCCATGTTTATATATAGATATCATTTTGTTGGTATTTCATATACTATAGATACATGTATATATATATATGTATATATATATGCTCTATACATATATATATATGTATGTATATATATATATATATGCTCTATACTGTTGTTGTATATATATATATACACACAATTCATGTTTGGGAGATGCAGTTTGCATCTGTACATATACCTGTAATCATATATATATATATCATGTATTAGTAGTTATTAGCATTACTATTCCCGTTTGACATATTATATGTTGTTCAAGTTTGTTCAAAAATAGAATGTGTATATGTTATAATTAAACTACTTACATTATACATATACAGTCTTACATTATATATTGTATGTAGATATTGTATGTATATATGTATATATTAATGTAGATAGTCTAACTCCTTTTATGAATCTGTCATTATTGTAACTGTTTCTCCTTCTTATTTTTATTGGTTTAATATGTTAGCATTTTATTTCAATAGTAATATTTTTGTTATTATCTGTTATTATTGTAATGGTTTCTTCTTAGTTTTATTGGTTAATAATGTTAGCATTTATTTCAATATTTTTTGTTGTTGTTGTTGTTGCAAATCCTAACATTCGTAGCCCCAGACCCGGGCAGCCTCTTTCTGGAAGTTGCAGATCGCGAAGAAAGAAGCCCAACGCTCTTCCAGACCACCCGAACCCTTGCGGAACCCTTAAGATTCACGGCTTAGGGATAGCTCCCCACAGAGTGCGGAACCCTTGGAGAATCTTTAGAGAATCCGTAGGGCTTAGGGATAGCTCCTGCTGCCAGAGTACGGAACCTTAAACCCTGAAGATCCCAAACCCACGAACCCCTCTGTGCCTAGATTTCGATTTGACTACGGCCACGTTGCAGCAGTGTCAGACGCAGAACCCGGCCACTGCCGTTCGGCTCCGGTTAGTTCTTTCGTTTTGTTTTGCATTTACCTATAGGCTCCATAGTAGTCCCGTTTCAGGGTTCATACCCCTAAACCCTAAACCCTAAACCCTATAAGGTAATCCCCAAAAGGAACGACTATGGAGCCTCTGGGTAGCTACAGACTCCTGGGCTGGGTGCTGTAGGTACTATAGGGGCCTGAATAGTTACCTATAATAGGCTTCCTTTAAAGGGCTTCTATAAGGGGACTTTCAGGATTGAATATAGGGGCCTTCATGATTACCTATACGATTCTTGGGGGTTCCTTCTTATAAGTCTAGTATAATGGGCCCCGAACCCCTACTATTCTAATTATTAAGGCCCCTATATTGGGGTATGTCTTGCTCATGTTACAGCTGCAACTTTTACCTTGACAATCGCCAACCTAGCAAACACATATTGAAGTTTTTATGGACACCTACGAAAGAGCCACGTAAGTACTATCAGTCTAGTTCAGTTTTCTACTGTATTGACGCGTGTTTGCCAGTTTGCTTCAAAAGTTTTCAGCCCAAGACGAAACCAAAGCACCAGTCCTCGGGGACCCAAAAAAGCATAAGCATAAGCATTATGTAGGGATATCCCTGCCTTCTTCGGCTTCATTATAAGGGGTGTTTATATGGGATATCCCTATCCTAATTTTTGCTTCTGTGCTTTTTGGGGGCCTGGGCGCCCTAAGCCCGAGCCCTCTAAACCTTAAGGCCCGAAACTATAGGCCCCAAGGGTCCAAAGTAGCTATATAGTAGAATGTAGGGTTTCTATATTAGGAATTACTATTATGATTTGGGGAAGTATCCCCCACAACTACAGGTACCTAGGACCCTTTGGGAGGATCAGTTCTACGAGCGGACATACCCCGAAACCTTATATAAGCCCCAAACTCCAGGATCAGTTCTACGAGCTGACGGCCCAGGGCTACTTGCAGAACTTGGAGAGTGCCTGGTCTGCAGAAACGTTAGGGTCAAAGTCTATACCACAAAGGTTTAGGGTTTCGTGTTTATGGTTTAGGCAAGCCCTGCAGGCCGTAGCCGAAACACCTACATTTTGGTGTTCTTGATTAATGTTTTTTGTATGTAAGTCCTTGAAAAGGTAGGGTTTTTGGCCCGCAGGTAAACAATAAAACTTACACCGCTATACTGTAAACCTTCGGAATTCCTGATAGCACCCCATAAACATTTGATAGCCAACTCCAGCAAAACACCACTGAAGCCTGAAGAACCATTGGACTCAGCAACATACTTCAAATTGGCGGTGATGGATCCTTCATTCAGGCACTATACAATTCCGAAAATAACACTCTGATAAAACAAACTCTATTAAACCACAGAAGCAGCGCAAATTATGGCGTTTTTGGAGTCTCTGAACCCTAAACCCCCCAAAACCCTCAACCACTAAAAAAACCCTAAGTCCGAAAAATTCCAACCTCCCTTCAAAGGAATCCCCATAGATCACTCTAAGGAGCCACTAAACCCAACCCCTAGACCGTAACTGGGACCTCTGCGAGGCCAGCTCTGCCTTTCAGTGCTGGAGGTCACGACCACCACGGTGCAGGCTGCGGAGCGAGAAGTTAAGGGTTGATAAGGGTTCTATAGTAGGGTCTCTTTAAGGGGCTGCTATTTAAGGCTTCCTTCAAGGGAGAGAGTAATGGTTAGGTTTAGGGGTTAGGTTTAGGGTTTAGGCTTTAGGGAGAACCCATCGAAGAGCCGTTGACATTACTTGTACTTGTTGTTTTGTTTTGTGTTCGGGTCTCTATAGGTCCTCCCCAAACCCTAAACCCCTAAACCGTAAACCCTAAACCCTGTTTGTGTAAACAAGTTTTGCGACACGGGTGTTACAAGCTCGCTGGCCGCCTCGCGAATGCTTGTCGTGTCGCCTGTCGTGGTTATATCTCCCCATATATGGGTGGTTGTCAAAATTAGGGTCCCATGTAATACGGTACCTAATATTTAGGGTACCCACAAAGGGACAATAATTTTGACAACTACCCATATATATATAGGCTGAATATATACTTATATATGTGTGTGTGTATGCAAACATACAAAAATCTCTACGTACTGTCTGTGCATGTAAGGCTTACGAGTGGCCGGGAGGCTGATTCGAGAGTTCAGGGTCGGAAGCCGTGACATGCTGCACGCTGCACTGCCAGAAGCCAGATGACAATGGACTACTATGGGGGCCTTAGTAAGTAGGACAGGGTCTCTGGAAGTGGTGACTCTACTACAGCGGGTGAACCTGACCTATACGATGGAGCCAGCTCGTCCAATGGCACGAATGGCTCATTGGGATTTTGGCAACATGGAGTTTGGCATGCCAGAGCACGCACTCAAGCCGAACAGCGACAACACAATGGCGGCCAGGGAGCAAGACGCACCGAAAGGAAGCAGAAACGGATGCAGGAGTGGCTCGACGGCAAATGGAAACCCGCATGGCTGCAGAACTACATTCGTGCAAAAGAAGCTCGCGAAGCTGACCGAGAACGCACAAAGAATGAACAAGCGGACCAACAACCTAGCACGCTGGGGGACGACTGTTCCAGTGATACACAATGGTCGCAAGATCCAATCATTGGGGTACTTGAAGGGGCAGGGGACTTAGTAAGTTGGTTTTAAGTAGGGTTATAATTAGGGTAACTCCATTTAGGGCACTTATAACTTTACTTATAACCTGCTTACGAAGTCCCCTGCCCCTTCAAGTATGTTATAGCAAAAGTAGAATAAGGAGCCGTAAAACTATAATAAGGAGCCCCAGGCCATAGTATTCCTAATTATTCCGGCTTCCACCCTATGTGGCCGATAACATGAAATCCCTCAAAACCACCGTGGAGATGAGATGGTCTTGAGAGATTCGCGAGCCAGTGTTCGGTTTAGGGTTCAGGGTTTTTGGGGGCTTCTAGCTCATCTGGCACAGGGTTCTTCACGACCAGGGAGCCTACTATAGGGAGCTAACTAAGAGACCCTGGGTCTTTATCCGGGTTCTTTATATGCATCCGACTATTTTGGTGTTATTATAGGGCCAGGGTTCTCAATCAGGTTCCTACATCGCCTGAAGCTGCAGACTAGGAATACTGCATTCTCGGGCTAGGTTCAGGCTTGGGTTCAGGGTTTCCTGATTTGGCGCGGGCCCACCCATTGCGTGGATCTTGCAGAAGGATTCGGAAGCTACTCATTCAGGCCTCCCGCATGTCCTGGAAGCAACGAGATATCAATTTCAAGCCGAAAGTTATAAAATGCTAGACTACCTGTTAGACCTTAAAGCTGGCAGGAGCGGAAAGTCAAAGAGCCATAGCACCGTTAAGGACAAAGCCCAAACCCCAAACTCCTAGGGTTTAGGGTTAGGGGATAACAAGCGACACCGAGCGAGTGTCGCGGTTCATCGATTTCTTCGCGAGAACCATTCTTGCAACCCCGTTAAGAAGGCCCTTACGCATCCTTGAAGGAGCCCTTTTCAAGGAGGAACTTTTAAGGGATCCTTAAACCCAGGGGCATAGGGTTTGGAGGTTTACGGGTTTAGGGTTCAGGGCTTAGGGGTTTAGGGTTTAGGGTAATGAGTTTAGGGTATTCTCAGAGGGAGATCTAAACTTCAGAGACCAGGCCTTTGGTGGAATGCTACCTCCGCGCCGAAAGGATGCCTAGGAGCCCTTCAAGTAAGCCTTACAAGAACCCCTAAACTTTAAACCACTAGACCGACTAAACACTCTCTAAAGCCCTAACCCGTAAACCCCGAAGCCCTGAACCCTAAACCCGTAAACCCCCCAAACCCCCAAACCCCCAAACCCCCAAACCCCTAAACCCCTAAACCCCTAAACCCCTTAACCCCTAAACCCCTAAACCCCTAAACCCTAAACCCTCAAGGATCCCTGAAGAAGCCCTTGAAAGGATCCCTTGAAAGGAGCCCTGCTCATACGAATCCTTTCCAGTTCGTCCGCAGGTCTCGGAGGAGTCGCCACTTCTTTACCCCACCGTCATGGCGACGTCTGGGTCCAAGAAGTGTATGGTTTCGGAGTTTAGGGTTTAGGACTTAGGGTTTTGGGAGTTTAGGTTTTGGGAGTTTGGGGGTTATGTTTAAACTGTTTTGGGGTTAAGTTTATGGCTTTCGGTTGGGGACTTTAGCGTTTATCTTTAGGTTTTATGATTTTAGCATTTGGGGTTTTGGGTTTTATGAGTTTAGGGTTTGGAGTTTAGGAGTTTAGGGCTTATAGGGTATGCGAGATTAGTTTATGGGAGTTTGGGTTTTGGATTTGGAGTTGGAACCAGGGGTCTCAGGGACTTAGGGTTTGGGCGTTTGGGGTTTAGGGTTTAGGGTTTTGGGTTTAGGGTTTACGGTTTTCGGCTAGGGCTTTACGACATTTTAGGTTGTTGTGTTCGACAACTAGGCTTGGATATTCATGGGTTCGTTATCCTAAACGCTAAGTCAACGAAGAGGCTTGCATAGATAGTACCAATCCCTGTGGAAAATTTTCGCCACCCACCTCTTCATTACCAAGGCCCCTATCGTCAAGCTTATGAATGCAACCCTTATAGTACCCCTAAACCCTAAACCCTAAACCCTAAACCCAGAGGGAGCCCTTATAGTACCCCGTATGAAGGCCAGCCAAACCTCAGCATATCCCAGCATTACAGTGAGTAAGCGCTGAGCACCGCGCTAAGGCCGCGCTTTTTCTCGGGCCTTTCTATCAAGATTCCGAGTATAAATCTTGTTCAGGGAGGCCGAGCATAAAACCTTGTTAAGAGAGGGGGCAGTATTCATCAGAAGTCCACAATATACAATAAACTATTGCAGTGGTTATGCCCTTAGAAAGATTCTTAATCCCTTTTGCAGTATTTCGAGGATTGTTGGATGTTGCGGGATCTTTGTCCGAGGTGCGGCAGCAGCGCGCTGCAGATGTTCGAGAGACTTGGCATACCAGCCCTAACCTCGTAAACTCAAACCGGCACTCTAGAGAAGAACCGCGCGTGCCCGCCAGACCCGCGATGTCTCATGCAAATACATCTCCAGAGCCTGAAATCTCAACCCTAAATCGTCGAACAGAGTTGTTGCTGAGTAGAAGATAACCGTTACCGTCATTGGGCACTCCTAATGGTGTTCCTTCCTGTTTTTACTGCCATGGTGATCATGTAAGCTGCTTTAGGCCCCTGCCTGAAACCCTGACTAAACCCTGAAACCTGTGTCTTTCAATCGAAGCACTCTCTTCTCTACGTGGCTACGGAATCGCAAGCTTGCCAATGTCTGGTTCTGCAGCTTCTGGTGAACAACAAACGGCAGAACTTGTCTGTCTGCATGTCTGCATGTCTGTGTGTCTGTCTGTCTGTCTGTATGTAGGTATGTGTGTACGCATGGATGCATGTACGTATGTAAGCGTGTACCTGTGTACGTATGTACGTAAGTACATATGCTGTACGTATTTATCTATGTATGTACGTACGTATGTATGTCTGTATGCATGTGTATATGTATGTACGTATGTATGTATGTATGTAGTTAGTATATGTGTGTGTATGTATGTACTGTATTTGTATATGTGTATATACACACAATGCACGCATGTGTCTCTACGTCTACATACACACATTCCTTCATGTATAGACTTGAAAGAAAGTTTCGTCGTTTCAATGTAATGGGCCGCAGATGAACCCCGCAGCTAGGAAAGAGTAGGCATCTACAGCTGCGCAAACGACGTCCTGACATGTGTTACTCATGTCTTGATAATCGTACTCTGGGCCTATGCAGGCTGTAGGTATCTGTGGGGTTGTTAAGGGCTTTAGGGTTGTGCACGGTCTTTTCGAGGCTTTCGGATTAGGTGTTTAAGCCTAGAAGTAGAGTAGGTAACCTTTAACCTTTTGGGGTAGTATAATCCCTGCCTTAACCCACCAGAACCTACTTTTTGTCGGGTCCCTATAAATTCCATATTAGGGTTTATAATGGGAACCGACAAAAAAGTAGGGTTTGGTAGGTTAAGGTATATAATAATATTATGAAAAAGGTCAACCTTTGGTTTCCCCATGATACCCGGCAAGTAGGAAAGACATCGGCCCGCTTTCTGTCTGAACTTTTCCCTTCCCCAGCAGAGCGCCGAAGCCGACGTGAAATTAAGCTTGTACATGCTCCTGGAAGGTTTTACAGTGGACCCCATAAAGTTGGAACATGGATTAAGGAGAATTAGTGCTGGGATTCCCTACACTTTACCTTAAGGGCATGAGGATAGTGATGTTCCAACTTTCTGGCTTCTACTATAGGGGGTTTGGTGTGCTTGGCTTTAGACCTGTGAAAAGACCATTGAATGATCTAATCATCCAAAAACGCGAACCAGCTAAGCTTTGTAGATGTTCAGACCTTAGCCTCCGAAATTAGCCACGCCGTATTTTCAGTTAAGGACAATTTGTTACATCCTTGTGTAACACTACCACGTCTAGGCTTAAGGCGGAGGGTTTTGAGTTTGGCTTCTGGAGAGTGGATCCGCAAGCTGTGCGCTTGTTCTGCAGAAGAGGTAAGGCCCTGGACGATGAACCCCAAACCTGAAACCCTACGGGGTTTAGGGTTTAGGGTTTAGGGTTTAGGACTCTAAACCTTACATCATCCGAATCCATGAGCAGTCGAAATTCCTGTTGACTCTGAGGATTGACAACAAGACGGCTCAATTCCGGGTGCAAGGCACGCACTTCTGCACAGATGGTCGCAGGGGGTTAGGGCGTTGGGTTCCTGGCGTAGGGTTGAATCGGTGTTCTTCAACGGGTCTACAAGGGCGCTGCAGAGGTCTTTTCAGTGTTCTGGGTGCAGGTTTAGCATGGTTTCAACAGCTGCTTATATAAATCCAAGACAGTAGGGTCGTTATTACAAGCACCCTCAAAAATTAAATTCGTATAGTACTTTATTCCTGATACCCCATATATAAGGTTCAGGGCTTTGGGCATTTGAGTCATGGGATTTCGGCCGCTTTGGCACAGGTTGTGTCTTTCAGGATCACGAAGCTTCCGCCACGTAACGCCAAGGCCTCCAAGTAAGAGATATAAAAGATGTTGAGAATCTCTAGCGTGCTCGGTATAGAACCTTTTACAACCCAGCTACAGGCCAGTGCATGCGGGCGAAAGGTGGACGCGCGGAGTGAAGGGGATTTGGCACCGGGCATGCCAGCATAGAAGAGTGGTAGGAAAGGAAAGGTCCCTAAACTTTGAGCTGGTGACCGGACTGGAAATTGACCGGATGATGGCTTTGCTACAAGAAGGCCACAACTGCCACCGCGCGTGAGTCCGGCAAGCAGATGGGATGCGGCAGAACCAGAAACCGGAACTGCCGATCAGAGTGCAAAATGTAGATCTGGGAGACCGCGACGTGCAGATCCTGATCTCCGCAGCGAGGAATAGCCTCTCGAAAGTAGTCGTCCTCCTGCCGGGGCTCAGCCCATCCGAGTTGGCCCTGGTTGTGGAGCAGGCCAAGCTGAGCCTAAATCCTGAACCCTGCCTTAAACCCCAAACTCATAGGGACCCTTAGAGGGGTAGAGGGAGGGCACAATAAGGACCTAATAAGGGCTATCGTCCCCTACCCCCCTTCCCCCTACCCCCCTTAAGGGTCCCTAATTATGAGTTTAGGGTTTAAGGCAGGGTTCAGGATTTAGGCTCAGCTTGAGACCGCTACTTCTTGGACGAGTTTCCGACGAGTGCCGGGGGTCGGCGGCTCAAGATCTGATACTTGAAGGGGAGCGGTAGCGGACCGAGGTCAAGGAGAACGCTCCTGTTTCGAGCTGGAGGCCACAATATCAAATATTCTGCTAAAATATACTATACTGTACTGTAGTATACTGCAGCGGACTATAAAATACTATACTATAGTAGACTAGAACATAACACACTATGGTAATTAATATATATATATACATATATATATACACTGTAGATCGACGATGCAACGAAGTGGGAGCTGCAGTCGCACGAGGTCCTTTTGAAGCCCAAGCCCAAGCTGCACTCTCCCAAGAGGAGAAGAAGCAGCTCCATCTATGCACCGCACGCGTTTTGACTATCAACTGGCCGATATCGCAGGCCCCTAAACCCTAAACCCTGCTTACTACTCTTGGCTTTGCGACTAAGTCTCTTGAGCTTACGTGGCACAGGGACTTGGGCTTTCGATTTCACACTGAACCCTTTAGGGTTTAGGGTTTAGGGTTTAGGGTCAACTTCAGGTTTAGTTGTCAGGCTACTTAGACTTTCTGGTGCTTTTCGGGTTTGGTTCTGAAACCTTTTTGTAGGTTCTCTAAGCCCAATGCCCGATACAGAAGTAGTACCTCTACTGTCCCGCTTCTTACTCTTATGTTTTCCGGTGGCTTTAACTCTACAGGGTCTTACAAGGGTCCTATAAGGGTTTGAGATGCTTCTTACTGTATCCACAAGGCCTTCTTATGAGGTTTTCTACATGGCTTTTGGAGGGTTGCTAAGTTTTTGCGGGGAACTTAGATCCGGATTCCTATAGGTCCTAAAGCGTATCTAAACGGAAGGGAGCCAGCAGAAAATTGTTGTGCAAACTAAACGCCAGCAATGCAAGCCATAGCTTTACGAAATTGAGGGCTTAGGTTCCTATAGCAAACAGAAACCGTGGAGAGGCACCGGCTTCTGTTTGGCCTCCACCTCTGGCAGCAACGATGCTTCCTTGGTCGGCCAAGCTTGCAGCGACGTGGACACGTGCCTTGTCTTCCTTGGAAGTCTTGTATAACCCTGAATCCTAAACCCAAGGTTACCAGGTTAGTCATGGGCCATGTTCAAGCCTTCAGGGATCTTACTAAGGTTCCTCTGATCCTCGTAGGCCTTTGGGACATGTTGTATTTCTCCTGATGGGGCCCAAGAGGAGCTTATTTACGAGTATGTTTCACAGGCTTTCAAAGGCCAGCGTAGTTATCATAGTCGAATATACGTACCCCAAAGCCCTGAAGCTCTAAACCCCTACATATGTCGACCCTAGGCCCCGAATAAGCCCTGAAGCCCTAAACCCCTATACAAACCCTAAAGCCCTACATACACCGGTTTAGATTGTAGGGGCTTACCTAGACCCTCCATCTACCCTCTATCAGACCGTAAATGCCCCTTATTTGGGACCTTATTCCCCTGTTTGAGGGTACAAGGAGGGTCCTGGTAGGTTTTTGGGTTAAGGGCTGATGAACGTACCACCCCACAGCCCTCTTTTAAGGCATTAAGGCTCCATGTCAGCCCGTTCTCCTCAGTTGGAATCAGTGCCCTAAGCCATAAACCGACGCCCTAAGCACACCCTATAGCACCTTTCCATCCCCAGAGACCCTCCACAAATCCTTTAAGGGTTTAGGGTTTAGGGTTTAGGGCAACAAATCCGGAACCCCAGATTAACCCCTACAGTAGATGCCCAAAAGTTGGAAACCCAATAGCCTCAAGCCTTAAGAGTAATGTATAGGGAGTCCCAGCACTATTTGGCCTTAATCCGGTTTCCAACTTTATGGAGTTTGCTGGAAACCCTGGGAGCTTCGAGCTCAAGAGCCCGATAATGCCTGCTCAAACACTTTCAATCCCAATCTCTCCTAAACCCTAAACCCTAAACCCTAAAGCCTAAAGCTTTAAAAAATAGCCTAAACCCTAAACCCTAGACTCTAAATCCTAAACCTTAAAAAAAATAGCCTAAACCCTAAACCCTAAACCTTTAAAAAATAGCCTAAACCCTAAACCCTAAACCGTTAAAAAAATAGCCTAAACCCTAGGTCCATGTCCTGGGAGTTTGTGGACACGGCCGCAGTTGCCGAGCGCTGCGCCAGCCTCTGTGGCGATCCCGGGGACCTCCCGGGAGGGGTTCGGGAGATTTCTTGGGAATAGGTAGGGTTTACAGTAGAAGCCCAAAAGTTGGAAACCCCATAGCCTCAATCCTGAAGAGTAATGTATTGAGATTCCCAGCCCTATTTGGCCTTAATCCGGTTTCCAACCTTATGGGGTTTACTGGGCTTTGGAGTACCATACTTTAATACTTTTTGCTTAAAGGAACCCTTATGAAATAAAAGTTTATACTTTTTTCTCCCTGGTTACTTAAAAGCCCAGTAGATAGGGTTTAGGGTTTAGGGAGATTTGTTTAAAAAAAGGTTTAATTAGGGGTTAGGCAGATTTCTTTAAAAAGGGTATAGGGAGATTTGATTGAAAAAAGGTTTAGGGTGTAGGGAGATATCTTTGGAAAAGATAGGGTTAAGTGCTTGCTATAAGGGCTTGAGGGGTTTAGGAGTTTGGGGTTTAGAGGTTTAGAGATTTAGGGTTTAGGGGTTTAGCTTATGTCATGGGCTCTAGAAGGGTTTACGGCTTTAAAAGGCCTTAGGGTTTGAGATTGAGGGAGATGAGATCTTTGGGGATTTCTTTACTAGATGGGCTAGAGAAGTTCTTTGGCTTAAGATTAAGAGAACTCTTTAGGGGTTATCTTTGGGCTCTAGAAGGGTTTAGGGCTTCGGGTTTGAGGGTTACTATACGAGCTTATCTGTGATTTAGGTTTTCCGGGAAGGGGTTTGTACAATCGTGGTGCCTTAATTGGGTTCTTTAGGAACTGACGAAGGTGTTCAGGGTGTAGGGTTAAGGGGCTTCATTAATGTGAGTATGATGTCATGGCCGTGTCGTTTTCGTCTACCACGATAAAGCGTGTATGCAGAGCAACACTACAAGCGGAGACGTATGCACTCCAGAGCGCCCAAGAGTCTGGTGATCGAATTCGCGCTGCGCTCGCCGAGCTGTACGGCAACGGCAGCAAGGGAGCCGACTGGGACCTCCGTGCGAGGATGCGAGTCCCGCACATCTGCCTGACCGATTGCAGGAGCCTATCGGATCACCTGAATACTGACACCCCTTCACGGGTTCAGGATAAGCGCCTTCAGATAGAACTGAGCGCCTTGCGTCAGTCTGTTTTTACCGACATCGGAGAGAGAAGCTGCAAGGTGGCACCCCCAATACCTTACCCTAAGAGCAGGAGGATGTTGCAGCTTTCCGGCTTCTACTATAGGGAGATGTCTTCGGAAAAGACTATCAGGGACCCCCAAAGGACATAAGCATAAACATTTTGCAGGAATATCCCTACTTTATGGGTCTTCATTATAAGGTGGCCCTAGACTAGTTATTGCTTTCGTTGTAGTTTCTTTGCTTTGAATTTGTTTTAGACAATGTCTGTATGCTTCTTCTGTGCTCTTTCTTGGGCTGTTCTTCTGCGAGGCGCCTAATGATTTTAATGAACTTCTGTGACGTAAATGGCAGGTTCACAAATCAGAATCAAGGGCGTAAACCCTAAACCCTAAACCCTAAACTTTTTAGCAGTTTATCGGTTTGTAGGGACGCGGGGCTTCTGGGTTCTGGGAATCCGGGCTTTGAACTACTACGGCTTATGCATGTTTTTTTGAGAAGGACTTTAAGGCCTTGGTAGGATTTGTAGACTTTGTGCGTTCATCTTACCTTTGGTTAGTAGGGAATGGAGGAATGGGGTACAATTATAACTACTTTTGCTACCATTCTTCCATTCCCTACTGACCAAAGGTAGGTCATTGCATGTTGCAGGGTTTTGGTGAGCACACGCGGAGTTCAGCGAGATTCATAGCGGCTTACAGGGTCTTGCAGGGCTGTTTGGTCGTTGGAGGTTTGGGGATTAGGGGTTTCGGGTTTAGGGTTTAGGGTTTAGGGAGGTTTGGGGATTGGTATTGGTGTTCGGGCTTCGTGCTCAGAGCTTGGGTTGAGGGCCGCCTGGGGCCATTAGGGAAAAGGGCGGCGTTCCAAGTTGTTGATACAGGGGTCGGAATGACTATCCACATTGTTTCTTAGGGTTCCTCAATACCACGGTAATATAACATACCCGATATCCCGATTCTAGGCATTGAGGCCACCGTATTGCGGTTTTCACTGTTTAGTTAGAGGTTCTACACCCTAGACCCTACTGAATACTGAACCCCTTCATCCCTGAGCTCTTAACTCCTCCATCCCTAAATGCAAGACTATGAACCCTGTGTTACCGGTAGAATTACTACTCATTAAGAGCAACAGTAGAAGTAATAAGGCAAGCAACAGACTCCAGTATATAGAGGCCTGATTATTTCTTTACCAATGCTATGCGTTAAGGTTCCTGAATGTAGCTATACCATAATATACCCCGATACCCTACTCTACACATTAAGGCCCTACATGGGGCACGTTACAGTGGAGCAGCTCCTTTGTTGGTAGGAGTTCTTCGAGATCTGGCAGCTCTACAACGAGGACACCGCGCTTGCTTACAGATGCGACGACCACAAGCCATCAACCCCAAAGCCTAAGCCAAGAATCCTACACATACCGCAGACACTGAGCCCTATCCCCGAAACCCCAGACCCTATGCGCTACACCCAAGCTTTTTTCCCAACGCTAAACAGGTATTCGGACTGATTCGTAGTAGTATCCCCTTACTCTACTTGTTCCCTTATCACACTTCGTGAGTGTACCAAAACCCCTCCTAAATCCTACAACTGTAAACCCTCATCCAAAACCCTGAACCCTAATGTAACGAATCCTTTGTGTATTCAACTGAGGGTTCCACAGCTGATCCTAATCATTAAGGCCCCTACATAGGATCGTTTTAAGGGAACCGCTTAAGGAATGGAGTCTTTTAAAGAACCCCTTGATAACTTAACGGACACTCTCTAAAGGAGGAGCCCCTAAGGGCAAGCAGCCCTTTTTACATGGAGCCCCTTGAAATGATCCCTTAGATTAAATCTTAATCCTTAAACCCTAAACCCCTAAACCCCTAAACTCCTCAACTTCTAAACCCTGCAAACCCTAAATCTCTAAACTCCCTAGACTCTACACCTTAAAGCCCTGAACCCTAAAGCCGCCCCTAGATATAACCCTTAAGGGAACCCTGAAGATGCCTTTGAGGCAACCTTGAAGATCCCTTTGAAGGAGCCCCTATATAGGTCCCTTTAAGGGAACCCCATAGATCCCTTTAAAGCCTAAACCCCAAACCGAAGCCCTAAACCCCTAAACCCTAAATCCTACCCATAAACCCTAAAGGAAACCTTGAGGCTCCCGTGAAGCAGCCCTTCTCAAGGTTCCCCGCCCTTAAGAATACCGCTTTCCGTAGAGCGCGGGCAGCTCCGGTAGTATGGGAGTTTCCGAAAATTAGTGGTAACTTATTTTGGGGTCCTTACAGTAAGGATCCTATTATTTAGGGGTACTATATTAGGGTCCCCTATTTTCGGAAACTCAGGGGTTTAGGGCTTGCAGGGTTTGGGGTTTGGGGGTTTGGGGTTTCGGGGTTTAGGGTTTGGGGGTTTGGAGTTTCGGGGTTTAGGGTTTGGGGGTTTGGAGTTTCGGGGTTTAGGGTTTGGGGGTTTGGGGTTTAGGGATTCCTTCTCTGGAGGCTTTGCTTGAAGATTCAGACTAGGTTATGGCTTGGGTCGGGTGGTTCGGACATTTGGCTCCATGAATGGTGCTTGCGTGCTCGTGATTTTGCGAGCGTTTCGACCGGACGGAGCCTCTGAGACTGCAGGTGAGATTGCTGCTGGAGAGCCTGGTTGATCCGAATATTCCCCTGTCACGGCAGCGTTCGAGACGTCGTGATGTCCGGCTGCGGTGGGCTCTACCGCTCACCGATTGGTTCAATCTATATACAGCCGCGTGAAGCTGAAGCTGAGCCAAATTTTGTACTTCTCCCACGTCTACCCTTAACGCTAAACCCCCGCAGCCCTTGTCTCTCCCCCTCAGCTCGGATCGCGAGACGCCTTGCTGAACACCTGGCCAAGAAACCGCGCTTCGAGCCTAGCAGACGCCAGGAAGTCCAAAGCCGAGCTCTCTGAAGACCGAAGCCGAAATATTTCGGGTGGTTGCGGGCTTAAGGCTTTGCCTGAGCTACCAAAACCTACTGTTTTGTAGGCTCCTTATACATTCGATATTAGGTTTTGTAATACTGAAGGACCTACAAAAAGCTAGGTCATGGTAGTTTTAGGTACAGGGCCAGGGTTTAGGGACCCCAAACCCCTGAGCCCTGAAAACCCTGAAAACCCCAAACCCTAAACCCCTAAGCCCAATCTTCTGAATCTCTAAGCCGCGGAGCCCAACTATAGCTGTGTCCAGAACCTGGATTGCCAATGCGGTACCTGGTTCCGTACCGGCTCCTTGGACATTGGGGTTTACGGCTATACTGGTGTAAGGCGCCTAATCTAGAAGCCTGATGAGTTGATATGATTACCAGTACTTAGGGTTCCTTATTTTAGCTCGTGTATGGGGTGTGGGGTGTGGGGTCTAGGGCTTTAGCGATTGGTGCTTGACGCTTGGGGGGACTTCTACCTGTTAGCCCCGAATAATCAAACAATTTAAGGACTTATAGCAGGACATCGTGATGAGGGGTACTAAAACTGTCGACTTTTTTCAGCTACCGGTCGGGTTTGCAATAATTCGGAATCCCCAAAGTGCGTTCAGACTCGAGTCCAGGGTTGGAGCAGCTCTCAGCGAGAAGGCCAGGTTGAAAGTCTTGATAGGATGTGCTAAGGGCCCAGCAGGGGTTCTAGCAGGGCTTTCGGGTCCTCCCAGTACTACCTTCATGACCCCTTCAGTTCGTGGCCTCCTTGTCAAACTGGAATGATGGCAAAATAGGGCACCCTTGTTATCAAGGGGTTGCTGGGCATCTAGCAAGTGTTTGTCATGACTCATGACTGTTACTCGTACTACAAACCAGCCAAATAGTTGCTGCGTTTTGTTTCTAAGGCGGTTGCTGCTTTTGTGTTTTGCCAGTGTCTTGACCAACGTCGCGGGTCCTGCTCATGTGGTTGTTAAACCTTCTGCTTTCAACCAAAAACAAACCCTCAGCTGGGCCCGAAACCCTAAACTTTCCACCCCCTACCCCAATCGCTAAAAAGCGTGAGATCATGAAACCTTTGCACCCTAGGCCCCCTGAAAAAAGGAGCAGGCAGTACTATAGGGGCCTAAATAATTACCAATACTATTTTGGGGGTTCCTTGCTATATTTAGAGTATTATGGACCCCAAAACCCTATTCTAATTATTAAGGCCCCTAGTAAAGAACTTATTATAGATCCCCTATATACCACTTTAAAGGACCCCTTAAGGAACCCCGATTCTAATTATTAAGGCCCCTACATTAGGGCGGTCCTCGAGAAGTCTTCCTGCGGTACATGGCAACGGTGCAAACCTACAGTCCAAAACCCGAAGTCTCAAGGATTTAGGATTTAGGGTTTGGGGTTCAGGGTCAAGGGCTTGGGGTTTAGGGTTTAGGGTTTAGGATCGCACTTTAGGTTATTAGCTTACGGTTTTGGGTTTCGGCTTTCGCTTCTTCTGAAGCCACAGACCCCAAAACTGTTGAACGCCCGAGGCCAGAATCAAGGAGCTGATTTACAATCCATCCGAAGCTCCAAAATATTTCCCAACAAGCTCCCCTATGAAGAAGGCTTACCTGTACGATTTCAGGCCCTGTTACCTCCGTCCTTGGTCTACTTCTTATTATAGGGTCATAGCAATACAAGTGGCTAACCAAACAAAGGAACCACAATGGAGACTGCCGGAAATTGGTTTCCTACCCATAAAAAGCCTTACAGATGCCCTCCCTAACTCATATACCCTTAAAACCCTGAGCCCGAAACTTCATCCTCGCAAAATGCCGCTCCTCCCCAGCTTAGCTGAGGACAGAGGCTGCAGGAACTTCAGGAGGGTGCCGATGGCAGCGCGAGCCTGAGGAACATACTCTGGAGGCTTTAACTTAGGAGTTCAGGGGCCCCGGGCTTACGATTTAGCGCTTTGAGCTTCGGGTTTTGTGGCTTAGGTTTTAAACCCATAGAATATTGACTCTGAGTAACTGTGTTAATTATAATTACAAGCTTACGAGGCTTAAGAGCTATCATGGCCAATTCAACCCTCATGTCGGACAGTTAACCGTACTCGTAACCCAGTCCCAGGTTACCTAGCAGAAATTTACTGAGTTATCTGCACGGTTGCAGCACTAACGTAAGTATCCCTTACATGCAAGCAGTCCTTACATTCCAAACGGGATCCTCGAACCCTATATGCACCTTAACACCCTACTGTAAACTTTAAACCTTTAAAACCCTCAAGCCCTAAACCCCAAAACCCTGATAAACCCCAAGCCTAAACCCTAAACACTGAATTTCCCTATGCATCTCGACTTGAGGGATCCGCAGCAGGCGGGGATCCTCGCTGGTTTGAATGCGACCGATCCCGAAAGCCCTAAAGCATCCTAAAGTCCTACAGCCCTGAACACCCAAAAGCCCCAACGCCCTAAACCGGGGGCCCCTAAACCCTAAACCCTAAACCCTAAACCCCTAAACCCTAAACCCTAAACCCCTAAACCCTAAACCAGGGGGCCCAAAGAGCCTCGAACCGCACAACCCTAAACCCTACAACCAAAACCCTAAAACGGCGTCACACAGCCTGAGATGTCAAGAGCTCTAGCCTCTGAACAGCTGACACGGGTTCTGGAGGTATCCATGGCAGTTTGCGGCTCATGGGAGTCCGAATCCTTGGTAGTAGTGTCCCCTCACAGTCCCTTCGTCAAAAAATCCCAACCCCAAACCCTAAACCCTAAACCCTCCTTCACCCCAGAGCCTATAAAAGTAAAATACTGTTTTCTCCCTGGTTACTTAAAAGCCCAGTATAAGTAGAGTTACAAGTGCCCTAATTGGAGCGACCCTAATTATAACCCTACTTATAACCAACTTACCAAGTCCCCTGCCCCTTCAAGTATCAATGGTTGATCCCCGGTCGAAATGCAGGAACTTGAGCCCGAATCCAATCCTAGTAGGGTTTAGGGCACTAACACCAACCTTACATGTTCAAGTATTGAAGGCAGCAGCAACAGTATCGCAAAACATGCGGTAGTACTGTTGTGAGTAGTGCAGAAGCACTCGTATTATCAATAAGACGAACTCCGCAACCCTAAACCCTGTAAGGAGCCATCAAAAGGAACCCTAAACCCCGGAACATGACACGCATCACATCTACAGAAGCAGAAACAACAACACTGCCCAAAAGCCTCCTCCGAGGCGTCGAGTACTGGGCTTGGTCTCGCTTTGGCCTCGTCAAGGAGCCAGAGATTATCAGGCCGGAGCTTCGTTGTGTGTAAGGGGGCTTGAAGGGGGGGAAGGAGAGTTGAGGGGTTAGGGGTTTAGGGGTTTAGGGGTTGAGGGGTTGAGGGGTTTAGGGTTTCGGGTTTAGTCATTTAGTGGTTTAGAGTTTAGCTGCTAGGAGTTTAGGGTTTTGAGGATGTGTTTTTCGCAGGTTCTTGGGTACACGGTTGGGCTTTTTGAAGCAGCAGGCTTCCTTTTCTGGGGTTGTGGGTGTCGGTCTAGGTTGGGGTCGCTGGAAAAAAGGACCAAGGATTTGATCAGGGGGTTCATGATGCTATAACCCTATTTATACTCCTTTAGAGACTACCCGACATGAGACCCTAAACCCTAAAACTTTAAACCCCCTAAACCCTAAGCCCCGAAAGCCCTAAACCTTTCGAGACTACCCGACATCAGACCCTAAACCCTAAAACCTTAAACCCCCTAAACCCTAAGCCCCGAAAGCCCTAAACCTTTAGAGACTACCCGACATCAGACGGCAAGCGGAAATCCCACATCCCAGGCCAAGCCACCGAGACCCCTAAACCCGTCTTTGCAAATTTTCAAGTCAAGGTCTGAACAATTCGTCACAAGACACCATTGATAGTCCTCATGTTACGATACTATATGGGTGGTTGTCAAAATTATGGTCCCTTTTGGGGTCCCTATTATAAACGGTACCTATGATTTAGGGTACCCACAAAGGTAACCTTAATTTTGACAACCTCCCATATAATCGATGTACCCCAAAAGCCTTAATACTCGTTGAGGGCCTGATTTTTGAATCCTGACCCACTAACCGGGGCTCTGAACCAAAATTAAGGTTGGAAAAGAGGGGCGCAGGTTTTTGGGGTTTAGGGTTCAGAGTTTAGGGGTTTAGGGTTCAGGGTTTAGGGGTTAGGGTTTAGGGTTCAGGGGGTTAGGGTTTAGGGTTTAGGGGCTAGGCCCTGGCCGCGAGGGGTTCAGAGGTTTGCAGGTCAAGCTTCAGAGCTGCGGATTTGGGGATTATAGGTATACTCAAACTCCCAAACCTTCAACATAAGCCCAGACCCTCAACCCTAAACCCTTATAAACCCTAAACCCCTACACCCCTAAACCCTAGGCCCTAAACCCTGAATTATCCTCAAACCCTGCACTTCAGATTCTACCGTAAGGGCTTGCGCTTTTAGGCTCTGGAGTGCCTGCCTAAGGACTTACTTAGCCAATAGTTGAACTTTAAACTTTTTAGGGTTTAGGGTTTAGGGTTTGGGTTTCCTTGTTTTATAGTAATAAAAAAGTTTAACCTTTTTGCTCCTCGGGTATTGGAGAAGTAAGAGGAAGAGCCCTACTTCATAGAGCTTACCGCAGGGGCCTCCAAAAGTTGGATAGATTTAGGATTTAGGGTTCAGGGGTTTAGGGTTTAGGGTGTAGGGATTTAGGTGTTTGGGGGGTCTCTGGGTTTAGGGGTTTAGGGCTTCGGGTATAGGGGTTTAGGGGTTTAGGGTTTAGGGTTGCGGTATAGTACAGATACATTGAGGAGGAACCCTGAGAAATAGTAGCTAGTATAGTTCGATTAAGAAACCCTAGGACATAGTAGATAGAGTTCGGGGGTACTGTATAGTATAGTGATATCAAGGAGCCCGTAGGAATCAAGGATGCGGACCATGCAGATGTGCAGTTGCCCGGCGAGGCAGATCTTTGCTTGACTGTCGTTCTGAGTTCACGGCCCTGTTTGCGAGGGCGACACCGGGGATTTGGTGTCAGAGGTCCTGCTTGGTTGGTGCTGTAGGGTGGAGAGTCCCCTAGAGCAAAGGAACTTGCAAAGCAGGCTCGCCGGGCCGGGCTGAGACTGTCTTGCCCATCCAGTAGCAGTGGATTTTCCTCAGCGAAGCCGCAGTGCTGAAACAACATTTTGGGCAGTAGGTGCTTAGCGTGCCACTACTTTCATAGTGAACGGGGGAACTTTAAACTTTTTGGCCTTATATATTAGCTCTATCTTAAAAAGGAACTTTTTGGGGCCCGGTTGAAGAAGAGAGACTAAGAGACAGCATTGATAATTGATAATCATTCCGTCCCCCCCCCGCCCCGGCACATTACAAAAAGACTCTAAACTCGTGAAGGCCTTGACACCCGAACCTCAGAGCCTCAGATCCGCAGACGCGGTTTGGGGTTTAGGGGTTTAGGGTCGAGGGTTCCGGCGTCAGGGTTTAGGATTCAAGGTTGTAGCCTCTGGAGGCACTCCGTAGGTTTAGAGTTTACGGGTTCAGGGTTTAGGGTTTAGGGTTTAGCTAGGGGTATAGGGTATAGGTTTTGGGTGTTCAGGGTTCAGTGGTTTTGGGTTTGGGGCAAACCCTACAATTCCTTACAAGTCCTCAGGAAATGCAGCAAAATCTTATAAATCCTCGTCAACCCGCATAGTCGCTTTGACAGCAAGACTTAAACCCTAAACCCCTAAACCCAAAACCCCAAACCCCTAAACCCACAACCCCTAAACCCTAAGCCCCTGACCCCCCAAACCCTAAACCCCTAAACCCTAAACCCCTAAACCCTAAACCCCCAAACCCTAACCCTAAACTCCTAAACCCTAAACCCCTAAACCCCTAAGGCCTAAACCCTGGGACCCCAGGGTGTACCAGCCGCCGACGGTTCTGTCCTCGATCGCGAAGAGTTTCTTCCCAGCGGAGATCGAGAACATGAGTCGCCTGGCCTAGAACCTTTGGTAGTTTAGGGTTTAGGGTTTAGGATTTAGGGTCCAGGGTTCAGGATTTAGGGGTTTAGGGTTTGGGGGCTTAGGGTTTAGGGTTTAGCGTGTAAGGGCCCTAAAGGCTTAGGGTCCATGTGCCCAAAATTAAGCAGTAAGGTTTTAGGTAATAAAAACCATTCAAAGGATAGTATTTTGGGGCAAAAACCCTTTTGTTTTTGCATGCGGACTCTCTGGGTTACAGTAGCATCAAAGAAGTCAGTTATTGAAGCTTAGCTTCTGTTTAGGGTTCAGGCTTTCTAGTGCTTAGGGTCTAAATTCAATTGACCCAATAATTGGGTACTTGGACTTGCAGTAATGTAATTTTTTTTAGGACCAGCTGTACGCCGGCCTCCTGCGCGACGACTCCCGATGGTTAGCATTCATGGTGCTGGGCGACCTCCTCGCTGCCTGCCCAGATGAGACTTGGGCCAGCTGGCAGGGTCTTATCCAGTCACAAACCAGGCTGCTTTAAGGGTATGTGCAAGAGAGCCCGAGCGCTTGTGGTCCATCAACACAGCGTGGTTGCTGCGCTCGATGGCCTGCATCGAGCTTTGCGCTTGCTGGAGCGGACAGGCGATTGCTGAATCTGGTCCTTCTGGGGAAGCACGCAGTGAGCTGTGCCTCCCATGCCGACGAGGCTTTCCGTCCAGACTGTCCTAGGCAGGCCACGCCGCTCCACGGCTACCGATCCCGAGCATATCTTCTGCCTGAAGACAGAATTTGCAATTTGTTGGGGAGCATATGGGCCTTCGTGTCACAGCATCCATACAGAAGTTTTGCAGTATGTTCTACAAGGTGTCCATAAGGGCTCTGTTTATATGTTTTTGTGCTTGTTCTTTGTTGTTGTTTTGCGCCAAGATTTCGGCCCTGGCCTTAATTTAACCGTCCACCGCCCTATCAAGTCCTATGAGGCCCACCGGAGTTGATGCCGAGTCGTCTTTCCAAACCCCAAAATCCTTGAAGACCGAGGACCCATATGGGAGTTTCCGAAAATCAGGGGGTACCTTAGGGTTCCTTTAAAGGGTTACTATAAGGGTACGATAAGGATCCCTCTCAAGGGGTCTGTAAGGGATGTATAGAGTTTCCGAAATTAGGGGTACCTTATTTTGGGGTCCTTGTAATAAGGATCCTACTATTTTAGGGTACTATATTAGGGTCCCCTATTTTCGGAAACTCCCATATAGCCCTTAAAAACCTGTGGAAATCGCAGTGATATGGTTGGTTTCCGAGGCCGCCCTATCTAAAAAAAGCCCTGTGAAGTGACATACACCGTGAAGATTTGCGATCCAAGGTCCAAGGCCTCCACACAAGGCTGTACCATCCCGTAGTCATAGTGTTGTGATCCATTCGATTCCAACCCCCCCCCGCTCACTAGAAAAACAACAACCTTCTGCAAAAATATTACAAGATAGAAAGCCCACAAGACCCCTAACCCTAAACCGCGTGGTGGACTCCTGGGCTCAATCCAAGGCCTCTACACACCAGAGAAGGCGATGATGATCACTGCGCAGATCGCCGAGACAGGCAGAGAAAAGGTTTGTGTCTGCGAAAAATGTGTGTGCGTATGTATATGTATATGTGCAATGTACGTATATAATATACATATAGATCTAAATTTTCCATATACATACATATATATATATGTTTATGTTATAGGTATATATATATATAGATAGGGTTAAGGGCGTAAGGTAAGAATGACCAGCACTACACCAGGGGAGTCGGTATTCATTATACGTATAGCGAAGTATATCGCGAAGCCCTCTTCTAATTGTCAACTAGGCTCCTGAGTAGTAGGGTTTAGGGTTTAGGGTTTACTGAGTAGTACCCTTTTGCCCTTTTTGGCTTTGGGTTCCATTATTAAAACTGAATGGTAGGAAAAAGGGTACCCTTATTACAAAAGAGCAACTCAGGAAGCAAAGCACTAAACTTGGCATTTGTGGCTAGCTATCACTTATTCAACCAAACGCATCATTTCACATCATCATTAAGACTTCAAGCCATGAGAGGCATCACAAGAATCCCGTCCGTAAGACCTCACGCTAGCAGCAAGAGCTGCCTGTGTCGCATCATGGCCTTTTTCCGAGCAGTGGCAGTGGCAGTGGGTGGAGGCCTGGCAGTGGGTGGAGGCCGAGCCCTATAGCACCGAGGCCGAAACATGGAGGCCAGCATGGGGACTCCCGCGATAGACGGGTTGAGAAGAGGAAAGGCAAGATGGAGTCGTAGGCGGAGAGGATCGAAGAGCTGGAGCAGGAGGTGGCGCAGCCGAGAGCTGGTGACGGCGAGCTCGCCAAGCGCAAGACTGCAGAGGAGGAGGTGGAAGAGCTGAAGAAGGGTCGCAAGGCTGCAGATAGTATCGCCTGTGTGTTGTCTCATCATCCCACTCTGGTCCTTCACCTACATTCTAAACCCTAAACCCTAAACCCTACATTCTAAACCCTAAACCGTGAAACGGAGCAGCACTACGCGCTCTCAGCGTGGATCCCTGTACCCTCACCGCTGAATCCACCTGTAGAGCCCTTATGGAAGCCTAGCTTTGACTAAACCGAAAAGAATTAGGACGATGCTTAAATGGGAGTTTCCGAAAATAGGGGACCCTAATATAGTACCCTAAATAGTAGGATCCTCATTATCAGCCCCTCAAAGTAAGGTACCCTTCATTTTCGGAAACTCCCAAATCTAAAGAACCCTTCACCTCCGAACCCTTTTGGGGTCGGGGGCTTTGTAGGGTTCAGTTCGCTGGTTGCGCGTCAGGTGGCTAGGGACTGGGCTTTGGAGTACCATACTTTAATACTTTTTTTCTTAAAGGAACCCTTATGAAATAAAAGTTTATACACTTTTTTCTCCCTGGTTACTTAAAAGCCCAGGGGATTCAATCACCCAGCGGAAACCTGACTGTGAAAGTTTAGGATTTAGGTTTTAGGATTTAGGGCTTAGGCTTAAGGGTTTAATTACGGTTTAGGGCCAGGGCCAAAGCCCTAAACCCCAAGCCCTAAACCCAAGGCCCGTTAGCCAAGCATCAGAGAGCCGAAGGCGCGGAGCCTCAGACGCCCTTTGGCTTCACGTACCTGGCGGAGGTGCGATCCTGGGGTTTCAAGGGTTCCTTTAAGGTTAAGGTTCGGGGTTTAGGGGTTAAGATTTAGGGTTTAAGGGTTTAGGGTTTACAGGGGTTCCTTTAAGTGGTCCCGTCAAGGTTCCTTAAAGGGTCCCTTAAGGGGGGGCTCTTGCAAGGATTCTATGAGGGTGTTTCAATGGCGTAGGGCTTGTGTGTGCATAGGGTTTGGGGTCTCTAAGGATTTATGGCTTGAGGGAGGGCTGTGGGTTTAGGTTTAGGGGGATACTTAGTAGCTGAGTGGATACACTTTACACTTTTGGGGATAATACTACCCACTATAAAACTAAAAGTGTACACCTTTGGGGGGCTTATGAACTCAGCAACTAAGGGATAAGGGTTGAGACTTTCCAGGATCTAATGCTGCATTGCACGTAGTCCCAACTACAATCCGTGTGACGGCAAAGTGTGAAACCTTTTTGACAGAGTGTCTGACCGTGCCTAACCTGAAGGACGAAATGACCCTTAAAAGTAGGGGCCCTATACCCATATACTAATCCCTATATGGTATATGAACCTTAAACCCTTTTAGGGTTCATTTCGTCCTTAAGGAAAGCCCGCACCTGTAAACCCGATAATCTGCAAAAGAGTGGGGCATGATTCCCAGAACCTCGCAACCTTCAGCCCTAAACCCTAAAAACCTTAAACCCTAAGCCCTAAGAACCCTGAAACCTAAACCCTAGACCCAAACCGTAAACCCTAACACCCTTGAACAAAGCCTCAAATGCTTAGCCGTCCTGACCTCTACATTGCTTTTGAAACTTAGAACCCTTACATATCTGCAGTTGATGACCGCAGTATTATCCTTCGAAGAAATACTCACAGTATCTGTACCACCAAAGCTACTCATAAACCCCAAATCCTGAACAGCGCCTAAACCTCCAATGTGCCGTATAGATTCTCGAACCCTTCTAAAACCGATGCTGAAGGATCAAACCCCCTTCATCGACAGCGTGCTCGTGAACGGAGAGGACTCAGTGCTTCCCTCCTAGCCCACCCCGCTGGAAGGTTCCCGAGCTCCCTATGAGACGAGAGCCATGAAGCTCACGAATTCAGGGGTTTAGTGCGAGGAGGTGCATTGGTTTCGGCATAGTTTGGAAGCCTCGCAATTACCAGTATCATTCCTCCGGGTTCCTTGTCATTATAGTTACAGTATGCTATACCCACAAAGCTGTATTCTACTTGTGAAGGCCGCTTTTTTGGGGTTCCGTGCTCAAGAAGGAGCAATGTCCTGTTGTAGTGGCTTTCATTTGTCACAGTAAATCTGCGAACTACCTACCGTCTACCGATCGGTCTAGCTACTTCTAGTGCCATCTTACACATACCGCAAATCCCCCACATTCGCAAAAGCAGAGCCCCTGTTTGAATCCTCTGAATTTCGCAAAGTTCATGCTCCCCCAACCTTAACCCGCCGAAACTTATCCCAAGCCCTGTCAACCCCGCAAGGAGCCCTTCAAAAGAGGCCCTAGCTCTTCGCACGTCCCAGGCGAGCCTTAATCCCTAAAGACTAGACCGTGTACCTCCCAGGACACCTTGAACATGTCGGAGGGGGACACAGTTGTGTTTCAAGTTCGCAACTTTGACGGCCTCGCCTCGGCAGACGTGCAGGTGCTTCAGGGTCCAGGGTTCTCTAAAGGGGCTCTTGCTAGGGTTCTACAACTATAGGTTGCGGAGTGAGTAGTACCTTTTGCCCCTTTTCTGTTTGGGTTCCCCTGTTGAAACCGAATAGTAGGAAAAAGGGTACCCTTATCATAAAGGGGGCTACTCAGGAACTAAGATAAGGGATCCAAGTGCGATGCGCACAACAAGTCTTCAGAATGCTTTAAGGTAACCATCGCGTAGAACACTCGAGCACCCTACTGCTTCCTGAGGCTTCTATGCTATTCCTACCCCCCCAAACCCCTTACCTTTTTGAAGCTGCAGGTTTTAGGGTGTAGGGCGTTCAGGGGTTGAGACTCTCGGAGTCTGCTTGTTCGCGGTTTAGGGTTTAGGGGTTGGGGTTTAAGATTTACGGTTTAGGGTTGAGGGGTTGGGGTTTAGGGTTCACGGTTTAGGGTTTAGGGGTTGGGGTTTAGGGTTTACGGTTTAGGGTTTGTTGGGTTGTGCTTTTATCGTTTCGATGTTTCGGTTTGGGCCGTCAAAGCTTTGAAGTCTTGCATGTTGGGGTGTTTGTCAGTTTGTTTTGTCTTGAGGTTGGGAGCTTTTCTGCGGTGAGGCTTAAACGTTCCCTGGGGCTTCTGCACCACACGTTCCAACGCGACCATCATACCTAACAAGATGAAGGTGACATAAACCCTACACCCCAACCCCAAAGCCTTAAGCCCTAAACCTTGAACCCAAAGCCCAATTAAAACCCGCAGCCCTAAACCCTAAGCCTTAAAACCAATGACCACCTGTCCTCGGGGACTTCCGACAGTCCTTGCAGACGGAAAAGTTTTTGTAAACAAATCCTTAAAACCAACTTAAAACAACCTAAACCCTAAGTTTTGAGATTTGCCGTGACATCGAAGCCATGTGAAAAAAAACCTAAACCCTAAGAAATCCAGCCATCCTAAGAGGATGGTTGGTGGAACTCGTAGAAGACTCTGCGAACCAAGCCCGAGAGCTCGAAAGTTCCAGAAATAGGGCTCGGGTTGTCGGGTTTTGTCCTGTTTAGTGGTTTAGGAGTTTAGGGTTTAGGGACCCACTTCAAAGCCTGAAATTCGGATTGGGCTTTGGAGGACCATACTGTTTTACTTTTTTCTTAAAGGAACCGTTATGAAATACAGGTTTTTACTGTTTTCTCGCTGGTTACTTCAAAGCCCGAAATTCGGATTTTTGCGAAGAAGCAGGTGGACCCGAAGATCCATCATGATCAACATACTGTTGATGGACAAAATCCTGCATTACCCATTATAAGGAACATACCATAATTCCCATAGTTTAGAGTCCTTAAGGTCATGCAGGATTTTGTCCATCAACAGTAACACCCCGATACCCCTAATCCGCAAACTGTGCCTTGAATCGTAGTCATCTGCACAGTACACCCCAAACCGGAACCGCCACGTTAAATCCTTCGAAACCCTTCATAACCAGCACAAAACTTCAAAACTCTTAAAAAACCTATGAAGACTTAGGAACCCTCTTTGAGATGGAGGTCTGGAGCATGCTACCTATAAAGCCTTCGAAACCCGTAGAAACCTTCAACAACATTATAACGCCTTGAGATCCTTTCGAAACCTACAAAAGCCTTTACACACAAGTCAAAAAATCCTCAGAACACCCTTCGAGGCTTTATCAAGCCTCTATAGAGGAACCCTACAAACCCTGAACAAGCCTTGTATCACCTTAAAGAGAACCGGGCAGGTGCACCTGGGCCTGACTGCGGTGACCGGTATCACGCTGACCGAGAACATGGTGCATCAACTATGGTTAAGGGGTCTAAATACGGTAGGAGCCTAAATAATTGCCAATACGCCAATACTATTTTGGGGGTTTCTTATTACAACTATAGTATAATGGGCCCCGAAACTCTATTCTAATTCTCAAGGCCCCTATAGTAGATGTAATTCGAAGTGCTTCAGGTTCCTTGTTCTAGTCGGTTTCACTTAGGGTATCATGTACCCCCCCAAACCCTCTTGAAACGAACACGGCAGATTACCAGTGTAAGTCTGCTTCTTGAAGGGTTCTGTAGGGTGGCAAACTTTACAAAGCGTCTTCGAAGGGTGTTTAGTGAGGGCGTGTAGGGCCCTATATGGGTTTTAGGTTTAGGCTTTAAAGGTTCTACGGTTTAGGGGCTTACGGTTCCGGGTATAGCACCCTAAACCCTAAACCCGAAACCCTCAACCCGAAACCCTAAACCCTAAACCCAACACCCAACATCTGAAGGCCTATGCACTCTGACATCCGGAAAACCCTTACAGTAGAAGCCCAAAAGTTGGAAACCCAATAGCCTCAATCCTTCAGTGTAATGTATAGGGAATCCCAGCACTATTTGGCCTTAATCCGGTTTCCAACTTTATGGGGTTTACTGTAACCTCCAAGAGCGTCTCTGCCCTAAACTTGGACCCCCCAAGGGCCCTTCAATAGAGTCCTTGTGGCCCTCAATAGTGGGTATTTGGGGTATATTAGAGGGTACTTGCGGGGTCTAGGAATGGATTTGGGTTCTGGAGCTTTGGGTAGGTTTCTTGCTTTACGACCTGCGGTTCATTCGATTTCTTTAAAACGATTCGCATCAGGGAGCAGGATCGCGGCCTGGCAGGTATCAAGCTTGAAGACGGTCGGCACATGTGGTACCGCGTGTGCCCCTTTGGCACCGGCTTCAGTGCCCTATGGTGGGCACGACTCGCAGCTTTCATGATAAGGGTTTTTCATCTTCTGATATGGCTGAGCCACGCATTGGGCATCTTCGTCGACGACCTGCTGCTCTGGCAAGGGGACAAAGCCATTGAGATTTCTGGATGTCTGGTTTTGAGTTTCTGCCAGGCCTTCAACATTCCTTTGTCATGGCACAAGTTGCAATGCGGTTATCGAGTGAAGTGGATCGGTTGGCTTTTCAACTTCAGGGCAGGCACATTTTGCCTGCCATGCGACAAGATCGAGAAAGTCCTTCAAGCTGTTCGCCTGGTACTCAGGCCGGGATCGGAACTTGAAAGGACAGTGGGATTACTTCAGTGGGTTACGCAGATATCTACGGAGCTCCGTCCCTGGATGTCTCCCTAAACTCAAAACCCTAAACCCGAAACCCGATGCCCTTGAAGTCTCCGAAAGAACCCTTCTCAGAGCTCGTATAGGAGGGTTTAGGGTTTAGGGCTCTTATAGGAACCCTTAGGCATAAGACCCTTGCAGAGCCAGTTTGCAGATCCAGGTTTCCTTCACTGCTCCTCCTGCCACCCACGGCCGACTTGCCCCGTGCCTGAAGGGGTTGTCTGGGCGATCTCTCCGCTGCGGTGGAGGGCTTAGGTTCATGCAAGGGACTTTTTTTAAATAATTATCAATCCTATTCCTCAGGTGAGTTAAAATAGAGTTACAGTATATCATATCAGACACCCCTATTTTGGGTAAATATGAACCGAAGCCCTAAACCCCTATATCAGACACCCCTATTTTGGGTAAATATGAACCGAAGCCCTAAACCCCTAAAGTATCCCTTAAACGAACCGTTCATAGGAGCCCTATTCGGCCTTCGGGGGCTTTCGGGTGTTCAAGTGTATGGTTTCAGGGTTTTCAGGGTCTTTGGTGTTTTAGGCTGAAAGGCAGTCATTGGCTGAGGTTCTTTAGGGTTTGGGGGTTTTCGGGTTTTGGGTTTCGGGTCTAGGGCTTCAGGGTTTTTGACAAGGATGGTGCTGCTGAGATAAGCTTGCAGTTCCTCACCAGAGGACATCTCTGGCTTCGGGTTTAGGGCTTCAGGGTTTAGGTTTCATGATTTAGGGTTTTAAGGCTTTGGGTTTAAGGATGTAGTGAAGGGTGCTACTCCTTGGGTCCTCTAGTCTCGGTATGGTATCTGTCAATCCCACACAAACCGCAGACAAGTCCATCACAACCCTAGAAGCCCACAACCCTAAACAAGAACCCCCCATCCCCCCCAAACCATAGACAAGTCCATCACCAACCCTATAGGCCCACAACCCTAAACCCTAAAGCCCAAATCCTAACCCCTCCCCGCCCCCCGGCCCAAGCTACTTCCACTCACAAGAGAAGAGCCCCGAAGCCCTGAAGCCCTGAACCCCAAGACTGCTCCAAACCCTGCAGTAGAAGACAGGAAGTTGGAACGTCATTATCCTCATGCCCTTAAGGACTTAAGGAAAAGTATGGGGAATCCTGGACTTAAGGAAAAGTATGGGGAATCCTAGCACCAATCGCCCTTAGTCCATGTTCCAACTTTCTGGGGCTCGCAAAAAAAGACCCTGAGCCCAAGACCCCTAAACCCGAAACCCCTCAACCCAAGATTCCTAAACCCGAGACCCGAAACCCGAAACCCTAAACCCGAAACCCCTCAACCCGAGATTCCTAAACCCGAAACCCGCAAGCCCTCAACCCTCAACCCCTCAACCCAAGACTTCCTAAGCCTCTGAAACCCCTGAACCCAAGACTTCCTCCTAAACCCTGAACCCGAAGCCTAAGACTCCTAAACTCCAGAACCCTATAGACCTTAAAAGCCCTAGGACCTAGGACTCCTAAAAGCTCCAAAGCCCTAGACCGTAATAAACCTAGGACTCCTAAAAGCTCCAAAACCCGAGACCTTAAAAACCTAAGGCTCCTAAGCCCTAAATTCCAAAACCCCAAACCTAAGACCCCGAAAACTCCCAAACCCTAGACCTTAGCATCCTAGGGCTCCTAAACCCCAAACCCCTGAAACCTAAACATAAGACTCTTAACCTCCCTAGCCCGAAAATTCGCCACTGAGGTGATGAGAGTCATGGCGGGCTGGAAAGGCGCGCTCGAAATCCTAAACTTTGATCCCTAAACCCCTTACCAGTTTTTTTTTTTTTTGGGTGGGGGTTTTGGGTTTAGGGTTTAGGGGTTTAGGCTTTTGGGTTTAGGGTTTAGGAGTTTAGGGTTTAGGGTTCAGGGCTTAGGGTTTAGGGTTCCTGCAAGTCTTATGCCCTAAGCACTATGCCCTAAACCGTAATCAGGACTCTTAGTATTAACCCTTAACCATGCACCCTACCTCGACCCGAAACAACCTACCTTTTCAGGTTTTGTAGAAGGAAACCGCAATAAGGAACCGCAAAAGTGAAAGGTCAGATTTTCAGGATCCAGGTAAACCCTAAACCCTGAACTCTGGGGTTTGATGCCGGTAACTGTTAGGCTTCAGGGTTTAGGGTTTAGGGTTTAGGGCTTTAGGGTTTAGGGTTTAGGGTTTAGGGGTTTGGGTTTAGCATTTAGGGTGTAAAGGATGCAGAGCGGTTTCTATTTTGTTGCTGCTTTTCTGTGTCTTCGGCCATGAGTCCTGAGGCTGTACTGGGTTTTCCAGGTTTAACCCTCTAAAGCTTGGGCCATACACCCTCAAGCCTTATGCCCTGCACCCGAAACCCTAAACAGGAAGTTCGGATCTTTGTGTCCCAGTGCCAGGTTGGCAGCTTACTTAATCGACTGCCCGAGATTGTGAACTCTGAAACCCTAAACCCTAAACCCCAAACCTGAAACCCTGACCCTATAGATCCCTTATGGATCCCCTTGAAGGGAACCCTGTAGATCCCTTTCAAGGAACCCCTATAGATCCCTTTAAAGGAACCCCTATAGATCCCTTCAAAGAAACCCTAAACCCTAAACCCTAAATCCTACCCCTAAACCCTAAATCCTTAACCCTAAACCCTAAACTCTTAAAACCCTAAACCCTAAGCCCCCGCTTTAAGGGGAAGCCTAGCAGGCTGGGCAGATTTCGAGCCCGTTTTGCGCACCGGCGAGCAGGAGGCCCAAAGCCTTGAAAGCCTTGTATCCCCTCAGGTCCTGCGTGTTCCTTAAAGGGGCCTTTACGGGCTGCTTTAAAGGGATCCATCAGGGATCTGTAGGGTTTAAGGTTTTGGGTTTAGGGGTTTCGGGTTTAGGGGGATCTTTGAAGGGTTATTTACGGGTTCTACAAAGGGTTCCATAAGGGGTCTTTAGAGGATCTCATAGCGGGGTCTATGAGGGAGTTTCCGCAAATTAGAGGTACCTTATTTTGGGGTCCTTATAATAAGGATCCTACTATTTGGGGTACTATATTAGGTTCGGAAACCCCCATGAAGTGAAGGGTTATTTACTATAAAGGGTTCCATAGGGTTTTTTGAGGATTCCAGACAGGGTTCTCTGAAGGAGTATTTAAGGGTTCTATAAAGAGTCCCGTAAGAGTTCTACGTAAAAACTTTCTGTAAGGGTTCTATGAAGGGTTTCGGAAGGCTTCTAAACAGCATTCCATGATGGTTCTATACAGGGTGCGATGCGGGTTTCCTGTCGGTAGGTGACCACCTTTCTGCACTGGGCTCACGGTATTTATCATAAGTTGTTGTTCATCGCGGTGTGCAGTGTGGGCATGACTACGAGCTGTGCTGGTCAATTTCCACAAGTGCATCAGGTTCTACTTCCAACAGGGTTCCCTTCGCAGTTTTCTGTTTGAGCCTGTTCCATAGCTTTTCAATGCGGTAGCCCTTATCACAGTATATTATCGCCCCACGGCCCTAAGGATAGGTCCCGCGGTAGGCCCTCCTTAAGGACCCACGCCCTGACCTCTAAGCAGCAAGAGGTAGATCAGTCGCTGGAGCTTGGTACCTCTTGTGGACCAAGCGCAACAGCAGAGCAAGGACCCTCTATGGTGCTTACGACGCCGTTGTTGGCCCCAGTACCTGACCATGAAGGACTGGTTCATGGCTGCTGCTGCAGCCCGACGTCAGTACATTTTGATAAACCTTCCAGCTACTGGCCTTCGGTTATCATATTGACTGGCGGTGTCAGTCAGGCACGTTAAGCTGCATCTTCATGATCTCAGGAATCTTAGTGACCCTGACAATGGTCGATTCAGCGCATGTGCAGGCCGCAGGCAAGAAATCCTCGACCAGATTCTTGACAGCCAAGCCAACTCGGGCCCAGAATGAAGCAAGTAGATTTGGTTAGAAAGTCAGAAAGCCTTTCGGGAGCCCTTTTCCACCTTCAAATCCGCTGGAACAGCTTGCAAAAGCTCCTTGCGGTAGAGCTCACAGCCCCAAATCCTGCACCCTAAACACAAGTCCAAAGCCCTATCTGCACTCGTGTCAACACGGATGAGTTCATCAAGATATAGAATAAATACAACAGACTCCAATTCCTGATTTCTCGGACCCTAACCCTTAAAGCTTAAAGCCATAGTGTATAGCCTGACCTCAGTCTACCATACTTGGCCAAGTAACCTACTTTTTTGTTGTAGGTTCTTGTTTTCAAGCCTTACATGGAATTTACAGGGACCCTACAAAAAGTAGGTTCTAGTGGGTTGAATATAGATCTTGGAACAACCGAATGCCCAAGAAGCCCAGAATCGGCTTCGATAGGCCACCGTGATCATTTTCTTCGATGACCTCAACGAGGCAGTTCCTACGGCTTCTGGGTGGGTTTAGACATATAGTACATGCCAGAAAGTTGGAACATCAATATCCTCATGCCCTGAAGGTAGAGTATAGGGGATGCTAGCACCGGGGATGCTAGCACCAATCCTCCTAAACCCATGTTCCAACTTTCTGGGGTTCACTTTAAGAGTTCTTTCAGAAATCTACAATCCATAAGATGGGCTTCCTAGGGGTTCTACATGGGGGTTCTATCAGGTCTGGGGTTCAAGGTTTAATTTTCAGAGTTTGGGGTGTATGGCTTGATTTTTGTTTAACGGGTTTAGGGGTTTCGGCTTAGAATTTGTGTTTGTAGCAGGGTCATGTTCCCGGCTACCTGTGTGGTGTTGGTATGTAGACCCTACACCTGACACCCCTAGACCCTAAGCCAAGCCCAGAGCGTTAAACTATTCTAGCCTGCGAACCCCAAACCCAAAACGCTGAGCCTTGAGCCTTAAACCCTAAACCCAACAAGACTTTCCTCCGTCAGTTGAAAACTTGTGAGCAGAACCCCATCCTGGAAAACCCGTGCAAAACACTCATAGAGAACCCATCTGAAACGTTACCAATCTTCATGCAGCCCTATGACCCCCTCATGAAACGAAACCACAAGAAATCATCCAGACCCCCAAACTCTGTAAAAAAGCAAGCTCCGTGAGCCGTAAGCGCCTATAAAGCTCACCAAACCCCTACAGAAGCCTTCACCAAGCCCCAAGACTACCAAAACCCTAATATCGCACCTTACATGGTAGGATCCTCATGAAAAGGACACCAAAACAGGGCACCCCTGATTTTCGGAAACTCCCTACAACAACCCCCATTATACAACCCTTATAGATCCCTTCAAGGACCCCTTTAAGGGAACCCTAAGGTACCCCTGTCTTTTCGGAAACTCCCATTCAAGCTCACAAAGCCCCGTGGAAGGTCAACTCCATCTCACCGACTGCTGGCTCGATGCCTGGTGGAGCGACCGCGCCTTCAGCGGCACTTTCGGAGTGCAAAATCTTTGGGTTTAGGGTTTAAGGTTTAGGGACCGTGCCTTCGGCGGCACTTTCGAGGTGCAAAATCTTTGGGTTTTAGGGTTTAGGGTTTGGGAACTGTGGCTTCGGCGGCAGTTTCAGAGTGCAAAATCTTTGGGTTTTCAGGCGTCCTAGAAGGCTTTGCGTGGAACTATACGGGTCTGTTAAACTTTTCATCAGGATTCAGAGGGTTGCAGAAGGTTCCACATGCATATCATCAAGAGTTGTTTCTTTTCTACGTGCTTTAGAGTGGCGAAGAGTTTCGGATTCAGGAGTCGGGGTTACGGTGGGGAAAAGTAGTTTGCGACTCTACTCCTTTATGGCTTCATTCGGCTTTCCAAGACTGTTTAGGGTTGAGGGGTGGTTTGGTGCTTTTGTCGGTGTACTTCAGGGCTGTAGGATCCAATAACTGGGCTTCAGCAGAAAAACATCCACTGTAGTAGGATCCTTCCCTAAGCCGAGCCCGAGCAGAGAGAGATATACAGTAGAAGCCCAAAAGCTGGAAACCCAATAGCCTCAATCCTTAAGAGCAATGCATAGGGGATCCCAGCACTTTTTGGCCTTAACCCGGTTTCCAACTTTATGGGGTTTACTGTATAACTTAATACAGAGAGCTTCCAGCATAGCGTTCAGTAGATTCTACTCGGGGAGCCCAATACACATTTGTTGAGGATACGGCATAGACTTTAAATTAACCTACAGAGGTCTGCTGAGAAGTATGTTCCCTGCGTGATGTGTTCAGAAGTCGGCATTTTTTTGTTGCATCATAAACCTCATCGTAGCTACCACAGGCAGGTAGCAGGTATTTTCAGGCCACACAACGCTATCCGGTTCATTTGAGATGTGTGGGAATAACATGCCCTGCTGCTGCTGTTTTTAGAACACGTCCTCAAACCCTTTGGCAATCATTAAGGCCCCTATATGACCTTGTGGTAAGGCGTGTTGAGATGTGTTGAAATGAGTCTAGGCTGATGTGCTGCCAATGGGAAAGAGCTTATCACACGCCCTCCCAAAGCCCTGCAGGGAGTCCCTTGGCATAGCCGTAGCAACAAGAAGAGCAAGAAGAAGAAGGATGGTTCTCAAGTTTAAGTGTAGGCGCCTTAATAAGTAGAACAGGGTTTGGGGGGTATATCACTCTATAATTCGAATAAGGACAAAACCCCATCCTAATTATTAAGGCCCCTACATTAGGAGGAGCCTCTTGGTGCAAGCCTGTACCGTGAGGTCAAGCTCACCGGCAAGGGTTTCCGTCTACCAGGCGTTTCGACAGCAGTGATGTGGTGCGGGAAAAGGCTTGAGTGCTTTACCACCACGTGGGTGGTTGTCAAGTTGATGGTCCCTTTTTGGGTCCTTATTATAGTACGGCACCAAATATTTCGGGTACCCAAAAAGGGACCCTAATTTTGACAACCACCCATGTGTAGTGAGTGGGGGTTATGGTTAGGGCTTGGGGTTGAGGGATTTTTCGGGTGGGGGAGGGCTCCGGGTTGTGGGAATAGGGTTTGAGCAGTTCTGGGCGAAGGGTGGGAGGTAAAGGGCTTTTTAGGGTTCAGGGTTTAGAGTTTAGGGTTTAGGGTGTATTGCTGGTTTCACGGTTGAGTGTTGGATGAAGCAGCAGTAGATATGAGAGTACTGCCATGGTTGCATCCGTCTCTCGGAATATAATATGAAAAGCCAGGCTCACAACCCACTCAAACAGATACGTACATAGACAGATAGATAGATAGAGATAGATAGGTAGCTAAGTAGATAGATCGATATAGCAAACAGATGGATAGACAGATAGATATGGACGGGTAGTTAAATCGATCGATAGGTAGGTAGAGATCTAGAGATAGATACCTAGATCGACGGATTTAGATAGATAGGTAGATAGGTGGGTAGATATATAGAGACAGATTGATCAGGTAGATAGATACTTGGGTAGATAGATAGACAGATAGACAGACAGTTACAGATAGAGAGATAGATAGATGGACAGATAGAGATAGAGATGGGGCACCCTAGAAACCTACATAATCATACATAGCTTGCATAACCAGCTGAACCCCCCGGGAACCCTCGTGACACCGTTGGAAAACCTAGATCCCAACACCTGAAAACCGAGGTACCAGCAACGAGGTCACGCTCTACCACCGCACCGGCGACAAGAAGGGCCAAATGGCAGGCATGCTGCTTTCGCAAGTTCTGACAGAACCGTCCATTTAATCGCAGGTTTTGCTTTGCTTTCATGGGTTTAGGTTTCCGTCTTCTAGGGCTCTCGGGCTCGTTTAGAGGGTTTCTCGGTTCTTAGGGTTCTGGATCCAGGGCTTTGATTGGGTTCAGAGTCCGAGCCCTAGACCCTAGGGCCCGGGCCCTACGTCCTTATGCTAGGTTCCTGAGTAGTACCCTTTTGCCCGTTTTATTGTATGGTTCCCTTAATAAAACCGAATAGTGGGAGAAAAGCATACCCGTATTATAATGAGGCTACTCAAGAACCTAGCACAAAAAGATACTCTGAAACTCTATCTATTTTGGGTGTTCTCGTTTATAACGATAGAGCAATATACCCCAAAACCATATTCTATGTGTTAAGGCCCCTATTCGCACCCCCAGCGGTGGCCAGGTATCTGCAACGTCACCACGGGCACTCTCGACAGTCGCTGGGCGTCGTTCAGGGTTTAGGGTTTAGGGGTTTATGGTTTCAATTGGTAAGTGGGCAGTCTTCCTTTTATTTAAGGTTTCAGAAATATCAACAAACTTGGGCAAGACTTTAGAAATATCTACAAACTTGGGCACAATTAAGCCCCCTTCTCAAACAAGATACATTCAACCATGGAGGTTTAGGGTTTAGGGTTTACGTCGCAGTGCCTTCCTTGTCTAGAAGCCTGAAGAAGTAGAGTAGGGTTTGCGCCCCAATGCCTCAATCCCTAAAACCCTCCTAGTAGTAGAGTAGGTAACCTTTAACCTTTTGGGGTAGTATAATCCCTATATAATCCTTATATTATGAAAAAGGTTAACCTTTGGTTCCCCATGATACCCGACAAGTAGGCCCTATGCCTACATGAAGGGGCAGGGGACTTGGTAAGTTGGTTATAAGTAGGGTGATAATTAGGGTAATTCCATTTAGGGCAAACTCTACTTATAACCTACTTACAAAGTCCCCTGCCCCTTCAAGTAGGGTTTAGGGTTTTAGGGCTTTAGGGTTTTAGGGTTTTAGGGTGTGGGGTTTAGGGTTTTCCTTGTTGACCCTGGACCCCAGCATTCCCGCAAGGCTCCTAAACCCTGCGCCCTAAATCCCCCAAACCCAAGGTCAGTTCGGGCCTCACCCTCTCAGGAGCAAGCCCAGCAATTCCTCAATAAGCTTACATACTCTAGAAACCGTAAGGGTTGCTTTTTGTAATTACCTTAACCCTGAAGAACCTACCCTTTTTAGGGTTCCTTATTATGATTTCCTTATATGAGTCCTTAAAAAGGTAGGTTCTTCAGGGTTAAGGTATAGTTTAAGGAGGCCCAAAAGCCCGTTCAGGGTTGCTTTTGCAACGGATTTATGCGATGTCCCTTACACCCCAAACCCCAGCCAGGCCTCCTCGTGGGCCCTTTTTCCTTTTCCTTTCTTGTGGTCTTATGATCGACTCCTTAAGAATCTACCCAATGAAAGGCCAAAAAGGGAGCCCTTTGTATTCATAGGTTACTGGGGATCCTAGCCAACCTGCTCATTGCAGACGCCCCTGACAGCCGCAAAGGTCTGGAGTGCCAGATGCCTTCGGTGGACTTGTCACACTGGGCCAGCACCCAGTTCGAGGACCTGTCCTCTGGACGGATACGGATAGTTAGAATAGAGTTCCTTCGAAGGGATTTATAGGTTTTTTGTTGTAGCGTTTATCTACATGGGCCTTCATGGCTGGGATGGGGTGTTGGGTAGACTCTACCCTGCGTACAGATGTGCCTACAGAGGGATTATAGTATAGGGTTGAATTTACAAAGGCTCACTTGTGAATCGGACCAGTTTTGAATGACTTTATAACAGTGCAGTGCGCTTTGCCGTTTTGGGGTTTTGGATGGATTTGTACTGATTTGTCCAGTGTTCCTTTCGAAAGGGTTGGTGAGAGTTCCCTTAGAATTACTTTGGGTTTACGAGGGTGATAAGAGGGTTTAGGGTTTGGGGTCCAGGTTTTCACGTGTGACCTTGGTAAAGAGAAGGTTCGTTCCATTGTTTTCCGCATGTTATTCGGACAGTTGCACTTTTTTGTATTGCTTTCTTGACATCCTCCTTTCCGTCAGGGACAGTCTCCAACACCCTACAATCCCTAAGCCCGCAACCCGAGACGCT
The DNA here is from genome assembly GCA_003297005.1 of Symbiodinium sp. clade A Y106. NCBI lineage: Eukaryota > Dinophyceae > Suessiales > Symbiodiniaceae > Symbiodinium > Symbiodinium sp. clade A. The sequence continues at coordinate 50,917 of BGNK01000186.1, forward strand.
AAACCGTGCTTGTTGTGGACAAACATGGATCCCATGCGGTGGGAAAAGAGCCCCTAAGCAAAAACCATGACTTTTTCTAGCTTGCCAGGGTTCAAAACCGTAACTCCCAAGATAGTAAGCTATTCCACTTGTATTCATCGGGCTTTCATAGGTGTTGTGGGTCTGTAGTAGCTTTATCTTTTCCGGTGGTCTACTATGCAGTGTGAGTTAGTATGCGTATGCTTGTTTGTTGATTGGGCTTAGTTCTTTCTGATTTAGGGGTTGAGTATTTCGCGATGAATGAACTTCGGGGTTTATGGTTCAGGGTTTTCGGGAGGCAGCGAGGTTTTATATAGACCGCTGATTGTTTAAACAATCCTGCTCTTTGTTGTTTGGTGCTTAACCCAACTAAACTGGGCTTTGGAGTACCATACTTTAATACTTTTATCTTAAAGGAACCAAAAAGGAAAAACAAGTTTATACTTTGTTCTCCCTGGTTACTTAAAAGCTCAGTAAACCCTCTGCACAACCCTAAACCCTAAACCCGCACAGGAGCGCATGGAGGTCGATGTCGGGCACTCAGCGGGTTCAGGATTTGTCACATGGGTGGTTGTCAAAATTATGGTCCCTTTTTGGGTCCCTATTACAATACGGCGCCTATTATTTAGGGTACCCAAAAAGGGGCCATAATTTTGACAACTACCCACATCTTCAGCGTTCCGCTTCAGGGAAGGATTCTAGAAGGGCTACAGTAAGTGTTCAGGGAGTCGGGCTTGGGGGTTAGACGGAAATGTAGGAACCTGATTAAGAAACCCTGGCCCTATGACCCCCAAAATAGTAGGATTCATATAAGGAACCCCAATAAAGGCCCAAGGTTTCTTAATCAGGTTCCTACATTAGCATTCAAAGGGATCACAAGGGTTCCGCTACAGGGATCTATAAGGGTACTACAAGGGTTCCTTGAAAGGGATCTATAAGGGTACTATAGTGTTTAAGGTCTAGTTCCTACATTAGGCTCTAAGGTGTGAGGAATGAGAAATTTCGGTTCTAGGGTTTCGGGCTTGAAGTTTTCGTTTAGGGGTTTAGGGTTTCGGGTTTAGGGACCCTAGCTTCGCCTGCTGCAAACTGTTGTCTTGAGGGGAACCTACACGAGAGTTGGTAGTGACAGGTTGGAGTTTGGCGGTAAGCTGCCCTGCATATGGGTAGTTGTCAAAATTACGCCCCCTTTTTGGGTACCCTAAATATTAGGTGCCGTATTATAATAAGGACCCAAAAAGGAACCATCATCTTTGACAACCACCCATATACAATTCCCCAACTGATATGTAAACCTAAACTTCCAGGTCCAGACGCCCTCCTAAACCCTGAATCCGAAGTCCCGAACCCAAATCCCCAAACTCTGAACCCTAAAGATCCCTTAGGGATCCCTTTAAAGGAACCCCTATAGATCCCCTTTAAAGGAACCCCTAAGGCCACGCCACTGGCCGTCCCAAACCCAAAAACCGGAACTCTGAACCCTAACACCCTTTACTTGGTGTTCTTCTGGTTGGCTCTTAGGACTTTAACTTTTTGGGTTTCTATATGAACTACAATGAGGAGGCTAAAAGTTTAACTTCTAGGAGGGCTTCAGAAGTCAGCCAAGTTTAACTAACCCTGAATCCGAAACCATGAAAACCTACAGTGAACCCCAGAAAGTTGGAACATGGGTTTAGGAGGATTGGTGCTAGGATCCCCTATACTCTACTTTAAGGGCATGAGGATATTGATGTTCCAACTTTCTGGCTTCTACTATAGATTCCAAGATTCATGAGTATTGCGCGACTTCGCTCTGTTGTTCAGGGCCTGGCTTTGGGGTCTGGGGAATCCAGACAGCCCAATACACTCAAGGCTCCATGTAACTATATCGCGGCTAGATAGCTATATACTTAGGCCTTACTGGGGTTCTTGAGGGCTAGGTGTATACTATATAAGTTTAGGAGTTTAGGAGTTTAGGGGTTTAGGGGTTTAGGGGTTTAGGGGTTTATGGGTTTAGGGTTTAGGGTACGAGCTTGAGGGGGTAACCGGATCTAGCTACACTTGAAAGCATCTTTTCCTTAATTGGATGCTTTATGTGGAGCTTTGCCGGGGTCGACATTGCCATGCCCGGGTGCTCAAGTCCCTGTCCCAACCGTTGAAATTGCTTGCCCAAGTTCATGTTCTTACAACGAGGGTTTAGGGTTTAGGTCGCCACATGCCACCTTGGGCTCCGGCTAGTCACCTGACACCCTCAGCCCTGGCTACTTGGAGGTTCGTGGGTAGTTATAAGTGAGGTTATAAGTCCCCTAATATAGGTTATAACCATAGTTACGGTTTAGGGTCTAGGGTTTAGGGTTAACAGCTATCCTGCTTATAACCCTACTTATAACTACACATGAACGTCCAAGTGGGGCACCTTCAATATTCAAACGCTGGGCAGGCACGCAGTACTCTAGTCGAAGGTCCGACTAGGGGCAGCCTTCCTTTTGGAAATAGGGTCTAGGGTTTAGGGTTTCGAAAGTCATCCGAGCTCCTCGAAACTTTCTGGAAGGTATAGGCCGTCGAAACCAAATGGTGTTTGTATGTACTTGACGTGGCAGATTTTTGGCTGCCCTCTGTCTAAACCCTCAACAACCCCAAACCCAAAACCTTCTGGTCCTGGGGACACTGTCTATTTTCTTTGACCCTTGTCTTGCCAGGGTTTAGGGTTTTGGCGGCTTTGAGTCCCTAAACCCTACCTTAACCTACCAAAACCTACTTTTTTTTAGGGTCCCTATAACCATATTAAGGTTTATAATACTAGGTTCCCCAGTAGTACCCTTTTACACTTTTTCTTTTTGGGTCCCCTTATTAAAACCGAATAGTAGGAAAAAGGGTACCCTTATTGTTAAGGGGCTACTGGGGAACCTAGAATAAGAACCTACAAAAAAGGAGGGTTTGGTAGGTTAAGGTAAGCCGAAGCCCTCTGTCATGAAGTGCTTCTCGGTACGCCTCAGCTCTGTGGCTTTACATGGGAGTTTCCGAAAATAGGGGACCATAATATAGTACCCCTAAATAGTGGGATCCTTATTATAAGGACCCCAAAATAAGGCACCCCTAAATAGTAGGATCCTTGTTATAAGGACCCCAAAATAAGGTACCCCCTAATTTTCGGAAACTCCCACATAGCTCCCGCAAGTGACAACGAAGGCCAACCAAGAAGGTAGTAATATGGGTTTAGGGTTTAGTCTAGTGTATAGCAAACCAGGCCAGGAGCGATACCTCTTGCATGAGCCATGGGCCTGAACTCACGTGAAGCTGAAACTCTCAATAGTTTACTGAAGCGGTAAGCCCTGCGAATCCCTAAACTTTAAACCCTAAGCCCTAAAACCCCGAAGCCTGACAACATTTCTGTTTCGCTTAACACAAGGGTTAGAGTTTTGAGTTTAGGGTTTACCTGTGGGATTTAGGACTTGGGCTTTAGGGTTTCGGGCTTAGGGGTTTTAGGGTTTACGGTGTCTTAGGTCAATGGTCAGCGCTACGACACATCGGGCAATGCATTGCTTTTCGGCTACTCGCGCCCGCGGACGTCGCTTGGATGAAACAATGTAATGGTGCATGCTGTCGGCGTTGAACACGGCTTTTACAGGGCTTGTAGTGCAGCACTTTTCTAGGTTTTCTCCACGGCACTTTGAGCTTCTGTCATGAACCTGTTAATTTCTGTGCTTCCATACATCGAGTCCTTTTGAAGTTTAAACTGGAGGGCATTCCCCAGTTGATGACGCTTGTGTTCTGTAGGCTCCTACATTTCAAGCAAGCCCGTGTCTCAAGGGGTCTGAGAGGTTCAAGTTGAGGCTTTAGGTTGTTGGGTTTGCGTTTATGGCTCAGGGAAGCAAGTTTGAGAGTGTATGCCGCAAGCCTAAGCCTAATGCCCTCAGTTCGATATGAAGTATACGCCGACGACAAATATGTATGTTCTTGTGTATATGCATATACATGTATTTATACATGAACTTCCATGTATAGGCATGAATGCTCGCATGTAGGCATGTAGATATGTAGGTATGCAATGTACATAGGTACTGCTGGATGGATGGATGGATGGATGGATGGAGGGATGGAGGGATGTATGCATGTGCCTGTATGTATGCATGTATACATTGTATACATGTGCATGAGTACTACACGTGTTCCGACATGTACATGGCATACGCATATACACACGTACATACATACATAAATACACACCAGTCATGCATGCATACACCTACTCTCCAAATTTGCATATACATACACAAGTCGCCCTCAATCATTTCACTCAGCACCTGAACTCCGCTTTTCACCTGAGACCACTGTCAGGCCGATCGTGAAGCAAGTGATTCCAAGTGCACCGCGGCAACGAAACCCTTTGGGCGCAAAGTTCTGTGAAGGTTTTATTATTCTATATTAGGTGTCCTATAAGTTCTGTAACGGTTTTATTATTCTATATTAGATGTCCTGTTGGATTCTTGTACGGGTTCTCTACAAGCGGTTCTATTTTGTGACAAGGAAGGGGGCTGGATGAAGGGAGTTGGGTGGGTACCTCAAGAGCCCAAAGACCCCTAGTTCAGGAACAAACCTGGAAGTGTAGAGAGATGCTCGATATGGGAGTTTCCGAAAATAAGGGACCCTAATATAATACCCTAAATAGTAGGATCCTTATAATAAGGACCCAAGAATAAGGGACCCCCCCCCCCCCCCCAATTTTCGGAAACTCCCATATATTTTTACGGTTTAAGGCAGACGAAATCCTGCAAGCTCGAGGGTTCTTTAACACCCCGTGCGGGGTGGAGAGGCGCGGGGGTGGCGTCTGGGGTTNGCCCCACCCAATTTTCGGAAACTCCCATATATTCTTACGGTTTAAGGCAGAAGAAATCCTGCAAGCTCGAGGGTTCTTTAACTAGCCGTTCGGGGTGTAGAGGCTCGGGGTTTAGGCTCAGGGTTTAGGGTTCCGGGTTTAGGCTCGGGGTTCTACATGGGTTGTAGGGCCAACAACTCCAATAGGCCCAGCCGTGGACATCTTCACGACTCAGGGTGTCCAGAAGAAGATCATGGCTTAGGGGCTTTGTGATTTTTTGGATATAGGGGATATCGGGGTTGAGGGTATTTGAGGGTTTGGTGTTACGGACTGAGGAATTCTGGATTTGTCGTGGGGTCTGGTGTCACTCTATTGTTCAGGGTTCCACAGTTAAGGCCTTTCGGAGGAAATTGAGAGTTGGGCAACCCTGAACACTAAACGGTGAGGGGGAGGTGTTTGAGATGTCGTGAGGGGGATGACCGGTACATTGAGACTGAAAGAACTCCAGTTAGGCAACATACCCTGAACGGTACAGACATGCTTGCCATGCTCCTTGATCAAGGCACCAGTTAAAAAAAAATCCTGGTAACCGGACAGGGTTCGGGGTTGCGGGTTTATGGGTTGTTCCAATCTCTTCCAGCAAAGGGCAACATGGAGTTGAAGATCGCTAGGCGGAGAAGCCCACAGGTTTTGATTATTATCGCGGCGGTTATAATTACCTGTACTTTAATGCTGTTTATGGCAGTTACTTGAATTGTGTTTTCGGTAGAATATACACCAAACCCCTATTCTAATTATTCAGGCCCTGGAATAAAGCGAGATCCAAATTGTAAGGCCTTTCTCCCCTTGTTAGGGCCTTGGATAATGATCTGAAGACGAAGGTTTGCTAGGATTCACGGCTTAAGTTCTACAGCCTTAAGGCTGTATGTTTAGGCTTTAAGTTTGGGGTTCAGGTTTTTAAGGTGCAGGGATTAAGGCTTAAGGTTTATGGTGCAATTTTTTTCGCGGAAGTTAGTCACTCCTGATTTCCAATTTTTCAGGCGCATAAACCCTAAACCCTAAAGCCCGAAACCGTGGCTCTGTAAGCCTGCGGGGGCGGGTAGGGTAGGGGCTTGAAGCTTCATGGAGGGCGCCGCAGAGAGGGAGGCCTCTTCTGCGTTCCGAGGACCAACCGGAACAAAGCGGGCAGGACAGACCGGGACACAGCAGGACAGATCGGGATAAAGCGAGACAGACCGGGACCAATCGGGAGAAAGCAGGCAGGACAGACCGAGACAAGGCAGGACAAGCCGGGACAAAGCGGGACAAACAGGGACAAAGCGGGACAAAGCGGGACAGAACGGAACAAAGCGGGAGAACGGGACACACCGGGACAATGCAGGCAGGAATGAAGCTGGACAAGGATGGACAAGACAAAGCAGGACAGTCCGGGACACGGGGACTGCCCGGATAGGCTTCAGCCACCCTCCTAAACCCTAAACCCTAAACCCTAAACCTTAAACCCTAAACCCGAAACCCGAAACCCGAAACCCGAAACCCTAAACCTTAAACCCGAAACCCGAGGTTGATTTGCTATTGCCGCTTCCGGCAGAATCCAGGCTAGCGCCAAGCCCTTTAATCCGCTAAACCCTGCAAATCTAGGTAGGGCTTTGGGACATTTTAAACAATGCGCATAAAGAGAGCAAGCACTCCAAACGAGTAGCTGCAACAAGAACTGGGGTCCCAAGTGTTACCCCAACACCCCTTCTCTAGGTAGGGCGTTGGGACATTTTATATTTTCCCTTATTGGGCTTAAGAGGATCTTATTTACTAATAGTTTTCAGAGGCTTTAAAAGCCCCACCTAGAAATACTGCTCTGGGTTTCAGGGGGAGTGACCGATATAGTCCCTTATCTTCATTGTAGTCCTTGTATTCCTTCCTCCACTCTTCCTTAAGCCTAAACCCTAAACCCTAGGTGCCCCAGTAGTACCCTTTTACCCTTTTTCTTTTTGGGCTCCCTTATTAAAACCGAATAGTAGGAAAAAGGGTACCCTTATTATTAAGGGCCTACCGGGGAACCTAGAACCCTCAACCCTGGCACTTTGGGGAGGTCCGACTTGGGGGAGGGTTGGGTCTTCCATCTGAAGCAGACCCGGGCACCAGGAAGTAAAGAAGCCCTCAACCCTAAACCCAAAGCGCTAGACCCTACACCCTGCATCCCAAACCCTATACCCCAAACCGATTAAAACCCTAAGCCTTAAAATACCAAACCCGACCCTAAACCCTAAACCCTAAACCCAAGCCCCTAAACCCTAAGGAGCCCTTAAAGAGACGAGCCCAGGAGCTCTCTTTCGCCGTGACTTCCAACGTCACCTTGGTGGGTTTCAACTTCGGCTTGCTCAAGCGAGAGGCAGACGGTTTGTGATACAGGATAATAGAACATTTTCTAGTCGAACCTCGTCCAATACAGGAAAATGTAGGTTTAGATATAGTAAAGAGCAATATACTATACGATGATATAGCGCAGTCTATGGGGCAATACATCGTATAGCAATATGGTATAGTGCAGCTTTGTATAGCTCCGTACACGTTTGATACAACATAGTGTAATATAACACAGACCCAGCATAGTGTGACAGAGTATAGCACATTATATATCATGCAACATGACATTGCGGTGTTTGCGTTGCAGTTTGGTTTTTCATCTGGGCTTTGGAGTACCATACTTTAATACTTTTTTCTTAAAGGAACCCTTATGAAATAAAAGTTTGTACTTTTTTCTCCCTGGTTACTTAAAAGCCCAGGAGAGGAATCCTCATAACGTATTTTTGCTTTTGAGTTGAGTAGCACTGGACTCGACTAAGCCTTGAACTGAGAGTTTAGGGTTGTAGGGTTCAGGGTTTAGGGGTTTAGGGTTTAGGGGTTTAGGGTTTAGGGTTTAGGGGTTTAGGGTTTAGGGTTTAGGGGTTTAGGATTTAGGGTTTTTCCCCCTCCCCCCCCCCGTAGTCGAGTGTTGTGTTGCCTCGTGTTTGTTTTGTTGGGTGCCGGGCTCTGTAAACAACTAGAGTTTCGATTGCCAATAGATTTGGGGTTTACGGTTTGGGCTCCTACCCCCAAACCCAACACGTGAAACCCCGAAAGTGTACAACGCCGGAAAGAGAGCTTTGAGCCATACACCCTGACCCGTGCAACACCCTCTACAGATCCTCGAAAGAGCCCTAATCATGAAGAAATTTGAGAACACCACATCCTAAATCCTGAACCCTAAAGCCTAGACCCTAACCCCCCTCCAAGAAAGAAAGCACAACGAAATCATAGACTTTAGATCTTACAACATTAAGCTACTGAGCCCCAAGCCTACCTTTGGTTAGTAGGGAATGGAAGAATGGTAGTAATACGGTTGATGGACAAAATCCTGCATTACCCATTATAAGGAATATACCATAATTCCCATAGTTTAGAGTCCTTAAGGTCATGCAGGATTTTGTCCATCAGCCGTAGTAGTTATAATTGTACCCCATTCCTCCATTCCCTACTAACCAAAGGTAAGCAAGCCTAGACTCCCCAGCCCTTATCCCCGAGCCCCAAACGCCCAGCACTCTGAGCCCTAGAGCCTCACACCCTGCACCCTAAGCCCTTCCGAACATACCCAAATTCTTATTGGTTGTAAACTCAACTTTTCAACTTTTGGGGTTCTTATAAGGTAGTCGATTCTGAAAGTTTCAACTTTTATTTCCTTGGGTTTTGGGCCAGTGAGAATTACAGTAGACCCTTCTTCCTAAACCCTAAATCTTGTGACCTTGAGTTGTCCTTGAATTTTGGCTCAAATTTTCCAGAGAGCCTCCCGTGGTCTGTGAAATGAGCCACTCAGACGAAGCCTTGCTTTTCTGTTGACAGCGAGGATTCCGGGTTTTGGGGTTTAGGGTTATTTGGATTTAGGGTGTAGGGTTGTATTGGGGTTTACGGTTTCCTTAGGGTTTGGGGTTTGAGGGTTTAGGGTGTTATTCGGGTTGAGGGTAGGCTGTTACGGTTTAGGTTTCAGGATGCAGGGGTTCAGGTGTTCTTTTATTCTGTGCTATCTTTTTTGGGGGGAGTCTCGTGAGGTTCCCGCCATGAGCAGGGTGTTGGCTCTTCGGGCCCGTGTTCAAAACCCTAAGCCCTACCTGCAGCCGAAAACACCTACCTTTTTAGGGATCCTTTTTGTGGCTTCTATATGCTATTCCTGAAAAGAAAGGTAGGTTTTTTGGGCCACAGGTGGACCCTATAGGTCCTTGGCTAAAGCCAAAGCACGTAGGCTGCAAGGTCTGAATTCTCCAGGTGAAAGGGCTTAGGTTCATGCAAACGCCCTTCAGGGTCAGGGTTCGCGAGATTTGGCGGCTTGTTGCTGTAAGGGGGATGGCCTGGGCGCGAAACCTGAAGCCCGAAGCCCTAAATGTGACACAAGCCGCCGCGTCATGAATTAGAAGTTTGAAGGCTCGCGCAGCTTTTGGCTTACTTGCTTCAAGGTCTAGCCTACGTTTAATGAGAGCCGCATGCTCCATTGGCAGGATCATTCGGAGGGATCTTTGCAGGTCATTCGTTTGAAACCAGGAATGCCCCAAACCCTAAACCCCCTAAACCCTTTGCCCCCTAAACCCTAAACTGCCTAAGCTGTTACTTTTGGGAACTTGAACACTCGGACTCCAAGCACATGAAGCCTCGCTCGTCCTTTCTGCGGTAGTAGGAAAGTTTATCGGTTAGGAAAGTTTAGAGTTTCGGGAAGTTTGTGCGGTTTTGAGATCATTCCATCTGTCTGCCCACGTGCGTGGTTGTCTCTCTGATTGTCGATCAATATGTACAATTATCTGTATATATATATAAAGACAAATATGCAAACAGCAATAATCTGTCTGTTTGTCTGTCTGTCTGTCTGTCTGTCTGTCTGTCTCTCTGTCTCTCTGTCTCTCTGTCTCTCTGTCTCGCTGTCTCTCTGTCTCTCTGTCTCTCTGTCTCTCTGTCTCTCTGTCTCTCTGTCTCTTTGTCTCTCTGTCTCTCTGTCTCTCTGTCTCTCTGTCTCTCTGTCTCTCTGTCTCTCTGTCTCTCTGTCTCTCTGTCTCTGTCTCTCTGTCTCTCTGTCTCTCTGTCTGTGTGTCTGTCTGTCTGTCTGTCTGCCTGTCTTTCCGTCGTTCTGTCTTTCTGTCTGTATGTAGATATGTGTACGTACTGTACTGCTTTGTACGCAGGGAGGCATGGACAGACGTACGTACGTACGTCGGTACGTCGTGGGTAGGTAGGTTGGCAGGTAGGTAGGTCTGCATGCGGTAGACAAGCAGGCAGACAGCTTGCTTGAGAGATAGACAGTCTGTGAATGTGTACCCGCAAGGTATACGTCTACATGACAGAGGGAGACTGAGGGAATACGGACTTGTGTTTATACTTGTGCACAAATGTCCCTTAACGTTCTGCACTTATGCCTGCAAACCTCGCGCATGTTGCCTGAAAAGAATAAGAGAGGCCAGATTCCGTGGGTCTTGACGTTTCACAGAAATCCTGGTTAGAATCGGTCAAAAGCCTCATTTCTCGGTTTTGAACCACTCGAAGCCGGGTTTCGAGGCCTTCCGAGGCCTGTCCGAGGACGCTAGCAAGCGAAATGAACAGAACAGGCAGTTCAGATGATCTTCAAAACTCTTCAATTCAAGGCACGTCTGGCAGTCTAGCCTCATAAGTACCCACAGAAACTCAAATGTCCACGGGGGCGAAAGCATGGATACATACAGCCAGGGTGCCGATGGATTGCCTCGGTGCTCCTCCTTACATGTGCTTCGGGAGAGCGGATCGAACGCGCGCAGGCACCGGGTTTGAGCCTTTTGGGGCTTTTGGGTGTAATCTAGGTGCATCAAAAATTGCCTTTACTATTTTGGGAGCTCCTTATTATAGTTATAGTATAGCATACCCCCAATTCCTATTCTAATTAGTAAGGCCCCTGCATTAGAATCGCAGGATTTGGGTGTCTTTGCAAGTCTCTTGGGGGTATAGGGTTTTAACCGTACAAGTGGTGGCGGACAGAGTACACCGCAGACTGTAGATCGCGTTTCGCTGCACCTATTCAAGCCTTCTTTCTTAGGCCGTAGATTTTTCCGTACACCCTAAACCCATCTTCCGCAAACGTTATCAGGAATACATGCCAACCCTTTCTGAAAATCCTGACGACTATGCTGTTCAAAACAGTATAACACCATCATGGAATGCCCTAATAGCCGAATCCTTGATTGAGCACCTGAAGCCTTACAAAAAACCATTAAACAATCTTTATTGCTTTTTTTAACCCCAAATCCCCCTAAACCCAAAGCCCCAAAGCCCCTTAACCCTAAACCCTAAACCCCTAAACCCCTAAACCCCAAGCCCTAAACCCTAAACCCCCAAGCCCAATAACCCCTAAGCGCCGAACTCTAAACCCTAAACCCCCAACCCTAAACCCAAAACCCAAAGCCGGAGGCTAGGCCAGCCAGGGCGGTCAGGGCCTCCATGAGGGAGGCCGATGCCACCGGATTTTTGTTCGGCGAGTTCAGGGCTGTTTAGGCTTGTTCTTGGAGGTTTTAACAGGGTTTTTTATAGGTTTTGTTTATACGGTCTTAGATGCTTTCTATACGGCTAAGGGTTTCGGGTGTACCGATCTTTGTGTCAGTTTTGGGATTGTTTATATGGTCGATAATAAGGTCTTATGAGGGGTTTCATAGGGTTTATAAGCGATTTATCGGGGGCTTGAAACTTTTTCACCGTCTAGTTTTTAGGGCTTTTTTCCGCGATCCAGGGCTTACGGTTTATGATTTAGGCATTTAGGGTTCAGGTTCAGGTGTGCAGGGATCGGATAGCTCGGGCTAGGATTTATAGGATTCCAGGAGTTTGGTTTAGGCTTTCCGAGCAACACTCAAGCACTGCATCACGTTTTGCCGATCTCATGACATCCGGGGCTTCGCTGGCGACTACAAGATGCGGAAGGAATGTACGTTTATGAAACGCGCAGGCCATAGTGTGCCGAAGGTGCCACTATCAGACGCGGCGTTGTGTCAACTAGGGTGGCTGCAAGAGGTTGCCGGTCGAGCTGGCTTCGTCAGCGACTGGCAGTCTGAACCGGCAAACAGGCCGGCGCCAGCAGCACCGGAGGTGCTTCTGTTATTGAAAGGGCCTGCTACTTGTTGCAGCTCTTGAACTCTGCTCCGGACAGACGTGACCCACCTCAGGGCAGCGGTCCAGTGGCTGCAGGACTGGGTGAAGCATACCAACACCAAGGTCGTGCACCTGCCTGGCGTTGCGCAAGTTGTCGATTCTACTCAGCATCATCCTTGCGATGAGATAGATGCCAACTTAGAGGAGGCGATAGCTCAGTTTGGGGGGGTTTTGTCGAACCAGCTCCCACGGGTAGTCAAAGCATGTTGTGACTGAGTGGAAGGCTTAATTAATCAGCAAGAAAAGCAAGATGAAAGCCATGAGAAGCATCAGCTTCTGCCTACTCTATACGAGGTTCTGAAATTCAAGGTCCGCCAACCTCACCCCGTGCAGGCGCCAGGCAATCCCCTAAAGCACCCAGGAAGTCTCCCCAAGAATCATTTCCTGCCTGGGCCCTATATTACTACCCCAGTAGTACCCCTTTGCCCTTTTTCTTTTTGGGTTCTCATATCAAAACCAAATAGGGGGAAAAAGGGTACCCTTGTTATTAGGGGTCTACTGGGGAACCTAGATTATCATCCTTATGTAAGGCCTTGAAAAGGCAGGCTATTTAGGGTCCAGGTGAACGTTAAGCCCGATGGAGCTCCAAAGCCACAGTTTTCGAAATCCCCAGGAGTTTGTGGGTTCAGGAAGGTTTAGTTTCACAGCGTGTCAACCATTCCACTCCGTGCACTCGAGTTACCAGGATAGTTTTGAACACGGGCTACAGTTCAAGCTGCTGAGTCCGCCGGAATGAGCTCAAACCACGAGCTTCCAAATCCTGCGCCATAAACCTAAACCCTGAACCCGGGGCCCGAAATCTAGGTAGGGCTTTGGGACTTTTTATATTTTCCCTTATTGGGCGTAAGAGGATGTTGCTTTAAAAGCCCCACCTAGAAATCCTAAATCCGAAACCCCAAGGCCTAAACCCTAAAACCCCCTAAGCCCTGGCATGAGAGCGCAGCACAAGCATCGCCTGTGCCCAGGCCCTGCAGAGCACTGAGGCTCCTGGCTTCAAGGTATAGAGGGGGCTTAGCCATAGGCTCCAAAGTAGCTCCTCTTGGGGATTACCTGCTAGGATTATGAACCCCAAAAAGGAGCTACTATGGAGCCTATGGGGTGGGGTTTGATGCGGCTTACCCACTAGGTTCCTCGCAGTCGGGCTTGCCGGCAGGCGTTTAGTCTCTGTTCAGGGTTTATAGGGTTTACAAGGTTTACAGTAAACCCCATAAAGTTGGAAACCGGATTAAGGCCAAATAGTGCTGGAATTCCCTATACATTACTCTTAAGGATTGAGGCTATTGGGTTTCCAACTTTTGGGCTTCTACTGTATAAGGTTTGGAGCCAAGGGTTTTGGTTTTATAGTAACTACCCATAAGCTGCATAGTAGTTCCTTTTTGGGGATTACCTTATAGGATTCTAAATGCGAGCCCAAAAAAGGAACTACTATGGAGCCCGTGGGTCACGCAAGGATAGGGTTTCGGGTTCGCTCGGGTTTCGGGTTTGGGGAATAGGGCGAAAAACCGGGAGTTTGTTTTCTGCTTTTGGACTACATACCTTAACCTACCAAAACCTACTTTTTGTCGGGTCCCTGTAAATTCCATATTAAGGTTATAGTTTATAATAAGAACCTACAAAAAAGGAGGGTTTGGTAGGTTAAGGTCGAAGCCCGATCCCCAAACTTATAGTAGAAGCCAGAAAGTTGGAACATGGGTTTAGGAGGATTTGGGCGTGAGGATCCCTTATACTTTACCTCAAGGGCATGCGGATAACGTTATTTTGGGGTCCTTATAAGGGTCCTACTATTTAGGGTACTAGGATGATGATGTTCCAACTTTCTGGCTACTACTATAGGGGCTCAGGGTGAAGCGAAGCATGATTTGGCAAAAAAGTGGGGGAATGAGCCGGTTTTCGGTCTTCCCCAGCCTTCAGTGGGGATGGATGCCTTTAGACTTATACAAGCTCGAAACCCAAAATCCCAATCTCCATGCCGTTCTGGCTCCTCCTATCGTCCCTATTCAATAAACCATTAAGCCCTCACCTTATAGGCCTCAGCCGCTGCTGCTGTTCTGCTGATAAACCAAAAACAATGCGCATAAAGAGAGCAAGCACTCAAAACGAGTAGCTGCAACAAGAACTGGGGTCCCAAGTGTTACGCCAACACCCCTTCTCTAGGTAGGGCTTTGGGACATTTTATATTTTCCCTTATTGGGCTTCGGAGGAAATATTTTCAACAGCTTTAAAAGCCCCACCTAGTAAAACACAAAAGGCCACAGCATCACAAAGAGGATGCCGTGGAAGCTGAAACCCTAGAAACATTAAACCGTCAACCTTCAAATACTATAGGGGCCTATATAATTACCTATACCATTTTGAGGGTTCCTTATTATAGCTATAATATAATGGGCCCCCCAAAACCCTATTGTAATTATTAAGGCCCCTATACTATATAGTACCCTTATAGTATCCCTTATAGAAACCCTTATAGACCATTGTAACAAAGTAATTATTAAGGCCCCTATGTTACCCATCACGACAGCCGCTTTTCAGAAGCCCCAGAGCCTGATCAAGACCCTTTCGCTTTACACCCTACACAGCCTTTTAGAGAGCCTCATGCATCCCAGAAAAAAAGTTTAGGGTTTAGGGTTTAGGGTTGAGGCTGGTGCCATAGAAACCTGAACAGATAGTAATGCTATTTTTGAGGCTTGCTTGTTGTAACTTGCGGTAAATCACCTCACAGCCTTGTTCGAAGTATTGTATAAATCCGAAACCCGCCTTTATAAGAAACTTTGCAACGGCCGCCCCTCAACTTAATATCCTACAAAACTTCAAGTTCGCATGCAGAGGACACGGAAACCCCGAGGAAGGGGAAGGTCAAGTATGTCGAGGAGCAGCGCTATTGGGGGTTTCGGGTTTTAGCCTAAACCCTAAGCCCTAAACCAGGGTTGAGGTTCAGGGTTTCGGGATTGAGGGTTGCGCGGTTTCGGGCCTAGGGTTAAGATTAGGGTTTATGATCTAGGATTTTTAGGGTTTTGGGATTTAAGATTTAGGGTTTTTTAGGGTTTGGGGATTTAACATTTAGGGTTCCGGGCTCTGTTCCTGCAATAGAGAATCCTTATAAGGAGTGCAGAATCGCTGCCACGTGAAGTGCTAAGATCGCGAGGCCTGAGGCCGTAAACCTTGAGGCCTACATCCCTATAACTCGGCTTGGGAGTACCATACCTTTATTTACTTTTTCTCTTAAGGAACCACTATGAAAAAAAATATACTTTTTTCTCCCTGGTTACTTCAAAGCCCAGAAACTCTACACCCTGGAATGCTACCCTAAAGCCCACCCCCTCAATCCAAGACCCTGCACCTTACCCTGGGCATCAAAACAGCCCAAAAGCCTTATATAGTATGGTCTTTGGGCCCAAAAGCCTTAATATATGAGTCCTTAGATTCCCAGGGTTATGCCCTGCATGCCAAGCACGAAGCCCGATGGCTTAAGCCTTAGAGCAGGGAACATTTGAAAAGCCAGCAGATCCATAGTGCTTAGGGGTTTAGGGGTTTAGGGGTTTATGGGTTTAGTGGTTTAGGGGTTTAGGGGTTTAGGGGTTTAGGGGTTTAGGGGTTAAGGGTTTAGGGGTTGAGGGGTTGAGGGGTTGAGGGGTTGAGGGGTTCGGGGTTTAGGGGTTGAGGGGTTTAGGGTTTAGGGTTTAGGGGCGTAAGACCTGCTTCAGCAACTAGGTTCTCCATTAGTACCCCTTCTGCCCCTTTGATTTTCGAGTTCCCTTATTGAAGCTGAATACCAGGAAAAAGGGGTACCCTTTATTGTTAAGGAAACACTGAGGAACCTAGAAAATGCCTTCGATGACCTCACGACAGAAACACTGCCCGAAACCCTAATCCTGAACCCCTACGCCTGCAAGACAATAAATATCCTTCAAAATAAGACATGGAACCACCTGATCCTAAAGCCGGATGGGATGAAAACGAATATGCAAGAGACAAGCCAGGAATATGCCGAGCACATGAAGCGGGCAGAAGAGCTGCGAGAGTTGAACCTGGGCCTCATGGTTTCGCGACACCACGGCCACATTCTGAGTACGTGGCATCCATCAATGAAATCAAGCATGTGTTGAAACGGCCTGAAGGACTGGCACTCGCGACCGTGCATTCTTCACTGGGCGGTGTTGTCCATTGGCCAGGCATCGTCGCCTATGTACAGAAGCTGTAAGCGCTCAAGAAGACCTTAGCTGACAAGTCCCTTTACGGCACGTTCAACGATCTTCTTCCCACCCCTCTCAAAATCTTTGAATGTGAAGGTGGTGAGGACATGAACATGCTTTACAAGAACTTCGGAACCGCCTTGAAAACTTTCAATGCGGAGCAGACAGAGTTCAACGAGAAAGTTAGGGAGGCGACCAGCCAGCACGTGAGACATGGACAACAGGTGAAGGCTTCAGCAGAAGAGTTCATCAGAGCTCGAGAGGTCATCTCTGAGGAAGTTGGGGAGCTGAGCATGGAATCCACCTTTGCTGAGATTGAGAGGCTCTTCACGGAGTCAGGTATTTTCGAAGAGATCAGGCTTAAGAAGGGAAGCCGACAAGAACCCGAACAAGGAGCCTTTAAATAAATGGAGCTCCTACGGAACCGTTAAAAGAAGCCCGAACCCTGAACCTTTTAGACCCTAAAGGGACCGTGAAAATCACGGAGCAAACCCCCGAACCCTAAACCCCGAAACCCCCAGCCCTCCCCTTAACCCTAAATCCGAAAGCTTACATCCGAAACCCTCGTAATCCCAAACAAAAACACCGGGAGAAGTCCCAGACCCTGAATCCCTATAGTGAGCCCCTTAAAATCGGAAGCGTGGGTTAAAGCCAAATAGTGCTGGGATTCCCTATATATGAATCTTAAGGATCGAGGCTATTGGGTTTCCAACTTTTGGGCTTCTACTGCAAAATGTCGGAAGTCCCTACACTCCCCTAAAGAATTCCGACGAAAGATTTCCAAATACCTAAGGCCACTAAAAACCAAAAAACAATGTCGGAAGTCCCTACACTCCCCTAAAGAATTCCGACGAAAGCTTTCCAAACACCTAAGGCCACTAAAAACCAAAAAACATCCCGAAAACCCTCAAACATACGCAAGGTCCGCTCAACTCCTTCAAACCCGTACCAAACCTTTAAATAAACCCTATACCCTAAACCCCTAAACCCCTATACCCCAACCCCCCAAACCCTAAACCCCTAGACCCCTAAACCCCTGAACACCTAACCCCTAAACCCCTAAATCCCTAAACCCCTAAACTCTAACCCCAGACAAAACCCTAAACCCTAAATCCAAAACATCAGGAGAAGCTGAAGATCGAGCGCGAGGTCGTTGCGCCCTTCGTGGCCAAAGCAAAAACGATCCCAGAAGCTTGCTCGAATCCATGGGCTTCTTGCGTCTCAGCTTTTGCTTTTGGGTTTTAGCTGTTCTTTAAAGGGATCTATAGGGGTTCGTTTAAAGGGATCCATGGGCTTCTTGCGGTTCTTCCAGGGTTCCCTTTAAGGCTTTTACATAGTTTTTTCACAGCGTTTAGCACGGAAGCCGTGGTTTTCTTGGGGGTGATAGGACTTACGGTTGCATTTAAGGAAGGTTTAGGGTATAAGGATAGGTCTTTATAGGGTTAAACAGGGAAGCTTCGCCGAATCCATGGATATCTTGGGCGCGATAGGGTTTTACGATTTAGGGCTTAGGTTCAAGCGTAAAGACGATGCCAGAAGCTTCGCCGAACTCAGCGGTTTAGGGCTTTGCGGGGTTTTTCAGAACTTTTGGGATTCCCATTGAAGGGCAGGGTTCTTTTCAGGGGTGCTGTATAGTGAATCCCAGAAAGTTGGAACATGGGTTTAGGATGATTAGTGCTGGGGGGATCCCCTATGCTTTACCTTAAGGGCAGGAGGATAATGATGTTCCAACTTTCTGGCTTCTACTTTAAGGGCGCCGAGCCTGGGGCTTTCCTGTGTGCTTTAGACTGGTTTATTTTTCTCTGGTTTTACTAAGAGGGAGTTTCCGAAAATAGGGGACCCTAATATAGTACCCTAAATAGTAGGATCCTTACTATAAGGACCCCCCCAAAATAAGGTACCCCTAATTTTCGGAAACTCCCAAGCAGCTTCGCCGAACTCCGCCGCTTAGGGCTCTCAGAGTCTTAGGATTTCAGGGCTGAGGTTGGGGGATGTCGGTTTAGGGTTTAGGGTTCGATTCTTAGCGTTTAGTGTTTAGGGTTTAGGATTTCGATTGTTTTTTGCCTGATGGGGTTTCATGTGCTAAATCGGGTTTTATAGGAACAAATAGGTTTCATGGGTTGTTCATAGGTGTTTTCGGGCTTTGAAGCTCTTCATGTACTTTAGAAAGAGGTTTCGTAGGGTTTAGGGAGTGTTTGTTTAATGGGTTGTTGTAGGGTTCAGGGGATGTTGCCTTCATGGGGCTTAAGGGTTCCCTTTCATGCTTCCTTTTTGATTGGTTTATCGGGCTACAGGGGTTTCAGTTTTTTGAGGGCTTGGGGAATTAGGGTTTAGGGTTCAGGGCCGTTTTGGGGTTTACTGCTTTCGAGTCTGGGGTTAGGGTTAGGGGGACTTACGGGTTTAGGGTTGAGGGCTGTTGGGCATGCCGAGGGTTTAGGGTTTAGGGCTCGGGTCTGGGGCTTCGGCTTAGGGCTGTAGGGTTGTTGGAGGTCGAGGGTTCAGGGTTTAGGGTTCTAGGTAGGGTTCAAAACCCTAAACCCTAAACAGTTTAGGGTCTCGTTCGTTTTTCTCTCTAGTTTTATTGTTCAAGGTTTTCCGAGCTACAGTTGGGCTGTAGACTAGTCCAAGGTTCCGTAGCTTTGCATGCGTCCGCTGGGGTTAAGGTTGTTTGTTTTAAACCTAAGCCGCCCCGAGCCCTATACCCCAAGCCCTCAATCCCTGAACCCTAAACCCTAAGCCCTTCACTGCAAATCGAACCCTAAACCCTACACCCCGGACAATCTAAACCCAAAGCCCTACACCCTAAACCCTAAACCCTAAACCCAAAGCCCTTCACCCTAAACCCCAGACCGTCAAAGCTAAAAAGCCTTAAACCCCTCAAAAAACCCCAAGACCTTCAGCCACGGAAACCCTAAACCCTAAACCCTAAACCCTAAATTAAAACCTAAGAAGCCCTTAAGCCCGGATACCCTCAAGCTCGAAATTTCAGGCTGCAGATACCAGCGCGAAACAGAAGGCCCGCCGATGGTTCTGCGTTTTGAGGTTAGGTGTGTGACATCCTGCAAAAGAGGGTTTAGGGGTTAGGGTTTGCAGGTTAAAGGTTTGGGGTACAGGGGTTTAGGGTGTAGGCAGTGCAGGGTTTAGGGTTTTCACGGCCGTGCATCCCAAGCAGTTTGCCTGTGATGATCTCGGGCTCTGGACCCGAGTCTTGCAGAAGTGTGCTTGAGTAATTTAGAGCTCGTTTTACGGCACGAATGTGAGCAGCAGGACTCCAAGGGCCTCAGAAGGTCGCGGGATGAACCTAAGTAGGTTCAGGGCTGCCTTACCTAATCTTTGGCCTTCCCCACCTACTTTCATCCCACCTGTGGTGCCTTTTGGCAGCAAGCCTTCCGGAAAATTGGTATCTTTTGTGTGGAGCTCATGAATCCCACCGTTGTAAACTTAGTAGCTGAATGAGGCTTTAGGCAGAGAGTATAACTCCCCTGACGAGTGAAAGTTCTTTCTCCCTGGTCTAGCATAGCCGTGCTGTAGAGATCATTCCTAAACTCTAAACACGAAGCCCAAACCGATTAAACCTGCATCCCAAAGCCTCAACCCTAAACCCATAAGCCCGCAAATGCCTGAGAGACCCTTGGAACCTGGCATAGGCAGTGTGAAACAGATGTCCTTGCTCGAAGTCCTGTGAACAAAACGCTGGGAAGGACTAGGGTATGGAGCACTATCTGTTCCTTAGACGGACAGTCCGGGACTCAGTTTTGTTGGCTGGAGTGTTGATTTTGGCTGTTCCGACCGCCAAAAACGTGCATATGAACGCGATGGCTGCCGTCCGGGATGCCAATGACAGGGCTATCATCCACGAAGTTGAGGGTTACCTGCACAAGTGCGATGCTAGGCAGCTGGCCCACATCAGCAGCCCCACTCGGACCTGCCAGCTTCCGCTTAATGAGCCCTGGATATCGGCTGATTTCACGATGATACATCAGCAGCCTGGTGGATGCCAGAGTGCACCACCATTGGCTGGGGACCCAGCTTGTCTGTTCCCATCAGCTTGACCTGTTTTGGGTTAGGGCATTCAGCTGTAACAATACTAGCCCCTCAGAGTCTCTTTCGTCATAGTATAACGTACCCCGAAACCTGATGCTACTTCGTGCGGCCCCTAAATAAGCCATCTACCAGTCTTACGAAACCCTAAAAAACCCTCTATGCTCCAAACCCTAAACCCTCAACCCTAAGCCCGGAAAAACCCTTAAGCCCTAAACCCCCAAACCCTGTAGAGATTCCTTTGCCAGTTGGCCTTTATCTTCCTCACAATGCGGGAGCTGCAGTGGCACAGCTTGTGGGAACGCCTCTCGGCTGGGTTTACTAGGGATTTAGGTTTAGTACTTAGCAAAAGCAAGGGGCTTTATACGGGCTTCGTCAGTCTATGATAGGGTTTTCTAGGGCTTTATCACGATAAGTGGCCTCCTGGTAGTCTGCAGATGATCTGCTGGTGGTCTCTACGTGGTTTCCTTGTGTGGTGGCCTCTTGGTGGTCTCCTGTCTCTTGGTGTCTGCCGGTGAAGTCTTGGTGGTGAAACCCTAAACCCTAAACCCTAAACCCTATGCCTCGGTGTGTTCTCCTGGTCGTTGCTGGTGATCTCTCCCCCGACGGCTGCTGGAGCTCCGGACCCCGCCAAACTCGTGGTTTTCGAGTGCAGATGTAGCACGCGGAATGCTTCTCCAAGGTTCCTGGAGAGCAAAGGGCCTCCAAACATTCTTCGAATGGAAGAGTACCACGCAGACTGCCTCTAACTACTTGACCCCCTAAACCCCAAACCCGAGACCCGAGGCTCCCTTTTGGTGTGTTCGAGCCTCATATCTAGTACGTGGAATGCTTCCCGCAGGTTGTGGTAGCTTAAGGTAGAACACATGTACAGATTAAATGTCGTTCGCCTCGCAGAATGTTTCCAAGAGACGGCGTAAATATTGAGAACAGATGGCAACTATCTGAACTAAGGCTTTGAAGAGGATTTTTATCAGGCTTTATGCTACATAGTGCTCCGCAGCGCATTTATAAATTCATAACCGTCGAGCTCATGCTGCGGCATGGGGGTGTTGGATCGTAGCAATTGTAGAAAAGTGTTGCTGACTATAATATGACTATTGGGTACAGGGACACAAAAACCGCAGTGTAGTGGTCGTCTATTGATTACACGGTTTTTGAACGCCCCGACCCAAACCCTGAAACCCGAAATCCTAAACAACACTCTTATGTATCGTGGAGCCGCTGAACCTGGATTCAGCCCACTGTGAACTGAAAGGAGCTAAACGATGAACTAGAGCTTGAGTTGGGGACCCGGTTCCTGCAAATGCATCCCATAAAGACTTCATGCGAATCATAGACAAAATCCGTAAGGACCTCATAACAGCCTTCATGAACCAAGACAAAGTACCACTGTCTTAATTATAATTAGGACGTCTCAAACCGGAAGAGTCCAATAACATATTTGTACATGGACTCTGGCCCAGTTCCTTTTGGAGTAGCATGCCAGGCTTTTTCCAGGACGCCCCTGTCGGTGAGTATTCCATCTACATACACCAGGCGAGCGCAGTGACCCACCACAGAAACCCCCAAACCTTCCTTCAGGACCTGCCTTCAGCTATGCAGGATCCTACATTCCTAAACCCTACATCCCAACATTTGTAAAAAAACAGGCCCTACACCCTAAGACCCTAAACCTGTGTGTTGCATCGTATAGTGAGTTTGGGTTTGTAGGGGCCCAATTGGCCTTTAGCCCGAAGCCCCAAGCCTCAACAGTTGAGGATAGATTGTAGTTTTTCCTTGTTTCCGGCTTCCTTGAAGTGCTCCCTAAACCCTAAACCCTAAACAATATCCATTCCCCCATTCCCTACTAAGGTCCAGAAGGTGCGGGTTCTACAAAGGTTCAGGCTTCAATCTTTCAGGGTCGAGGTCTTCCTATAAAGGAACCCAGTAGATCCCTTAGAGGAGCCCTTAAAGGAACTCTTAAAGGAAGTTTTAAGGGTTCCTATATAGGGATCGGAATGACTCGGAGTAGTCTCTCCTGATAGTCCCAGACCTTTAACAGAATTGGATTATACTGCACCCCAAAACCCTGTTCAAACTGTTCACCTAGGTTTAGTATATCCCCAACATTCCGGCGTAGGCTTGGGGGCTGAGGATTCGGCGTTTTAGTCCCTCGCTTTGTGGAGAACTCGGTTTCAACCGTAGATGGCCCTTAAGCAACAGGTTCCTTAAGCCCCAGACCCCTTGAACGCCATATCCCTAAAACCTACATCCTAAACCTCGAAGAAGGGAAACCCCATACCTGAAATTGTTGGTTTGGGGCCAGAAGGGGGTAATGTAGGAACCTGATTAAGAAACCATGGGCCTATAACCCCAAAATAGTAGGATTCATATAAGGAACCGAAAATTAAGGCCCAAGGTTTCTTAAACAGGTTCCTACAGTATGGCTTTGGGTTTAAGGTTTAGGGCTCAGGGTGTGGGATTTTGGGGTTTAGGATTAGGGTGTGGAGATTGCTGTTTACAAACTCGGAATTGCGCAGCAACGCATCGGGGCCGGCATGCTGCTCGCGAAGATGACATTCAGATGAATCCCAAAATAGGGGCCTGAAAAACTAATTATTAGGACTCCCAAACATACCTAAGCCCCTAAACCCTAAACCCTAAACCCCGAACCCCTAAACCCTAAAACATCTTATAAACATGCCCGAAGCCCTCTGTTTGTTAAGGCCCCTATACTAGCGTTTTAAGCTTTCACGGATTGGGCTCCTTGTGTTGCAGGGGCGCCGCTACTCTAATGTAAAACCTGTCGTGAACCCAAGCATTGGCTTAAAATCATAGGGACCCTTAGGGGGGTAGGGGGAGGGGTGGTAGAGGGCCTTAATACCCATAATGAGGACTTAATTAAGGCCTATTCAAGGAAGTATAGTCCCCTACCCCCTCCCGCTACCCCTTTAAGGGTCCCTATGATTAAAATCAGACAAACTCTTTAAATCCCTGACAAGAATCGTTTGAGCTTGTAAAACCCGAGGTTGGGAAGTACGGTTCTGCTTGTCTAGATATCTACCTATCTACCTATCTGGGAGTTATTTTGGGGCCTTATAATAAGGATCCTACTATCTGGGGTACTATGGATTGGGGTCCCCTATTTTCGGAAACTCCCATCTACCTATCTATCTACCTAGCTATCTATTTAATTTAACCATATCTATCTATCTGCCTACCTGCCTATAGGTATGTTTGCCAATTTGTATATGCCCTATTCCAATTATGAAGGCCCCTATCATAGAACCCGACGATAGATCCCTTCAAAGGACCCCTTCAACGGAACCCTATTCTAACTATCTAGGTTCCTGAGTGGTACCCTTTTGCCCTTTTTATTTTAGGGTCCCCTTATAAAAGCCGGATAATAAGAAAAAGGAGACCCTTATGGTAATGGGGCTACTCAGGAACCTAGCTATTAAGGCGCCTACACCACTGTAGAAGGCCCCTAATGTCTAACCCTACTATAGATCCCGTATAGACCCCTTTAAGGAACCCTTTAAAAGGAACCCTATTCTAACCCCTTTAAGGCTCCTATACTGCTGTGTGTGAGGTCCTGAGGCTTGGGTTCAGGCGAGGATCGAAATCAAATTCGCGTCTGGGCCTTCGGGGGTAGAACATTTGAAACAAGGGCCCCCCCTCCCCCCCCGCCAAAAAAAAAATCACCTAAACATAAGGATCTAAGTTTTGGGGCATAAGGGAGCCTTTAATAAGGTGGATTCCAGATTCCAGAAAGCCCTAACTGCCAGATCCTTAGTTCTGTTTTTGGGAACTCTTGGGCTTCTGGAAATACTAGGAGGTTCATGGGTAGTTATAAGTGGAGTTATAAGTCCCCTAATATGGGTTATAAGTATAGTTACCCTACTTAACCCTACTTACAATTACCCATGAACCTCCAAGTAGGGGGGGTGCTGACAGCAGGGGACCTTCATATAGAAGCCGAAGTAGCCGAGACCCTAGCGTAAGTACTGGTAATGATGAATCCTGGGGCACTACTAGGTGCCCGATATTAACCTATGCTTTTGAGTAGTATATACCAGCCCTTGATACGAGGATCCATATTCCGTAGCCCTAAATCGCACACCGTAGCAGGTTGAAGGTTATGACACCTGCAGCACAATGTATCTGTGGCGCCAGTGACATACTTACTACTTCAACGGCCTTGTCCCTAAGCCCTAAACCTGAACTGGACCCGTAAGCCTTGCCCCTAAACCTGTAAACCTTGTCCTTAAACTCTTAAACCTTCAGTTGCCCCGAAAACCTAGGCCCTAAAGCCTTGTCACGAGGTACATCAAAATGTTAAAGCTGTGACTACGCCATTGGCGCCACGGATATTCCGAGGATCCCTAGTCAGTGGTTTATATTAGGATCCGTGATGGAGCAACTCCCATCTACGAACTTTTCAGGGTTTTGGGTTTGCAAGCGGTTCAGAACTTTGCGTTTTGGGTTGGGGGTGGGGGGTTCAGGCAGTCTTACCCAAATGAGGGTTCGGGACTTGAACAGGACTCGAAGCCTTGAAACAGGCATCACCTCGACATTCATAGTTGGTTCGACTGCTGCCGTTCGGACTAGTGGAGAGAGTAGGAATCAAACTGCAGTAACTTGGTGCGGTCCACTGTGCTCGCTTCGGTTGTGGAGAATCTTTTTCTGTTGAACACTTGAACAAGGATTTCATCCTGTCCTCCAGTTTGCTTTCAATTTAATTATAGTACCTTATACACCCTAAGCCTCCAAGCCCTAAAACCAACCCGAAGCTTCCCCCAGCACTAGGCCTGGACACCTTGAGGTCCGCAATATTGGGATCAGAATAATCACCAATGTTTGTCCATAAGGTTTCTTACTATAATTGAAGCCCCCAAGCCTTGTTCTACTGATGAAGGCACCTACAGTAGGCTTTGACATTTTGGAGAAACTTCGAGCCTCTATTATACGAAGGTGCCCTTGTTGCCAGAACTCCGAGAACAGTCCAGCGGCCCACGAAAAAATGTGCAAGGTCCTTGTTCCAATTTCTACTTCAGCCTTCATCCTGGAACTTCGAAACCCGGACTCCGTACGCGGAATCCCGAGCCCTCAACTTTGCGTGTTTATGGTCGAGCGCAGGGTGCATGCATGCAGCCGTGCAGGCTTTTGTAATTTTGGAGACGTGGGCTCGGGGGTTCATTGGCCTTGATAGAACAAGTAACTAGTAAGTAGCGTAATTACAAATTACAAGTGATGACGGTGACGGTGACGACGACGCTGCTAATCTTCACTGTGCTACTGTTCCAGAACGACGGCGGGTTTTTGCTATTGCTTACGAACGACGACTGTTGCATGAGTAGCACTAACACAGCTGTTGGTGTTTTTACTGGTTGTACTGGTTGTATGATTACCTAGAGCTTAATCATAGAGCATGGGTACACTACATAGAATCAACCTGGTTGAAGATTTCGCAAGTCTCTGCTGCAAAAACAACGCCGAACAGCGTACAGCAACTTTTCTGCATGGTTTCACGTCCTCATGGACGTGATGCGAGAACCGCCGGGACCTGATGCTGCAATGGTAGCAGATGATAGCACATGGACATTCTTGGATCAGTGCACCTCGGAAGAGCAGCTTTGCATGAGGCTTCCGCGACACCGGCAAAGTCGAACATGACGTGGCCTGGCCAAGTTGAGTGGGGGCTTAAGTCGGATGGTACATGGTCTGTGGCACTACTGTAGCTGTGCATAGGCGCTCTTGAAGTTTCATGTGTAGGCCCATGCTTGTACTTAGTTTGACACCGAAATGTTGCAGCATGGTGACATGGTAGAGCCACCGTTACATAAGGATTCAGCAGCCTCAATCTAGCATGTTCGAGATTTCGTTTCTTCGAAATGTTGTTGTTTTGTTCTGTGAGAGTGTAGACCCAACAGTGGGGTTGAAAGCCACAACGATCAAACTCCCAAAGGGCTGTTTAGTTTGTTTGTTTCAAAATAAACCTCCTGTGAGATCCAGGCTTCCCCTGCGTCGCTTCGGAGCCCTTCAAGTTCCCTGGGTCGCCCGGCTTTTTTCAGTTCAGCTTGGCAATATAAGGACGTTGTTGGCTTTCACGGCGAGTCTGTTGAGAAACCTTTTTGTTGTTTTCGCTCTTGTGTTATTTTAAGGATTCTGCTTCTGTTCTTTAGCATTTCGAATGTTGCACTTGTTCAACTAGAATTTTGTATTTCCTCTCTGTGTTTTGCGCCCGATGTGAAAGGGTCTGTATACTGGTTCTGCCGGGTTTCATTATGTTTAAAACCAAAACGAATGTGTTTCAAGCCTAATTATTCAGATAGGCACGGCAATTACATGTGCAACGGCTAGGGCATTCATTACAGAGTTTCGTTAGCGGCTGAACGAATACCTCAGAAACAGTTTGGGATAACGCAGCTTCCCTGGAATGCAAGACTTTCAGCTTGTTAGCTTCTGAATTAATTTCGTGAATCAGGGAATCGGGGTATTGGGTGGGCTTAGGGGTTCAGAATACCCTCAGTGCTTCAAACTGGTGGCTCAAAGTTTCGGATTTTGCGAGAGAAGTCATTTATCCCGAAACCCTGAACTCTTATAGAACCTCACAGAACACTTTGAAGAGCCTTTGGAATGCCCTTCAAGACACCCTGAAACGAACCCTTAAAGGAACCACAAAAAGCCAACAACTGTAGGTCTCCTCCAGAAGTATGAGGGCACCACCTTAAAATAGGGGCCTAGATAATTACCAAAACTATTTTGGGGGCTCCTTATTATAAATATGGTAAACTTTGCCCCAAAACCCTATTCCAATTATTAAGGCCTCCATATTGTGTTTTAAGGTTGAAGGTTTAAGATTTTTGTGTTGGACTCGGTACGTTTGGGTTTGGGTCTTTGAGATTGTAGGGCATGGGGTGATGTTGTTTTTGTCATTTGCAATGCAGTCTTTCTACTGCCCAGAGACTCCAACATCCCTTAATTAAGGAGTATTCCTTAAACCAGTTTAGGGATCCCGCTAGAGTTTTAGGTATATTCCTTAATTAAGGGATATTGGAGTCTTTCTACTGTGTTGGGGTCTAGCAGTTGGGGACGGTGGTGATCATACTGTTGATGATAAAACTCCTGCATTACCCATAATAATGGTACCTTTTAAGGGGCTGAAACCCTTAAACCTTCGTAGCTTCGAAGAGACGTGAAACCCTTAAACCCTCGTAGCTTCGAGGTAGTATACAGCCGCAAACTTGAAATGGATTATGGGGTTTGCAGGCTTTTGGGTGGCAGAGCCAGGTGCATGGTCTAGGGTTGAACTTCTTTCTACTCTTGCAGGTAGGGTAGCTACCTCTGAAACTATTCGGGGCCATGGATGACCTCATCAGCCATTCAACAGGAACCTCAGTCATTTTAAGCAGAAGGATTCGTTTTCATGGAAGGACACCTAGCTACAGTCGTCCAAGTTTAAGAAACTGCACTTTTCTCATCATGCGGGAAGGTGGACGTTCTGTTCGGGTTTCAGGGATTCCTCTCGATGGCTGCTGTTGCCATCCCTCGATTTTGACTGAGGTCAGAACGGCGTGGTGTGCCTTATTTGGCAACCAGGTTGCAACTTAATTAGGATTTATAATTGGCGTTTAGGGGCTTTGTATTTGGGCCAGAATGGTCAGTAACACTGTATGCCCTGTCCATATTTTGGGAGGAAGGGGCCTAAGTACCGAAGTCCGTACCGTAAATCTTCAGGCTTTGCACTATTTGGGGTTCTTTCAGGGTTCTGTCAGGGAGCTATACCTGCATCAGGGCTCTGTGAGGCATTAGGATTTAATGTAGTTTCAAAGTAGCTATCAAGGCCCACTGCAGGGCGTGGCTTAATGGCCTACTTACTATAGGGGCGTGAATGATTACCAATACTTTCTATTGGGGTTCCTTATCATAATTATGGTATCATACTTGAAGGGGCAGGGGACTTAGTAAGTAGGTTATAAGTAGAGTTATAAGTGCCCTAAATGGAGTTACCCTAATTACAACCCTACTTTGAACCAATTTACTAAGTCGCCTGCCCCTTCCAGTATACCCCAAAACCTCTATGCGAACTATGAAGGGCTCCTATATTAGGGCTATGAGGACGAGAAAAACAGGTTTCCTACTCTCTAAGAACCAGAGCTTTCCTAAAGCTGCGCCGCTTTTTGCATTTGATAACTTAAGCACTATTACGACTGTGATAACTTGCAGAGAACAGACTGCCAATCGGTGCAAAGTAACGTGAAGACATACAAACGCGTTTTGGGAAGTAGGTGCCTTGTGGCCCGACTGAGGGTTAGGGGCGTTAGGGCTTGAGTTAAGGTCTGACGGTTCAGGGCTGTAGCAAGTCTTGTGCTCACAGTTCAGGGTGTGTGGACACTCAACCGCAAAGTCGGACACGCTAGCCCCTAAACCCTAAGCCCTTAAACCCTGAACCCCAAACGCCTTAACTCAAAGCCATTAGCCTTAAACCCCCACTTTTTTGGGGTTGTCGGGTCGCTGTTAAGTACGACCCCACAAATAGGAGGTAAGCAAAAGCACCCCAATGGTTTAGGGTTTCTAGGACCAGGTTAAGGGTTTAGGGCTTAGCAACAGCAGAGAACCTGCACAAACCGAACGCATTCCTCAAGTCATTAAGCAACATATTTTCACCCACACGAACGATCCCGAAAGCGTCACGTAGATCCCTCAATGACGGGTTTTCTTCTTCTTCTCAAGATTAGCAGATGAGGGCTTAACATTTAGGGTTAGAGCCTACACAGATCCTGCACCAGGTGTCGAGGTGGCAACGCTTTTCGCGGCACTGAAGGACCCGACAAATGCGCAGCCGCTCGGGATGCAGAATGGCCATGCTGCGCTTAGGGTAATTCGGAAACCGGAATTATTGGTAGTATTATTGCGTAGGGTGCCGTGTTCGATCTACAGCTAACATACCCCCAAAACCGTGTGCCAGTGTAGGATTTATGGCTGAGGGTAGGGTCCACATATACAGCGGCCTGCCCTTCTTCTGTGTGTAGTACAATACACCCCCAGCCCTATGCTAATCATTAAGTCCCTTATAGTTTGGTTCATGGTATAGGGCCTAGGGTCCTAGCTTATACGCCGGAAACCCTGAACCCTAAAGGATAAAAACACCTACCTTTAAACAAACGCAGATCCCAAATGCCAACCTCTGGAAACTTCCACGCATGCCCGTGGAAGCTCCCACACCAGCCCTCCACCACAAGTGCTGCAGAATTCCCATGCTATCCGGTTCAGGTTTACCTGAAGCCCGGAAAGGTAGGGTATTGCAATCCCTAACAGAACCCCAATAGGTTGTGAAACGAGGTTTGTGTTCCTGTCCGACTCCACAGTGCCTTTGAAAAACTTCGCCTACGTGCACCAGGACTCGTCAGAGTTGATTATTTCCGGGTTTAGGGCCTACTGGGCTCTGGGGGGTTTCGGTACAGGCTTAGGGTTCATAGATTGTTTCAGCGGCTTCTTTGCTGCGTAGGGCTTCCTGGGATTTTCGGGGCTTGAGGTTTGGGACTTAGGGTTTAGGTTTAAAGTTAAGGTTCATGATGGTCCAAAGCCCGGCTTTTCTTCAACATTTGGAGCTCTGATGAGTTAGTCTTGAACTTGTAAGTCATGGGTATTTGGGAAGTGAGGTTTTGGGGTTAGGGTTGAAGGTTTTCGGAATTCGGATTCATGGGCTTTTGCAGGTGTCGGGGTCTGACAACTGTCGCGGATCCAGCACGCAAGTTTTCTATGGCTGAGGTATGGGGTTTAGCAATTTAGGGTCTAGGGGTTTTGGGGGTTAGGGCTTTAGGGTTTAGGGTTTAGAGTTCGAGCCTTAACTATGCTGCACCCAATGCATCAGGCTCGATTTGTTTCGATCCAGATTTTGGATGTATCTGCATGGATTTTGAGCCGAGGATAAGGCAGATCCCTTCCTGCAGATGCGAGCCACCGCAAGAGGGCACTGGCACCTTCAATACACCCCGGCGGCCCAAACCCGGCGACCCTGAACCCTGAGCTCGTGTCTCTAGTCTCTACCTTCAAACCTAAACCGCCAAGCCTTAAGACCTTGAGACAGGAGCTGATGCAGGTGGCACCTTCAAGCAGCAAGGCCGGCCACGACACCACCGGTGGTTGGGGGTTGGCATCTGGACTTTAGGGTTTAGGGGTAGTAGGCTTGTACGGTTTAGGGTTATATTGAGTTTGGCTGTCTGTTTTTTGTTGGCTTCTGCTGATCGTCCTGCTTCTGAACAGAGGTTTCTGGGATTGGGCATTCCAGCCCTCTGACTTTGAACCTCAACCAATGTCCCTGAACCCCCGAACCTAACCGTGAACTTTGCATGCAGATGAAACCCTTTCTAAAGCTTTCCGACGAGCCTAAGCCCTTCGCAGAAGACTCCTGGGCCAGAGTGTCCGAGTAGCTGATAATCTTATAAAAGGGTTCAGAGTTCAAGGTAGTGTCCTCTTTTAGTCCGAAATAACTAGTATACTCAAAACTCCCCCAGAGGGTCCATATACACTACCATTGTGGAAGTAGGTCCCCAAGACCATGATAGGGATGGTCTTGTAGGACCTAATTCCGTAATGGTAGTGTACATGGGCCCTCCGGGTCCATTATAATCGTCAAGGCCTTTATACGATTATGGCTGTCCTGAGCCTACGTATCCAATTATTGGGCCCTTTGCACCCCTGAGGGAAGCCTGTTCATGAACCACCAAAGGCCCCTTCAAAAGCTTAAGCCCCAAAGCCGTAAACCCGAAGTCCTAAGCCCAAGGCCCCGGTTTAGGGCTTAGGGTTCAGGATTTAACCTTAAACCCTAAAACCCTAAACCCCTAAACCCTAAATCCTAATCCCTAAACCTAGTGTTTAGGGTTCAGGATTTACGGTCCGGCCTTAAACCCTAGTGTTTAGGGCTCTCAACCCGAAGTTTCAGGGTGTAGGGCCCCTTTGAGGGTTTAGGGGTTTAGGGGTTTAGGGTGTAGGGTTTAGGGGTTTAGGGGTTTAGGGTTTAGGGTTTTAGGGTTTAGGGGTTTAGGTTTTAGGGTTTAGGGTTCCAGGCCCCGGCAAACTCTCGAAGCGAGGTTTGCCTCGCCGAGCCAGCGACTTTCCACTACGTCAAAGCCGAAGTGCCCCCGGGCACTTCTGTTTTGGGTCTCTGTAATAAGGGGTACCTTAGGGTACCTTTAAAGGGTTACTATAAGGGTACTAGAAGGATCCCTTTAAAGGGGTCTATAAGGGATGTATAGGATTTTCCGAAAATTAGGGGTACCTTGTTTTGGTGTCCTTCTAATTAGGATCCTGGGATTCAGGGTATTATATTATAGGGTCCCCTATTTTTGGAAACTCCCATACAGGGGCAGGGATCTATGGGGTTCCTTAAAGGGATCTATGGGGTTTAGGGTTTAGGGTCTACTTGAAGGGGCAGGCGACCTAGTAAGTTGGTTATAAGTAGGGTTATAATTAAAGTAACTCCATTTAAATCAGGGCACTTATAACTCTACTTATGACCTACTTACTAAGTCCCCTGCCGCTTCAAGCATGCAGGGGCCTGAATGATTTCTAGTATTTTTTACGTATCACAACACCCTATGGGCTCCTTGTCACAAACTTGCTATAAACTGGGCTTTGAAGTACCATACTTTAATACTTTTTTTCTTAAAGGAACCCTTATGAAATACAAGTTTATACTTTTTTCTCCCTGGTTACTTAAAAGCCCAGTAAAGGAGCCCAGAGTAGGCCCTTATTCCCTTTTTTTAGGGTTTAGGTTCCCTTATATTATTCCCCCCCCCTTTATTCCAAAAAGGGGCACCCTTTTTATTCCTAGGCTACTCTTAGGTCTAGACTATACAGGAGCCCAAACCCTCCTCTGATCATTAGAAGTCCCGATTCTGGTGGGATCCGAACTGCCACTGTTACGTGGCTGCCAGCAATCCTGCATGACGGTGTGTTGGTGCATGACGCCGACAAGCGGCTTCAGAAAAGGTGGAGTGAGACGCTGATCAAGTCGGGAATGCCGCTGACGGCTGCTGGTTTCAATGTTGCCCTCACCCAAATATCCCACCACAAGAGCTTCATCTCCTTCGACGTGACTGCCTTTGACTCGACTATACAGGGGCAGAAAGCGATATTAATCGCAGGCGCTTGAGAAAACAGCTTTGCCACACAAGATCTTTAGAGAAAATAGCATTTGAGGGTTTTTAGGGCTTGTGCGGTTTGAGGTTTGGGGTTTGGGGTTTGGCCGGCGGTTTAACAGTTGAGGTTTGGGGTTTTTGGTGTCCCTCTGTCTCTCGATCGTCCCTGAAAGCCCTAGAAACTCCTAGCTCGGGTCTCGGGACACCCCTAAATCCTAAACTAAACCCTAAACCCTAAACCCTAAACCCTAAACCCTAAACCCTAAACCCAACCCTTAAAGCCAGAAACGTTAACCCTTAAGCCCGACAGCAGGGGTGGGAAGGAAAATCCTTGAACCCCTAAACCCTAAACTGGCCCTAAACCTTACAGTAGGCGAGGGCCGACCGGCATTTCTCAAAGCAAGCACTCCAGCATCGTGGTTGCCTAAGGCCTACGGATACGGTGACAGTATCCTCTTATGCTCCGTATACCTCTATACTCTGATGTGTACTTTGGGGCTCTCTTTTTCAGGCCCTATATAGTGTGCCTCAGGATGTTGGAACACGAGATTAGCGGACGATTCCCTGCGCTTTAAAACCTTAAGGGCATTAGGATAATTCTGCACCAACGTCCTGGGTACGACTTTAAAATGCACTATCAAACCAGGGAGATGAGCTTTATGATTGCATACTCCAGGATAAAAGGGCTACGGAGTTCTGGTCCAGTGTTCTGGGTGTATAGGTGCTAGAGTAGTCTGTCTATAGTATAGAGTCTTGGTTAGGGTTTAGGCTTTAGGGTTTGGGGTCTACTTGATTGCTAAAGGACCTACGGTGTCGGATTTAGGGCTTAGGGCGTAAAGGTTTCAAGGTTCGAGGCTTGAGGGGCTAAGGGCTATGACTGTTCAAGATCGAGCTCAGAATTGCAGTTCGCGAGAGGCCGTCATCGATCAAGTTCCAGACCTTGTGCGCTTGAGTTTTCTGCTGCCCGCTAGGGTTTAGGGTTAAGGGTGCCGGTAGTGGTGCTGATCGTGATACCCACGTAAGTCAAACCGCACTGACGCGTGCAAAGCCGCTTCAGGAGTTTAGGGTTCAGGGTTCTGATTTAGAGTTTAATACACCATAAACCCAAAACCCTATACCCCAAGCTCGTTGTTTTCAAGCATTCGGGGCTTCCGAAGTACATCGAAGGACTGGGCTCTACATAGGCTAACCGATCTCGGGGATCCTGATCTTTCAAAGTTCTGCCCGAAGATCCCAACACGACCCCTAAAGCCACTGCCCCAATATGTCTGGCTTTGACTCCAAAGCGACTCCCAACCATTTCTGGGAGAAGTAAGAAGCATAGGCGTTGTATTCCCTGGAGTGGTGCCTTCTTGATGATTGCCAGCCCGAAATCCCCGGAACATGCATTGCAGAGCTCGGCATACGTTGTTGGTTACCGCAGCCTTTGTCCAAAGGCGTTGGCTGATTGGTGCTTCCATATAAGGCCTTGCTTCTTCGCACACTCCTTGCCACGAGCTTCAAACACCGGAAATGATCATCAACCCTATTCCTTGTCTACTGCACGTCGAAAATGTGACTGCCAGGTCAAACAAGAAAACAAAAAAAGCACGGCCCCGAAAACATTACATTGCAGTCGTCGCTAGAGCCGCCAAAGCCGGAGCGTCAGACAAGAACCTACGCATCCGAGATGTCGGTCTCCAAAAGTTTCGCTCCCCCGCCCCGTTGAGGCAAGCCGTCCAGAAGAAGAGGCCCGTTCGTCGTGGAGGTGCACTTCTTGGACGGCACCAAGATAAACATAGACGCGGTCCGAACATATATGGGACTTCTTCAGTACATGGCCACTGGCAGCATTCGCGCAGACCAATGCACCGAATCTCCGACGCGGCTTTGCGGGCGGCCGAGCAGAAGTGGGGCCAAGATGGGAGAGGCGCCATGACTGAAACGAGTCTGTTATCGAACCCCGCATTGAAATTCGATAAAAATACACCTACAGGCAGCAC
This sequence comes from Symbiodinium sp. clade A Y106, assembly GCA_003297005.1. Lineage (NCBI taxonomy): Eukaryota > Dinophyceae > Suessiales > Symbiodiniaceae > Symbiodinium > Symbiodinium sp. clade A. The sequence goes on from BGNK01000186.1 coordinate 85,253, forward strand.
CCGCAGGCGATTATTCTTTGACATATTTTGAAGGACGACATCATATTGTTCGGCGAGTCACGTGTGCAAGTGCCTCTCAGTGACCTTCGTGTGCAGCCGTCTCTTGGCTCAACCTCCTGAACTCAGTAGTCATTGATCAAGTGAGGTCCGTGTGCTGGCTGAAGCCGACGCTCGAGCGGACAGTCGGCAAAAACAAAGCATAGCTGGTCAAAGAAAACCGTGTTTGTTGTCGGTAGGAGAAAACTGTTCTGACATTTACTGCGCTGGGTAGCCTGCCAAAGAAGACCGTCCAGCAGTATAGTTGTGTGCTTGATTGTTTTGTGGTGTCGGCCCGCGAAAACTATCTTGACATTTGCTGCTGTCAATAGCCGGCGGCCAAGGCATTGCAGCCAAGGGGCTTCAACATCATTACCGCGAAGGACTTCCAGCACACTCTTACTTGCGCGTGCGTTTCACCTGGGACGCCGGCTGTGTCGCAGCCTTCCGTTACCCGAGCGGCAAACTTCTTGGCATCGGTCGCTGGAAGGTTGCGACCTTAGGCACAAAGGTTGCAGATATGCGTGTCTATAATGGCCGAACCACTAGCTTTACCCAGGACGCAGGAACTCCACAACGTGTGTGACGGCGACCTTAAATTCGAGGCAGACAGCACTCTCCGACGACAAGGACTGGCATCAGATTCATGCTTCAACATTATGCTCATTTACAGCGACGCGATCGTCGCGGACTGCGCCAGAGTTTAAGGCCAGCACCTGTCAAGCACCGTCCACATCACAATACAATGTCTGCGCAGCAGGCTGCTGTATGACGAAGTCTAACTTGCTTGCAGGGCCCGAAGTGTTCCGGAACCAGCCGAAGACGGTGAGAGCCCCACGCAAAACGAGTTTCACAGAATGGCTACGTCGCTGCCAGCTTGCCGAGCTGTGGGAGCAGAAACGGCGCGTACCGATGCAGCTGTCCTCGTCAGGCCAGGCGCTTCACAGACACACACACACACACGCACACACACACCCACAATTCACATATTGTTGCAGTTAACGGATCAAAACCTTCGTTGCCTACTGCCTCTGTTCGCCCGCGACGGCCGCGGCATCAAATCCCTGCATTGAACAAGGTAACAAGGTGGGCAAACATGACGACGAATTTTCACCGGTTATCGCCCAACACCTTCATCTGTAGACATGCACTGAGCTCGCCGAAGGTTATGTTGCCTCCTGTATGGAGGGGCGGGCAGGCGGCCAGATCACTCTATGGAGCCCGCCCCCTGAGTTGAAGAATACGGACCACGCCAGCCTGCAAGGCAGAGTCAACCGACGATTCCATCTTTGTACTGGAACAGTAAATGCAACATCGCTGGGTCCGTCGGCCAGGAGAACATGACCAGGAACCGGTCGCCCATTATACTTCACAAAGGTTTGTTGCGTCGGCTGCCCCGCATGCGGGAGCCTTGCCAGCACTTGGACCCGGCGGCCACGCAGGTCGCCATGCCGGTGCTCATTTTTAGGACCAGCTGGTTCGCATGTAGAATATAGATCATTCATAGAATCTAAAGAGTCCGCCGCGGAGCCCTGTCAAGGCCCTTAAGCCAGCAGGCATGAAACCCGAGGCTAAGGCATGTCCAACCTTAAAGCTCTCCACAAGTCTTTTTAGAGCCTTTTAGAGATCCAAACCCAAGCTCGAAACCTAAACTCATTCCAGATCCGTTAAAGAGCCCGTAGAGATCCCTTAGGAATTAGGGTACCCTGAGGCTCCACGTGTGTATATATTTCATACTTAGGCCTTAAAATACTTATATAGGAACCCGTTCAAGGCCAAAGTACATACTATATGGGCACATGGAGCCGTAGGGTTTTTAGGAGGTCGCAGGGGCGCAATAGTTACAAGTATCATTACTCAGGGTTCCTTCATTATGAGGACTATACTATAGGGTTTAGAAGCCGAGGCTAAAACAGGAGGCTTCACGCAGCTGCGTCTTCCGTGTGCCTCGGCACAGAAGTCGTGGTAGGTCCTTATGGTTTTCTCTGTGGGTAGTAGAGGGGCTTGCGGAATTACCAACCACAATACTTGTTTATGCATGTCTATTGGCTTCTTTACGGTTTTAACCTTTCGGCCCTTTTCTTCGAGAAGGGCTTGGTGCTTTGATTTGGCTCCAAACAATCGAAAAAATATGCAGGTGCCTGGGGCCCAAAGGCAACCTAAATACAGGATCAGGATCTCACAAGTAGGGTTACAACCAAACTGATGCTTTTGCTCCGGGGCATAGACCTTAGACCCTACATGGTAGGTTCACGGAAGAGGGCCTGCCGACCCCTGGGACAGCTTCCCCCAATCCAAATTATACATAAAAATCGCAAAAGCGGAAATTTGTTCAAGTGAGTAGGTTTCTGTTTTGGGGTTGAGGGCCCAGGTTTGGAGTCAGAGTTTGGGGGTTCGGTTTTGGCGTGGGTTTGCGCTTGGAATTCAGATTTGGGGTGTTTTTTTTGGTACTTGTTAAATTGTCTAAGTCAAGTTGAGCTCTGAAGAACGAAGCATTATTATTTTACCTACTGTGGACTGTGGACAGGTTTAGGGTATCTGATCCGGGTGCCATTGGCCGAATTTGGATGAGGCTTCTTTTCTGCTTTATAGGTTTAAGATCGAATCCTAACAAAAAAGGTTTTTTAAGGGTTGCTGAAATCGGTGCGTAGGGCGGGTTTGGGATTTGAGGTCGGGTCTTGAAATTTGGGGTCTACGCTCAACGGATCCAGGGTTTCGTAAAGCTGCCTGGCGACGGGTTGTGCAAGGCCTGTTTCCGGGGGTTATTGAGGCTTGGGGTTTAAGTTCGCCACAGGCTTTCGGGTGTAAAGCTCCCGGTTAACTCCATACCATTACCAACCCAGGCCGCCTACAAGGTCTCGCCCTTGAACTGTTCAACCCCGAACTCAGGTCTCCTGAGCTCTTGCTAATTAAGGAGCTTCTCGCTTTTCAGTACGAGAGTAGGTAACCTATTATACTATGATCCCTATGAAATCGCAAAAGTTAGCCTGTAGTTGGCCTAGGATACTGGACAAGTAAGTTGTTAAGGAACTTAGTTTAAGTTCCCATGACATGGAATCTATAGTAACCGTATTATGGTAAGTGAGATTAAGCCCCTTTTCAAGAGCCCAGAGGTGCAAGTGTGAAAGCCACACTTGCCTCATGATTTTGTACTTGCATATGTCCGTAAGAAGGTGGGTGAAGAGAGTGTAGGGCCCACTCTGTGCCCGAGTCGCAACACGCCCTCCGCAGGACTTTTATCGCGACTTGGCCGCCGCACCATATAGGGGTCTTAAGACTTTTGGGATCGCACATCTTGATTTTGATGATAATTCTTCATGGCTCAAGCAAAAGATTTGGTTGGGGATGAGTGGGCTCTTGGAGTATATTAAAATACTCTAATAGCTAACTATACAATCAGGAAACCTAAGGAAGGCAACAGGGCCGGCTCTCCAGATTCTGCATTGCTGAAAGACGCTCGCGATCCTTAGTTTATGGTTACAGACATGCATCGGGTTGCAGTATGTAGCACGTTATCAACAGCGCGCTGTTTTTATTGTCCTCTTCGCCGGGGGCATGTCCGTTCAGGACTTTGTTATCTAGAGTCCAAGTTATTGAAGTAAACCGCCTGCCTCAAACCCCACAGCCGAGGCAGTGGCGGTTGAACCGAAGCAGTATTCTAATTGCTCAGGATTCGATATGTTGCGCCGACTATAGATAGAGGGATCCTCCGGAGGGTTTTCATTTTGGTGTTCTGAAAGCAGTCGACCCTATACCCTAATCCCCAAACCCTAAGCCCTAAACCGTAAATTTTTGGAAAGTGCGAGCCATGTGCTACGACATCTTGGGTCTGCTGCTGGAAATTTCTGGCTTAGGCCTTGAGGGATTTAGGGCTTAGGGCTTAATTTAGGGCTTTAGGGATTTAAGGCTTTAGGGCTTAGGGTTGGATATAGGGGTCTTAGGGTTACCTGGCCAACAGCCCGCAGAGCCGAATAGTGCTGAAAGGATAGTAGAGTGTGCGTGGGGTTTAGGGTTTAGGGTTGTTTCGGGTGTAGGGTTCGGGGTTCCCTGATATGGATATAGGCTCATGTTCATATGATTTAAGGCGAGGGGGCGTTATCATGATTTGACGTGCATTCCTTCACAAAATGTGTGTTGGAGTCTCTGGCACGGGGAAACCTCAACCCCTACACCCTAAACCTTAGAGAAAAAACCCTAAACCCTAAACCCTTAACCCAAACCCCTAAACCCTAAACCTTAACCGTATGACTCAGGAGCGTACAACCCACGCACGATGAAGCATCACCAGTGGCTGACCTTAGCACGGCGACATGCCGAGCAGGTCGTTGTCCATGCAGAGGCGGGATGAGTTCGGGCTTAGGGGGTTTTGGCGGTTTCGGGGTTGGGGGTTGGGGTATTCAGGGTTCAGGGGTTTAGTTTAGGGTTCAGGGCTCAGGGTTTGGGGGTTTAGTCTAGGGTTTTGTGTTTTTAGGCTTGTTGCAAGGCTTTGGAGGCTCGTGTTCTCGCATCATGTCTGCTACCCCAGGGATTCATGGTAACTCCTTAATACTCTGATGCGTACTCCCCTAGCCCCAGCGACACTACTGCTTTTTCTGTCCTAAACCTTACATCCTTTCTCCTATGCCCCGAGCTCTACACCCTAATTCCTATACCCTGTAAGCCCTAAACCCTATAACCAAACACCTGGTTGCCAGATACTTTGGGCCCTTGGGGCAGCTGTCTATTCTGGAAGATATGGGAGTTTCCGAAAATAGGGGACCCTAATATAGTACCCTGAATAGTAGGATCCTTATTATAAGGACTCCAAAAGAAGGTACCCCCAATTTTCTGACAACCCCATCTCTGAGCAACATTTGCCCCCTTACCCAGCCCAAGTCTGAATCTGAAGGTAAACTCGGTATCGATTTGGGGTAGTTTTTAGTTTCCCTCATTATTTACGGTGGAGCCCTACTTATATGTGGGTAATTGTCAAAATTATGGTCCCTCTTTGGGTACCCTAAATATTAGGTCTATGTGGGTAATTGTCAAAATTATGGTCCCTCTTTGGGTACCCTAAATATTAGGTCGATGTGGGTAATTGTCAAAATTATGGTCCCTCTTTGGGTACCCTAAATATTAGGTGCCGTAAAATATTAAGGACCCAAAAAGGGACCATAATTTTGACAACTACCCATGTATTTTGGGGGACTGTTGAAATCGACGCCTAGTAAGCAAGCCTTTCCAAAAAGCAACATAAGACTATCCTCAAAACTCATCAACAACTCATGGAAGCCCTATACCCGAAACCCTACCCATAGGCCTCATAGTAGTTCCTTTTTGGGGTTCATATGTAGAATCCTATAAGGTATAATCCCAAAAAGGAACTACTATGGGGCCTATGGGTAAAGCCCAACAGAAGACTGGACCAAGAGCCTCCTCCAAGAGGCCGAAACCTGATGAAGCCCTGTGCGGCTCTTATATGAGTATTTCTCAAAATTAGGGTCCCTTTTTGGGGGTACCCTAAATATTTGGTGCCGTATAAAAAGAGGTACCCAAGAAGGGACCCGGATTTTGACAACCACCCAAAAAGCCCTGGACAGTAATGGGCCTAAGCCCGAGACTCTGGAGCCCGGTTTTAGGGGTTTAGGGTTTAACATTTTTAGGATTTAAGTTTAGGGTTGAGGGCTTAGGGTTTAAATTTTTTAGGGTTTAGGGTTAAATTTTTTTAGGGTTTAAGTTTAGGGTTTAGGGTTTAAAATTTTTAGGGTTTAAGTTTAGGGTTTAGGGTTTAGGGCCTACAGACTCCTTTAAGCCGTATCAACCCGTAACCCTAAACACCTAAACCCTAGACCCTACAACCCTAAATGCAAATTGAACGCCCTGTAGCACTCCTCGTAAACCCCTGTATAAAGCAATCCAGGCTGCTCTCGACATCTATCAAGCTTCCTGGATCCAGGCCGATAATTTGTTTCTTACTCTGTTTTTTCTTTAGGGTTCGATAGGGTTTCGCGAAGGTTTTAGAGTGGCGCAAATGCGTGTTGAAGGATTGTTCTTTCGGCGGATGTTTATGTGTAGGTTTTAGGGTTTAGAACTCGGGGACTTATGGTACAGTAGTTGTGACTCCAATCACTGTTTTGTTGTGGGCTTCGCATTGCCTGTTAGCAAGGGGTCGTTGCGATTGGATGCCTTCTGTTTTGTGTGTTGTTGAGCGGTTTAGCTGTGGGGGTTGAAATCGCTTTGCATTGGGCAAGCTCATTGCGTTTTTTCTGCAGCCATCGCAAGCGTGAGAAGCCACGGCATTATAGCTTTACTTTACGGCTCGGTGCTGTGCAAAACCTAAATCACGCTGTTCGTGTACCATCCGAACCGCGAGATTGTTCTTCTATGTTTTCTCATTGTCATCGCATGTTGCGTGACCGTGAGTGCAGCGACGGAGATTCGTCAGATCGCCGTCGCGAAGCAGGAAGTGCAGTCGAAGGAGGCTTCGTTCGATTGCGAACCTCGAGCCGTTGCTGCCGAGATGCAGCGACGGACGATGCAGCTAATTAATATAGTAGGGACCTAAATAATTACCAACACTATTTTGGGGGTTCCTTATTATATGTATAGTACAACGGGCCCCCAAACCTTATTCTAATTATTAAGACCCCTATATTACAAGCATCCCATGAGTTGATGCGGGTGTCCGGCTTGTACTCCTTAGCAAGCGGTCCACCAGATTCTCCTCGAGCACATGTGCAGCGAAGTGGTGGCAGCTTGAGACGGCCTCCTTACGCGATTGCAGGGATGCAGAGTGCCCAATACACCGCAGACCATACGCCCTAAACTCCAAGCCTACAGCTCCAAACCTCAACAAATGCACCCACAACTGCAAAGCCTTTTGCCCTGGCCTAGTCCTAAACCTTACCCTAGGGACCCTTAGGGGGCTAGGGTGAGGGGGGGTAGGGGGCCTTTATGCCCATAATAAAGACCTAATAAGGCCTATTTAAGGAAGTATAGTCCCCTACCCCCCTTCCCGTTAACCCCCCCCTAAGGGTCGCTATGACCTTACAAACCCTGGCAAATTCGATAATCCATGTAAAGCAACGTGCAGAAGTCGGAATCTCATCCTATGGCCCGATCTCACGCCCTAAGCCTTAATCCCCGTCAGAAGCCTTATACTTGGAGGTTCATGGGTAGTTATAAGTGGGGTTATAGGTCCCCTAATATAGGTTATAACCATAGTACGTTATTCTACTTATAACCCTACTTATAACTACCCATGAACCTCCAAGTAACCCTTGTGTCACACCTTGTAGAACCCATAAACAAGCCTCCAACCACCCCAAGGACCCAAACGCCTGAACCTTTATAGAACACTTAGAATGTGTCACCCAAACCGTTAGCATGGTAGCCATTGCCTTTTCGTAAGCCCGAAGGCAGCCCTTTTGAAGGAGCCCTTAAGCCATATTTCTAGACCCTGAACCCAAGAGAACCCTTTCAAGAATCCTTCAACGAAACCGTTATCGAAACTGTTATCTTGTGTTTACTCTTTGTGTATGTCTTTTTGTTGCTATTTTTCATTATTACTACGATTATTGCTACTAGCAGCATTATATTGCCATGACGACTATGATCCTTACGACTATTTTTGTTTTTAACGGGAACCCCCTAAACCCTAAAACCCCTAAACCCTAAACCCTCAATCCTAAGCCCTAAACCCTCAACCAGCAACCCCAAAACCCTAAACCCCAACCCCAAACCCCAAACCCTAAACCCTTAAACGCCCTAAACCCACCCCTCCAAGCCCTACACCTCTGAAGACGGAAGCCCTAAACCCTAAACCGAAAGCCAAGATGTCCGTCTGAGGCGGGCCCTGACTTAGACGTGGGTGAGGGCTGCTCAGACGAGTCCGCTCCCCTCACCGCCTCTTGGAAGTCCTTAATGTTCCGGAAAGGGATCTATAGGGCTTCCCTTTAAAGGGATCCATAAGGGCTCTATAAGGGATCTTTAGGGTTTGGGGTTTAGGGTTTACAGTAGAAGCCTAAAAGTTGGAAACCCAATAGCCTCAACCCTTAAGAAAAATGTATAGGGAATCCCAGCACTATTTGGCCTTAATCCGGTTTCCAACTTTATGGGCTTTACTATAGGGCTTGGGGTTTAGGGTTTGGGGTACAGGGTTTCGTTTTCAGGGCTCTTCTTCGGGTTTGCTGTGTTGTCTAGTTGCTTGTGTTTAGGGTTTAGGGTTTAGGCGTTTTGAGAAGACATGCGTCTTTTTTGTAGTTTTGGGTGTTGGGTTTGGGGATTTTGAACTTTTGGTGTTTGGGCTTCATGGTTGTTGGGCACGTGAACCCTGGCAGCCGACATGTCTTTCAATTTACAGCAGGTGCTGAGAGGTTCTACTTCAGGTCTGATAGGTTTGCAAGAAGGTCCCAAAAAAACTACTATGATGCCCGTGATTAGAATGGTCTTTTGAGTGTTCTTGGACCCTCTGGGATAGGGTTTAGTTGGCTCCTCAAACAAGCAGTAACAATTTAGAACCCTAAACCCGCCACAAGCAACGATAAAAAGCCGTGGTAAAGCACCCATGGATTCTGTAAAACCCCACACAACACCGAATACAAGCCAATTAAAACCCGATCAGCACCTTGACAACTTGACAACCGTGCACTGCTCCTTAAATCCTAAGCCCTAGATCTCCCTAAACCTTAGACCCCTAAATCCTTACAAGCCCTGAACCCTATAAACCCTAAACGCATTCAGCTGGAGCCCGCAGACCGAGAATCCAGGCGCTATTGGCCTCCTTGCAAGTGGAGGGAAAGCTCCTTTGGATGCAGTGGATGGGTGGTGGGGTTTAGGGTTTAGGGATTTAGAGGTTTGGGGCAAAGGGATTTCGGGTTTCAGGGTTTAGGGTTTAAGGATTGAGGGTTTGGGATTGAGGATGGGGGGTTTAGGTTGTGATCTTAGGCTTCAGGGGTTGGAACTGGCGACCTGGATGCAGTAGTCTTACCAAAACCCTAAACCTTCAGGGGCATATTCGAGTATTTAGTTGTGTTCGCACAGGGATAGGTTCGTGGGGGTTTGAGTAGGGCTTCGGGTTTAGGGTTTTAGAGTCAAGGGTTCTAGGGAGGCGGGGTTAGCCCTAAACCCTCTATCCTGCATGCCTAAGCCCTCAACCCCTAAACCCTAAACCCAAAACCCTAAACCCTCCTAAACCCACAGTACGGGCCACAAATCCTGGAAGCATTGCACTTGGAACACTTAACCTACATGAATGGAGAGCTCTACTATGCAGCTGGTCGCCGGCATGCCGCCACACAGGCTGACGATGAAGATTGAGGGCAGGGTTGAGGATGATGGGAGATCTGTTTGGCTTTGAAGGGAACCTTGATTGGCATGGCCGACTATGAGGGTGACTGTCTGAGGGGTGAGGTTTGGCCTACGAAAGTTGGCCACACATCTCCTGGCGCATAAGTGCCTTGTAACTGCTGACCTAGGGGCAGGTGCAAAAAGGAGCTCAAAAAAAAAACCTCCTAAACCCTCCTAAACCCTCAAGCCCTAAACGCAGGGCGTAGGCTCATGCAGTCCCGAGGAGCAGTGGGAACACCTGGACCGACCTCACTCGTCTCGGAATTGAGCAGGTGGCGTCAAGTTGGTTCGGGTTATATGGATGGTTGTCAAAATTATGGTCCCTTTCTGGGTCCCTATTATAATACGGCACCTATTATTTAGGGTACCCAAAGAAGGGATCATAATTTTGACAACCACCCATATGGGGTTCCGAAGAGGTACTTGCTCATAAAAATCCCTTATCGCACCTTATTGTAAGTATACTCTCATCTATCCCCAAGCCTATTCTAATTACTAAGGCCTCTGTGCTTTCACCCAGATTTTAGCAGTTGACAGGAACCCTTCGAGAGACCCCAGAAAGAAACCTTATTATTGTAACCCTAAACCCTAAACCCTATTGTTCCAATTTCTGAAGGCCCAGAGGTGCGAGTTTCCGAAAATAGGGCTAGCTTGTTTTGGGGTCCTTATAAGAAGGATCCTGGTATTTAGGGTACTATATTAGGGTCCCCTATTTTCGGAAACTCCCATGTTGACAGCTTTTGGGTTTTCTCTATCGTGGGATTTGGGGCTTTGGGGCTTTGGCATGAGGGTGGCAGTGCAGGGTTTAGCTCCTAGGGTTGGGGGTGTTAGGGCTTTGGTTTTGGGGTTAGGGTTTCCTCAGTTCTTTTGAAAGATAAGAGTGACTAGTAGAGTCGTAGCGGTTCGTGCGTTGACGGCCTTGGGGTTTGGATCCCTGGTGGCCGGAGGCGAAAGAGATGCTTCTTGGCTTCCCAACCCGCCAGCTGAAGACCATAGCGCCCAAAAACCATACACCCTTGGGAAGACTGCCTCACCCTAAATCCTAAACTAAACCCTTGACGACTCCGATAGAACTGTTGTAGAACTATAGAAGCCTTGAGCGAACTTTAAAACACTGCACGCTAAACCCTGAACCCCAACAATTAAACCTAACCCGATACCTTAACCTGCGAGGACTGCCTCACCTATGTGCGATGGCGAAACTGTTTCTCTGGCACGGAGCTGGATTTGAACAGCCGCCCGGCATAGGGGCTAGAGTTTAGGTACGATGATTTAGGGTGTTCTCGGATTTCATTAGGTGCAAGGGTCCAAGTATTCCTTATTATCGGACTTTGGTAAAGGGTTAATGCCGGGGCCTTACTTGAAGGGGCAGGGGACTTAGTAGGTAGGCTATAAGTAGAGTTATAAGTGCCCTATATGGAGTTACCCTAATTATACCCCTACTTATGGCCAACATACTAAGTCCCCTGCCCCTTCAAGTAATGATTCTTTACACAATCGGGCTCTTGAGGCCTAAATTTGGGCTTTATTTTCAGGGTAACCACCCCAGACCCCCAAACCTGATAAGCCCGTTGCATATACAGCCGTATGACACCATGTGAGACCTATTATGGCCACCTAAGATCTCAAACCCGAACCGTAAGCACATATGAAGCTGGAGAGGAATCCTGACAAAGGCCACAATCCAATCCCAAAGCCGCACGGACCAGAAGCCCAAGAGGCAGCTAAGGGTGTGAGAGGTAACCATCAGCAGCTTCGTGGAGTGCGCCCATTCCTACGCCGCCCCACCCTCCCCCTCCCCCCCGGGCTTGTCGGATGAAATGGTGCAGTTAGGGTTCGGGGCATGGGCCTAAACCCTGAAATTCAACCCCCCAGACTCTAAACCATAGGGTGTCGGACGTGGGGTTTACTATAGTAGAAAGCCCTCAACCCCAAGCACCGCCATGTTGCATAAAAAAATGGTTGGACCTCCGAGCCTTACAGCATCAACTTGAACTCATGGATAAAGCCATACAAACCGTAAACTCCTCTCTCAAAGCACTCCAAGAACTCAAGAAACAACCAAAAGCTACTGTCTAAACACTTGTAAGACTTCAGCGGCTGCAACCCCGTGATAAAAAGGCTTGCCCTAACCCGTGAAACCTGCAGTACTGCTGAGCTTCCAAGCCACCGTTTCCAAGGCGGAGCTGTCGCCGATTTCAGCACGGCCCTGTCGCGCTTTGGGCGCAGTTTCGTAATTTTTGGTGAAACCAATCTTGTAAATTTGGGACCCTATAAGCCTAGACCCCCCTAGCTACCCTCTAATATACACTCCCCAATTACCCACTCTCAAGGACCATCAGGGCTCTATTAGAGGGCCTTTGGGGGGTCCTGGAGGTAACCCTAAACCCCCTAAACCCCTAAACCCCTAAACCTCTAAACCCCTAAACCCCTAAACCTCTAAACCCCTAAACCCCTAAACTTCTAAACCACTAAACCCCTAAACCCTAAAACGTAACCCTTTGAAAAAGAGATGCAATGGAGACTCGGAAAGCCGACTTTCTACGCCCAACACACACGGGAGAGCCGCGATCTTCCTGCCTAATGGCGTTTTAGGGTTTAGGGTCTGGGGTTTGGGGTTTAGGGTTCTAGGACCATGGTTTATAGGTGTTCATAGGGCTTATACAGGGTTTTTGGATGTTTAGAGGGTTTATATAGGATTTACGGAGGGTTTATGGATGTGTATAGGGTTTAGGGTTGACAGTTCAGATCCTTGTCTTGTGCTTGGGGTTTTAGTAGGGTTCAGAACTCTCTCACTGCATGGAATACAGTCTCAAATCTTCTCGCGGAACGTTAGGGGTTCTGGAAGCAAAACAGGGATTGGGCAAGCGAAGATTCTTGAAAGCTGCTAGGTTGAATTGGAGCTATTTGTTTGTAGCGAAAAGCCTAAATCTTGAACCTCAAGGCCCAAAAGACACGTGTTGAGGAACATTGGTGACGTCAGAGACTTGCTGTTTCAAGGCTGGGGGCGCGTTGGAGACTGTAGCGATAGAAACTACGAGGATAAACTGAAAGTAAGCTCATAAGCAAACGCCCTTCAGGTTTTTGCCGTATAGTTCAATTAGTTGTGCCCTTATACCTAAGCCCGAAACCGTACACCCGTGGGCTACTCTTGGGTTTGGCTCGAATTCTTGCCAGTGCCGTTCGGAAGAGTCGGTCTTGCTTTCAGGGATGGCTTCAGTCTTTGCGATGGCAGGCGGGACCCTAAACCTTAAACCCAAGACCCGAAACCCTAAACCCTAAACCTAAGACCCGAAACCCTGAACCGTAAACCTAAGACCCGAAACCCTAAACCCTACTTCAAAAGCCGGAAGACCTCACCGCCTAAAGGCGCTTTGGTTTACTATAGGGGCCTAAATAATTACCTATACTATTTAGGGGGTTCCTTATGATAATGATAGTAGAATGGGCCGCAACAATCTATTCTAACTATTAGGGCCCCTATATTATCTGCAGTACTGGGGCCACTGTGGGCTCCAGGCAAAGGTTCACGGACTGAGCAGACGAGTTTGGAGGTTTCAGGGTTTAGGGTTTAGGGGCTTAGGGTTCGCAGCGATAGGGCCACCGTGGTAAGGCCTTCTGTATTGATGGTTTTGGAAGTGATTGGGTAGAGGGTGTTGGGTGAAGTTTCCCGGTGCAGCACGAGCTTCGCAACTTGTGAGACTGTTAAGCTGATTCAAAAGTGAAACTTTAAATGCGGGCCTGTGAGTGGGCTTCACATACAGCAGCCTGGCAGCCCATTTAAAGAGCCCTCCACAGAACCACCCATGTAGGAGCCCTATTCTACACACCCTCCTAAGCGTTCTCATACCTATATAGTATATACTGCGGCCCGACAGTACCTTAAGGCTGAAGGCCTAAGCCCCAAGTATATACTATATAAACACATGGACCTTCCCTAAACCCTAACACCCTACACCCCAGGGGGTATTGAGTCCCCTACATCATAGTATCCTTATCGTATCCCTTTTAGTAACGCTTATAGACCCCTTTACAAGGAGGGACCTCATTTTAACTATGAAGGCCCTCCAATACATTAAACCGCCTTCCCTAAACCCTACACCCCATCGATATTGAGTCCCCTACGTTAAGCCGCCTTTGCTCCGTCAGACAACTTCGATTTTCTCAAGACCGCTCCGGGCTGCTTTTCTTGTTGCATCCCGGGTTTCAGGTTTTTGGAGCTTAGGGGGTTTACTATATAGGGGCCTTTCTATATTTGGGGGGTTCCTTTATGACAGTTATAGTATAATGGTCCCCACAACCCTATTCCAATCAATGCCCTCATATTAGGGCTCCAGGGGTTTTGGGTTCAGGCTTTGGAGGCGTTGGTTTGGGGTGTTGGTTTGGGTTTAGGGTTTAGGGCTTCGGGGTCTTCGTTGAATCAATCCATCCAGCGGTCAGTCAGCCAGCCAGTCAGTCGGTAAATCCTTCAGTCATTCCATCCGTCCATCCATCAATCAACCAACCAATCAACGAATAGACACTTGTGCATGTTCACATGCAAAAGAAAATCTTCCAGGTAACCAGCCAATATACTAATAGGTACAGATACATATGCACAAATGGCTACGTGAAGGAATACATACATATTATAGCCGGGCAAGCAACAAACCCACAAGTTGACGTTGTACTTAACAGCAGGTCAATCAACAATGTTGTACATCTACATACACACACACATATATATATACACATATGTATGCATGCATGCAAACATGCCTGCATGCCTGCATGCATGCATGCATGCATGCATGCATGCGTGCGTGCATGCATGCATGCATGCATGCATGCATGCACGCATGCATGCACGCACGCACGCACGCACGCACGCAGGCAGGCAGGCAGGCAGGGCATGCATGGATGTATAAATACATACATACATACATACATTTGTGTATACACGCAGCATCATGGACTAAGCCACGAAAGACTAGTCTTTTTGTGGCCGGGGGAGCTTACTTCCATAATTTCCGCAAGAGCCCTAGCCCTAGCTGGCAACCTGCCTGTTCGTAGATTCCCTTGATTCTTAAACCCTAAACCCTAAACCCTAAACCCAATTCAACGATAGGCCCGAAACCCGATTGCCCTTGGCAACTTATCCCATGCGTCTACGCCCGAGACCCGGCAACCGTAGAACATCGAACCCCACAGCTCCAGGTAGCCAGAACACATTGATTCAGGAGTAATGTAGGAACCTGATTAAGAAACCTTGGGCCTTTATTAGGGTTCCTTATATGGATCCTACTATTTTGGGGTTTTGGGCCCAGGGTTTCTTAATCAAGTTCCTACATTACGCTTTAAATTATGGAGGACCCTGAGAGTCCACATTTCTGAACAAAGGGGTGTGCGGTGTTGGGCCCCTCTTTGCAGGTATTATGAGTACCCTTAGACCATCAGACCCCAAACCTAAATCCCTGAACCTTGAACCACGAAGCCCAAAACCCTAAACTGGAGCAAGATCTACATCCCTCCGCCCGCAAGCATAAAGCCCACTAGCCCTAAACAGGAGCAACATCAAGAGAGAGCTGAATGGCTTCCCGCATTACTTCAGCAACATCACGGAGAGCTATCTCTGGAGCATGGTGCCCGGGCGCGAACCAAAAAGCTGCACCTAAGACCCTGTTCAGAGGTTTTCTACAGAGGTTTTATAGAGTCTTATGCAGGTTTGTAGGGTTCTACAGAGGTTTTATGAGGTTTCATGCGGTTTATAGGGGTTTCCAGAGGTTTTACAGGGTATCATGCGGGTTTGTAGGGTTCTACAGAGGTTTCACGTAGTTTGTTGATGCGGTTTTGTGGGGATGTGAAGGTTCGGGGCTGGGGTTGCTTTGAGGGTTAGTAGGGCCTACCCATAGGCCCCATAGTAGTTCCTTTTCGGGATTACCTTATAGGATTCTACATATGAACCTTAAAAGGAACTACTATGACGCCTATGGGTAGGGTTTCGGGTATAGGGCTTCCATGAGTTGTTATGGGGCCTAATTATGGGTAGGCTCTTGCAGTGATCCAGGTAGCTACAACAGCCTTAAAAGTGGTTCCTGTGAGCGAAAGGATTTGTTCCAATGTGCTCTTAAGGATTCTGGTGTTGTAGGAATTTTGGATTGAAGGCGTGATGCGGTGTATGTTTGAAAACGGGGAGGGTTGTAGGCTAAGTTGTCGGGTATAGGCTTAGGTAGATACCATCCCTCAGCAGCTCAGGTGAAGCAGGGCTTCATGCTGCCAGGATCGCACCAAGAAGGTTCACATTCTTCGAACTCAGTCAGGGTACCGGGTATGGCTTGGGCGCGTGTTCAACTTCGATACAGACGTACAAGGACGGACTGGCCAGAAATGGAAAGTCATGCAATCTCAAACCCTGAAGCTTGAGGCATTCAGCATAATTATGGTTATGGCAACATAGTAACGGTCAAAAGCAGGCTGGTAATAGATTTGAAGAGCTTCAAAAGATGGCTAGCATTATGAATCATCCTATTCATGTTATACTCAGTTCTAGTGTCGGTTCGGATTGGCGATGCAGACTTGTAGCCGTCAAACACCAGGATGCGGCTCCAAGAAGAATTGAATCCTGACCCTAAACCCTAAACCCGAAACCCTAAATTAAACCCGAAACCCTAAATCCGAAACCCTAAATTAAATTCGCAACCCTAAACCCGAAACCCCAAACCCTAAACCCGAAACCCTCTACCTTACAAACCACCAAGTCGCAACCCTAAACGCCACCGCAACCACCAAACGAAACTCTGAATCCTAGGCCCAACCGGGGTTTAGGGTTTAGGGTTTAGGGTCTTCGTCCCAAAAAGCCATGCTTCAAAATTACTAAGTACACCCAGGCACACAAGATGTAAACTTAATCCAAAAGATCTAAACCCCGTAAACCCTAAACCCTACAAGCCCTAAGCCTCGAAGCCCCATAAACCTTAAACTCTAAACCCTAGAAGCCCTAAACCCGAAACCCTAAACCCTTTAAACTCTAAACCCTAGAAGCCCTAAACCCGAAACCCTAAAAGCCAATCACCGTCTCCCCGAAGCCTAGGTTTGCTCGCAAGTTGGCACCAGGCCAGGACCGATAGAAGTACAGCCGGGTTTCGCAGAATTGGTTTGGGGGGTTAGGGTTTAGGGTTTAGGGTTTAGGGGCTTTGGGCTTTTAGGGTTTAGGGTTTAGGGTTTAGGGGGTTTAGGGTTCAGGGGTAGAGGGGGTGTAGGAGTTTAGGGCTTTAGGTGTTTAGGGGTTTCGGGGTCACAGGTGGGGTTTGGGAATTTAAGCATTTAAGGTTAAGGGTTCAGGGTTTGCTTGAAATTGTAGGTGCTTGTTCGGGGTCTTTATGGGGCTGCTACACCATAAGGACCGGATCCTACTATGTAGGGTCAACACTGCAACAATTAGGTGTTCCCGATTTCCTGAAACGGGTTCTACCTTTTGCCATATGGATTCTACTGTTTAGATGGGAAGGTGGGTTTGTGGATCTGCAGAAACCCCAAACCCCAACGCCCTAAACCCTAAACCATAAACCCCGTAGGCATGAGGCATGCAAATGCTTGGGTTTAATGTGCGTCCCAATGTTGAGTCACGCGAGGTTCAACCCGGCAGGGCATGCAGTCTAGGGTTTAGGGCAAAGAACCGAACAAGATCCCTACATCCTGAACCCTCAGCTGTACAGACACAGCGAATCCCGAATCCTCATGTAACTAGGTTCCTGAGGTACCCTTTTGCCCTTTTTATTTTAGGGTCCCCTTATTAACGCCTAATAATAAGAATAAGGGTACCCTTATTGTAATGGGGCTACTCAGGAACCTAGGTAAACCCGTAAGCATTGCCTTCTAATAGCATGGTGACGAACCTGGAGACCCCCGAACTCCTGAAATCTTAGCTTTGGTGATTAGGGAATGGAGGAATGGGGCACAATTATCACTATTACTACTACCAC
Source organism: Symbiodinium sp. clade A Y106 (assembly GCA_003297005.1). Classification (NCBI taxonomy): domain Eukaryota; class Dinophyceae; order Suessiales; family Symbiodiniaceae; genus Symbiodinium; species Symbiodinium sp. clade A. Next base: position 102,577 of record BGNK01000186.1, read on the forward strand.
TCTTCCATTCCCTACCAACCAAAGGTAGGAAATTTAACATACTGCGGAATCCTTTCTAATTCTGATTCCAGGCCAGGTATATTCCTCAGTTCTTAGGGGTTTACAAGTCTTTGGGAAATTAAGGGGTCACTCAGGAACCTAAACCCTCAACCCCTAACCCTTAAAACCCTAAGCCTTAAACCCTAAACCCTAAATTTAGGATTTTTGGAGTCTTCGGGCTGTTTCCTGCTCCTTGCTTTGCCTTCAGACGAAGCTCCTGAGGCATCCAAGTGCAGATGAATGGTAGAGAGCATGTTGCGGCTCAGCTGCAGTTTGGGGTTGGAGGTTTAAAGACCCTAAACCCTAAACCCTAAACCCTAAACCCCTAAACCCTAAACCCTTTAAGGTTTAGGGTTTAGGAGGTTGGGGTTCAAAGTTTAGGGTTTGAGGTTTAAGGTTAGGTTTTTTTTTTTTTTTTTTTGGGGGGGGGGGTTGGGGTTTTCGTTTTAGGTTTGGGTTTGGGGGTTTGGGGTTTGGGGTTTGGGGTTTGGGTTTTGGGGTTTTGGGGTTTAGGGTTTTGGGTTTAGGGGGTGGGGTTTAGGGGTTTAGGGTTTGGGGGTTGGGGGTTNCATAACCTTAGCTGTGTGATGGTTAGGGGTTTGGGTGGTGTTGGTTGTTATTTGTGGGTTTTTTGTTTAATGTTTGTTTTTTTTTTTTTTTTTTTTGGGGGGGGGGGTTGGGGTTTACGTTTAAGGTTTGGGTTTAGGGGTTTAGGGTTTGGGGTTTGGGGTTTAGGTTTTAGGGTTTTAGGGTTTAGGGTTTAGGGTTTAGGGTGTAGGGTTTAGGGGTTTAGGGTTTGGGGTTATGGGATTCAGGGCCGGGGGTTGTTAAGGTTAAGGTTTAGGACCGTTTGGGATTAGGGAGCAGTGTTTAGGATGCATCGTATCGGGGCTGTTCCGATCCAGCGTGCAATGCCCATGAACTGTAAAGTATGTGTAGGATCAGAGAGAGACCCTGCTTTGACTGAACATGATTCAAGGATTGTGGATGCTGCTGAATTCGGGCGTATTTGGCGCCCGAGCCCTTAGCCCTACCCCCTAAAAGGCTCTCTGAGTAAATTCAGGCTCGAAATCAAGCCCCTAACCTTAGATTCAGATTGAAGCAGGTACCGCAGCGACGTCCAGGGTGTAGAGCGATTCTGCACACCCCGCCGTCTATACGTGGTATGGACATGTATTTCTGTTTTTTGTACGCATACATTCATATCTATTTCTCTCTGTATATACTTCTATATGTATTGTAGATATGTATGCAAATATGCCATGAAATGCAACTCTTTGTATCTCAGAAAACCCAAACCCTAAACCTCGACCCTTCTGAACCCGTATCGGACCAGGGAACCACCCCCAAAGCTTGAGTCCCTAAACCCCTAACACTAAACCCCAACCGGCCCCCAAACCCCGGAACCCTAAAGGGTCCGAAGCTCTAAGCCTTAAACGCTGAACCCTGAGCCCTAAACCCTAAACCCTACCCAAGACTGGGGATCTCAAAAGGAGCCTGTGCACGGGTGGCTGAATTTCCTGGGCGTGGGGCTTCTCGGATGGCACGGAAGCACGAGGTTTAGGGTTTGGGGCTTAGAGTTTAGGGCTTAGTGCCTTGGGTCTCTGGGGTGTAATGGGTTCAGATGCGGTGCTGCTTGGAGCCAAAAAAGTGTAGGGCTTGGGGCTTATGGAGTCTGATAGAGTCGAGGGTTCAAGGCTTTAGTTCAAGATGCCAGGGTTTAGGATTTAAGGTTTAGGGTTTAGGGTTTAGGGTTTAGGGGTTTAGGGTTTAGGATTTAGGGTTTAGGGGTTTAGGGGTGTATTTTGCTTGGGGGTGTTGGCTCGCGGCTCAGAGTTTAAGGCGCGCTTCCGGCTCTGCAGGATGCTTTCCATAGTGGCTCACATGAGTTATCTTGAATTAGTAGGGCAACTGACCTTTAACCTTTTGATTTTGGGGGTCTATCAAAATTAGACCGAACATATGATACCAAAGGTTTTCCTTGAGTTCCCCTAGGATACTGGACAACTAACTTATCGAGTGTTGAAATGACAGGTTTGATGAGGGCTTCGGGGTCTTTGCGGTCAGCACAGAACAAGCGCAAAACCGAGGGTCACGGCATTTAGTACGGGTCCAAGTATAGTAAGGCTTTCATTCATAGTTGTATCTTATAGCCTCCAGTAATGTGGCCACCAAAACCGGAGCGTCTCAGTTCTTGAAGGGTTCTTTTGGAGTCTTTTTGTGAACACGGGGTCTTGGAGGGATCTGTAAGGGGTCTAGAAGGGTTCCACAACATTATGGAAGCCTGAGCAATTCGAGCACTGGGTCTTGAGGTATATCATATGGAAGCTTCCGAATTCTTATTATAAGCACCCCAAAATAAGGTACCCCTAATTTCGGAAACCCCCAATATATTCTTTGTTCTACAGTCATGCTTGAAAGCCCCTGAGGTCATCCGAGCCCAAGTCAGTGAAGCACGAGCCACTGGAGACTTTGCTGCCTGGCCCGGACTCGGTGGGTGTTGCAATGCCTTTTTTGGGATATGGGCTTTAGGATGTTACTTTAGCAGGTGTTGCTGTGGGTTTTGTTATGTTTTTTTTTTTGTAATGGGGCTTGATGATGTCTCTTTGTGGGTGTTTTAGTGTTCGGAAGGAGCTCCTTTTCCATTTGCAGGTTTATGGGGTTTTATTCTGGGGCTCATGAGTGTAACAGTATAAACCCTAGAGGGTGAAATATGGAGGTTAAGTTCCAGGCCTACAGCTCAGGGCATACTGCTGATGATATAAATCCTGCATTTCCCATACTAAGGAGTATACCATAGTTCCCAGAGTCCAGGGTCATTAAGGTAATGCAGAATTTATATCATCAACCGTAGTTCAGGGCTTAAGGTTAGGTTTCATGCTTCACGTTTCAGAGTGACGGTTTATGTCTCCTGGTCTGGGCTTGCAGGTGTATGGCTGAAGGGTGTGGGTTGAAGTTATATTTGAGTTTCCGAAAATTCAGGTACCTTATTTTGGGGTTCTACTATTTCGGGTAGTATATTGGGTTCCCCTATTTTCGGAAACTCCCATATTTGGAGGGTTCTACAAGGGTTCAGGGGTCCTGTAGCCATTAATTATTTGGCTACCTTACTTTCTGCCCGGGTTACAGTGAACCCCAAAAAGTTGGAACATGGCTTTAGGAGGACTGGTGCTAGGAGGCTAGGATCCCCTATACTTTACCTTAAGGGCATGAGGCTATTGATGTTCCAACTTTCTGGCTTCTACCCTAGAGTTTTAGGCGTACAGGATCCTGAGCTTAGCTTACTTGAAGGGGCAGGGGACTTAGCAAGTAGGTTATAAGTAGAGTTAGAAGTGCCCTAAATGGAGTTACCTTATTATAACCCTGCTTATAACCAACTTACTAAGTCCCCTGCCCCTTCAAGTAAAGTGGACTAACCTAAAAAGGAGCGGCCGTGGGGACTCTAGGCAGGGATTACCAGAGCCCAAGATCCTGAAAGCCTAAAGCCCAGGCCTAAACCTTTGAACCCCACTAGGGTCCTTGGGGAGGGGGTCCCTGAAAGGGATCTACAAGGGTTCTATCACGGAATTAGGGAGTATACCTTAAAATCATATTACCAACCTTCCATCCCGAAGGCAGTCCAGGTTTGTGTGGAGGTGAAACCCTAAACCCTAAACCCTGAACCCTAAACCCAAAACCCTAAACCGGATGGGCTAGATAGCGGCTAGAAGGGTTGTAAGAGACGCCACGGAATTCCGCACATCCCACAGCCCTAGCCTAGGAACACCAGAACCTCCGCAAAGCCCTATACAATGCGAAGCCTCTTTCAGAGCTCCGCAGAAACCGAAGCGAAGCCCAAGTAAGTAAATCCGTCTGTACCTGAAGTTCTGGTTGGGTCCTAAACATGATATTGAGATGTATGTTTTCGAAACCCTTATACATCAATCCACAAAGCAGTATCTTCCTTACTTATCATGCTATAACATATACACTACAACCTAGCCTAACTATGAAGGCCCCTAAAAGCCCTAGACAACCAATTGTAGTAATCCTATAAAGCCATTATAGGAAGCTTCAAAGGCACCCTTGCAAAGGAGCCTTATACCACAAGGTCCCTAACCCCAACACCCTAAACCCTGGACCCCTAACTGCCTAAACCCCTATACCCTCCAACCCGAAACCTTAAACTGAAACCCCAACCCCCTAAACCCTAAACCTTAAACTTAAACCCTTCAGCCCTAAACCCTTAAACCCTAAGACTTAACCCCCCAAAGTCTAAACCCTAAACCCTAGCCGTAAGGGCTTTGGGGAGTCTCCGCCCAGGCTGCCTCGGATGTGGTCCGAGATCAACGCATCGGAGGCCAGGGTCTGAGATCAGAACTTTACTGCTCTTAGGGCTCCTTAAAGGGATCTTTGGGGGTTCCTTCAAAGGGATCCATAAGGGATCTATAGGGTTTAGGGGGCTAGGGGTTTAGGGTTTAGGAGGTTTGGGGTTTCCTGGTTCAGGGATTAGGGCTTAGTGCTCTTAGGGATGCGGGTTTCGGGTTCAGGGTTCGGGTTGAATGTCACGGTCATTTTAATAACCCCCCCCGAGGTTGTTGGTTTGCGCGGGGGTCTCTTGGGGCAGGGTCTGGGGCCAGGGTGGTAACAATAAACCTCTGGCCGCGTCCGGGGATTGTAGTACCAGTAGTGATAGTAGTAATAGAAAAATCGTAGTAATAATGGTGGTAGTAGTAGTAGTAGTAGTAGTAGCAGTAGTAGTCGTAGTAGTAGTAGTAGTAGTAGTAGTAGTAGTCGTAGTAGTAGTAGTAGTAGTAGTAGTAGTAGTAGTAGTAATAGTAGTAATAGTAGTAATAGTAGTAATAGTAGTAATAGTAGTAATAGTAGTAGTAGTAGTAGTAGTCGTAGTAATAGTAGTAATAGTAGTAATGGTAGTAATGGTAGTAATGGTAGTAATGGTAGTAATGGTAGTAATAGTAATAATAGTAATTAATAGTAGTAATTAAGAGTAGTAGTAGCAATAATAATAGCAGTAATAAGAGCCAAGTATCATGAACCTCTGGCAGCACTCTGGCTTTTGTGCGCTCTGCCTCTCCGGTGTCCCTTCTGAACTCCCGCTGGCGCCACTGGACTGAAGCAAGGAGTCTGGCCTAGCTGGTGAGGGTCTGGTTCCAAGTTTAGCTGCTGCAGTTCCTGGAATCCGGAGTCCCTGGCTTCTTGCCAAAGCCTGCAGCTCTGGAATACCAGAGCCTGTGGCTTTGAATGAAAAGGCAATTGCTTCATGGCCTTCCCAAAGCAAGGCTTCTCATCGGGAGCCCCTCCCCCGGAGGAGTGTATTATTGTCACCCTCTATTATTATTGTGACAAGCAGGGCTCCAAAGGGTTACCCTTGCCGGCTTTGTGAAATGGCTCCGTTTATATAGAATTGTAATCAGGCAGAGGCCTCAAGTTTAGCTGCTGCAGTTCCTGGAATCCGGAGTCCCTGGCTTCTTGCCAAAGCCTGCAGCTCTGGAATACCAGANGAAATGGCTCCGTTTATATAGAATTGTAATCAGGCAGAGGCCTCAAGTTTAGCTGCTGCAGTTCCTGGAATCCGGAGTCCCTGGCTTCTTGCCAAAGCCTGCAGCTCTGGAATACCAGAACCTGTGGCTTTGAATGAAAAGGCAATTGCTTCATGGCCTTCCCAAAGCAAGGCTTCTCATCGGGAGCCCCTCCCCCGGAGGAGTGTGTTATTGTCACCCTCTATTATTATTGTGACAAGCAGGGCTCCAAAGGGTTACCCTTGCCGGCTTTGTGAAATGGCTCCGTTTATATAGAATTGTGATCAGGCAGAGGCCTCAAGTTTAGCTGCTGCAGTTCCTGGAATCCGGAGTCCCTGGCTTCTTGCCAAAGCCTGCAGCTCTGGAATACCAGAGCCTGTGGATTTGAATCAAAAGGCAATTGCTTCATGGCCTTCCCAAAAGCAAGGCTTCTCATCGAGAGCCCCTCCCCCGGAGGAGTTTATTGTTGTCACCCTCTATTATTATTGTGACAAGCAGGGCTCCAAAGGGTTACCCTTGCCGGCTTTGTGAATGGCTCCGTTTATATAGCAGAGGCCTCAAGTTTAGCTGCTGCAGTTCCCCTGAAGCGCTGCAGCTTTCCCAGCTTGGAGCTCCTGGGACATCGGATCTGCTCAAGAGTGGAGTGAAAACAGTCTGGAACTGCACTCTGCGAACTGGTAGTTCAGTGTCGTGTCTGCCGAACTGCACTCTGCTGGCTGGGTTTAGGGTCCTCTTAGTTTCAGCTTTTGCTAGCTACTTAGCCTGGATCCTAATTNTGCACTCTGCGAACTGGTAGTTCAGTGTCGTGTCTGCCGAACTGCACTCTGCTGGCTGGGTTTAGGGTCCTCTTAGTTTCAGCTTTTGCTAGCTACTTAGCCTGGATCCTAATTTTTTTTGGGATTTGGTGCCCGAAATTTTTAATTTTCACCGGGTTTATTATTGTCACCTTCCCTCCTAACATCAATAGTTTGGGCAAACTGGCTACCCAATCGCCCGGAAAGTCTGGCCCGGGGAATATTTTCATTGTCACCGGGTTTATTACAATGACCGCAACATTACAATTTAGTGCTCTCGGGTTGAGGGTTTAGGGTTCAGGGTGATAAACCTACCAAGGGATTATGGGAAACACATGTTTTTTTAAGCACCCTAAACCCCAAATCCCGAGAGCACCGCAGGCCCGCCAGCTGAGCTGGAGACACCTCGAAGTATCTGGGAAGCCCTTGCCGCTGGAGAAGCCATGACGTCGCTTGCCGGCGGGGTTGGAGCTTAGGACAAAGTGTAGGAGGGCTTTAAAGATTCCGGCTTTTGTCGGGTTCTGGCGGGTTGTTTGGGTAAGGGGTTTAGAGGTGTTGGAGTTGGGGTTTGGGTATTAGAATTTGCGCTTGACGACTTTGAGGGTTCAAGTTTCGCGATTTTGGCGTGTAGGGTTTTGGGCGGGCATTTTAGTTGAGGGCTTCCGAGATTAGGTCTCACTTTGGGGTTAGGGTTTAGGGCTTAGGGGGGTTGAGGGAGATTGCGGTTGAGTCTACGGACGTTTTCAGCACTTGCCAGCGGCCATATTACCCGATTCGCTGTGCCCCCAGCTCTGACATTGGAAGTGCATAGTCTAGGTTCCTGAGTAGTACCATTTTGTCCTTTTTGTGTAAGGGTCCCCTTAATAAAACCGACGCGTAGGAATAAGGGTACCCTTATTATAAAGAGGCTACTCAGGAACTTAGTCGTGTGTACCAGTGTACCACGTCTGCCAGACTCTCTTCATAGTACAGAACCTCTCCCCTCCTGAAAAGAGTAATAAGTAATTAGAAAATGTTGCATAAAGTAAGCCCCTAACCCCTGAACCTCTATATAGGCATTTCCGAAAATGAGGGGCTCCCTATGGTGGGGTCCTTATAATAAGGATCCTACATGTTTTAGCGTAATACATTAGGGTCCCCTATTTTCGGAAACTCCTATATCGAACCCTGCATACAGCACTAGGACGTCGTGAACGAACCTTGTATAGCCATCCTTCCATGGCAGACCTCGCCCAGTAAACGCGAAACCCTTTAAAGCCCTGTAAACCCTTGACGATTCATATCCCTAAAACCTAGACCCTATAAAAACCTTATAGGCCCTAAACCTTAAGCCATGATCCCTTAAACCTAAACCCGACAAAAGCCCTATATGCCCGAAAAAGTCGAAGCACCTGGCACAGGAGAGCGAGGCCCCGACCTGCAAGTAGACAGTCTGGAGCCTGGCCCTGAACCCTAAGCCATAATCCCCTGAACCTTAACCCTACTCCCCTGAACCCCTAAACCCCTAAACCCCTAAACCCTAAACCCTTAACCCTAAACCCTGAACCCCAAGCCATAATCCCTTGAACCCTAAACTCTAAACCCTAAACCCCTAAACCCCTAAACCCTAAACCCTAAGCCATGATCCTCTTGAGCCCCACACTCTAAAACCTAAGGCTGGTCGCAAGCTCACATCGACGCGCACCCACAGAGTGTGCAAAATGATTCCGTGGGCATCAGACGTGGTAGTATTTTCGAAAATTGGAGTTTAAGGGAACTAGGTTAGGGTTTAGGGATGTGGGGCTACTGTGAGCACTAGTCAGCAGTAGAGGTTCAAGTTTACAGTCACTTGTTGCAAAAGTCACAAGGTTAGCCCCACTTGATTCTACATACTATTCCTTCCCTCCAGTTCATATCTACTAGGATACTAGCCATATCATATGTAATCCAGAAGCCCCTTATTTAGGTAACTGGAGCCGTGGGGTTGGGGTATGTCCAGGTAGGCCCTCAACCCGAGTTTGGTTGTTTACACAGAAGATGTGACCCGGGGTCTTCATATACCTTACATAGTCTATCCAAGCTCTATATAAGGGCGTACAATAATAAGAACCTACAGCAAAGTAGGTTATGGTAGTTTAACTAGGAGCCAGAATAGGCCCTTATTCCCTTTTTTAGGGTTTAGGTTCTCTTATAACCCCCTTTAACCCCCAAAAAGGCACCCTTTTTATTCCTAGGTTACTCCTGGGTCTAGTTCAGGCAGGATCCAAAAAAATACTATTGCTAGGGCTTGTTATGGAGTTCAATCTGTAAGTATCCCGTTGCAGAGGTTTTACGATAACGGCAATGTAAAGTCCCGGAGTAAAGGGTTTCAGAAAGAAGAAAACTGGCGATGGTTCCAAACTGAGCCCACTTTTGGGTCTGCAAGCTTCTACATAGCTTGGGGGCTTTGGGGTTAACGCCATCACTCCAACACTTCAAGATAGAGGGTTTGGTGGTTAAACCCTCAGCTACTCTAAACGCTCAATCCAGTTTGCGTCTTTAATAGCGGTCTCCAGACTCCAGCTCCCACAAGAATCCGCTGATAAAGCCGCAACACATTCTCGAGACTCGCTGCCGTATCGCAGGTGCAAGTGATGTTCGGCGAGCGGCCGTGCCCCTTGACTGAGCATAGCTACAGGCCATATGCAGGCACCATCTCTTTTCAAAGAAGGTTGTTGTTATTTGTTGCTATTTTAAAGTTCAATGCAACCGCCATTGCAGTTTTTGGTTTTGTTACCTGGAGTTTTGAGTACAAGGTTCCAGACATTAGATGTTATATTGCTCCTAGCCAGGAATTGAACTACAACGGCGACTTAGACTGCCTGGGTACACCTATAGGACTTTAGTTCAACGGAGGAATTACTATGCCTATAGTCTCCATTGCAGCTCCCTTTGTTGTTTAGAATGCTTGATTACTGGATCCTAAATATGGAACTGGCTAACCACAACATGAGCTACGATGGAGAGTATATCGGCATAGTAGGCGCTTGGACATTGAAGCCATTTCTATTCGGCTTACGCTAAGGGTCCACAGTGCCAATGATTCGGTACTCGGGTTTAGGATAGTAGTTTTGCAGGGAGGTTTTTGGAGATCGTGATTTCGGTCGGGGGTTGAATTGCTACCAAGATGCTCCACAAGTATTGAATTTCAGCAGCAAAATGCTATTACTAGCTACTATACAGGGGTCCTTGTACCGTTTACATAAAGCCCCTCTTGTATATAGTCCTGTCAAAGCCCTACGAAACCCAACCAACATTCTGCCGTAACAACAATTTTTAAGGTGTATTCCTGAATGAAGAGGCTTTGGAGCTACAGGGAGAAGGCCCACGTCCACCCGTGAGCTGAACAAGTTAGGGTTTCACTTTGCAGGAGGTCTTCTGGAGCACAGGTTTCGAACACTCAAAATGTCAGGGTCAAGTCTTGTTGTTATTGGTGTTGCTGTTGTTGTTGGGTTTCGGGCTTCTAGAGTTGGGGTTTAAGGTTAGGGTTGTGGGGTTTGGGCTTTAGGGCTTCTAGATGTAGATTTTGGTGCATCAGGTTCAAGGCTTTCGGGAGTCTTGTGTTTTCGTCTGCATTTTGCTTCCCCTCCACGGCCCGGAGTTCATGTTGAAATCTAAACTCTTATAACCCTAAACCCTAAAACTGTGTTGAAATCTGAGGCCGCATCTGGGAGGTGAACCAAACGGCGATCCTTTGCCAGCTGAAGTACTGGGCCTCAGGATTTGGTGTATTGCAGGGGCCTTGATAGTTTCACTAGCGACTCCTTTTCAACTGGGTCCACAGGGGTTACTATAAGGGATATTATAAGGGTACTATAATGTAGGGGCCTTAATGAGGGTTCAGGGGTTTAGGGGTTAGGGTTAGGGTTTAGGGGTTTAGGGTTTAAGGTTTAGGGGTTTAGGGTTTAGGGGTTTTAGGGTTTAGGGTTTAGGATTTAGGGGTTCAGGCTTTAGGGGTTTAGGGTTTAGAGAAGCCTAGCATAGGGGCTTTAAGAACCAGAATAGGGTTTTGGGGGTTTCTTATTATAATTGTAGTATATGACACCCCCAAACCCTATTCTAATTATGAAGGAATGTAGAGCCACAAAGCCGAACGTCCTGATTCTGAGAATTTAGGGGCCTGAAAAATTGGAGTAGGGTTTTAGGGTATAGACCGGGTTTAGGGGTTAGGGCGGTTAGGGTTTACGGGTTAAGGTCGCAATCGTTCAAATCGAACCCAGCCTTGCTTGAAGACTTTATGAAGCTGCCACTTCCTGCAACGAGCTTGTCACAATTCGGAACCTGCTGCAGAGAGCCCACAAACGCTTGATGAGCCGACAACAAACATCTTGAGCAAGAGCCTATTTAAGCAACACAAATCATAAGCCTGTTCAAGAAGCTCAATAAAACCTAACCCTTACAGAAGCCGGTATAGAACCCTATCCTTAGACAACCCATACAGGGCCCCTTACGGAACCGTGAAAAAACTTGTGTAGAGCCGTTGTAGTACCCTTATAGAACCCTCCCATATCGTGGAGCGCATGCAAGTGCCGGTTGCAGAACCCGTTTAGAACCTGTCTGGATCATCGGACATAGAACCCTAAGCCCTAAACCCCAAACCCTCAACCCCAAACCCTAAACCGCGAACCCTAAGCCCTGAACCCTAAACCCTTACGAAACCTTTTAGTCGGGTTTTAGGGCACAGCTCGTTCTCAGGCGCTCAGCAATGGCTCAGCCGGCACTCTGCACGGAGAACAAGGACTCTTTACTTTAGCGAAAGGGTTTATAGGCATTCTTGGAATGGGTCTTATGCCGGGTTTGTGAGGCATATAGAGTTTCATAGGGTTTAAGTGGGGCGGGTCTGCATGGTCGGAGATTTCTCCTTAGGGCGCCCAATTTGTTTGAACCATGGTTCCAACTTTCCACTGCCAGTGCGTAGGGTTTGGGGCCGCAAGCGCACTTTATGAAATTTTGAGGCCAAAACACCAAAGGCCAAGACCCTGGGACACCTAAATCAAACACTGACACAGCCGAAATTTCTTAATCACTTCCCCCATGTAATCAAATGGGGCCGAGCCTCCCGAAATCATGCATTAAGGGGGTCAGGAGCAAGAGCAAACGTATGAGCAGGAGCAAGAGCAAGATCAAAAGCAAAAGCAAGAAAGGCAAGAGCTAGAGTAAGAGCAAAAGCAAGAGAAAGCGTTACAGCAAGAGCAGGAGGAAGAGCACAAGCAACAGCAAGAGCAAGAGCAGGCACAGGAGCGAGGGCAACAGACGTAGCAAGAGCAGGAGCAAAATTTCCCTGCAGGAGCAAGAGCAAGAGCCCTCAAAAGTGATAACAGAGATAAAGATGCACCCTATAATGATAAAAATACAAACATTTTCAGAGTTTTTATTGGGGTGGGCCCCCCCGGTTTAATATCAGGGATTACGTTCTTAGGAAGCCGCTTGCAGAAGGTCGCGCGCCCCCAGTGGCGAAGCCATTGCACTTCGAAGCTCGAATCTTCTTGTGATGCCAAAAGAACGCCCAGAAGCCATTCAGCTTTCAGCTCAAAGATGCGTCGTCAAGCCGGACTTCTGCACCCTGGATGGGAGTTTCAGAACATAGGAAAGCTTAATTCTACACGCTTCCCGTCGCCCTCCTAGGGCCGGTTGTAGAAGGCTGATGGTTTGCTGGAGAAGTGCGCTGCCAGCTTAACAGAACGAGCTGGGCGGTGGAGCCCATAACTGCTTTCCCTAAATGAAGCCCTAAACCCTAGGGGTGGACTGGCAGGGGACTATAAGAGGTCGGGAAGCCGGGAAACCCTGTGAAAAACTCTGACCACTTCGGCCGGGCCCAGGCGAATAGGGACTCAATCCCGAAACCCCAACTTAGGGTTTTGGGTTTAGGGTTTAGGGTCCCCAACTCCCTAAATGCCAAATATGCAAGGCTGCCTGGTTCTTAGCAGGGAATGGTGGAATGGACCCCAAAAAAGAGCCCCTATCCCACCCCCCTACCCCCCCCCCCCCCCCCCCCCCCCCATTCCCCGAAGAACCAGGGAGAAGAGGGACACCTACTTCGCGTACTACTTCTCCCAAACCCTACAGAACTGAACCCTGAACCATACTCTGCTCTTATAAGAATAAAGACCAAAATCCTCAGCTCCGACGCCACCACTCTTGGAAGGATATCTACAACCCGGATTGCTGCCCGGCACGGAAGGTTGCAAAGTGCTCTGGAAATCTTGAAACCCAAGAGCCCCAGCAGCCTCAAGCTTTTAAAGCACCCAAAGCATGCAAACTCTCAGAGAATAGCCACCAGGCTGGAGATCGCGCAAATGGCCGAACATATGACCTTAGGGCACAGATCCCTTGTAGGACCCTCAGCCTTATAGGAAGTAAGCCCTAAACCCATGTGCAAGGTTTGACACTATCCGGGGGGGTGCTTGATCGGAGGGCTCATTGCTTTCTCCCAGGATCCCAGAATCGTTTTAGGTTTCTGAGCTCCGGGGCCCCAGAGTCCTTAACAAAGGAATGGGTAAGTAGACGGATCCCTCCATAGCTTGTTGTACATTCCCTATTTCGGGTTCATTCAGTGGCTCAAGGGCCAACGAATCAGGATTGAGTCACAAAGCACTTTCCTGCGCAGTTAATCCTCAGCAAACTCGCCGGATTCTTTGGGGGTTAGGTTTAGGGTTTGAAGGCCAAGAACAGGTGTGAACATGCTGCAATTTAACCGCAGCTGCATGACCTGTCAACATACCAGAAGTCGGTCTCGCACACATTCCAAGCTGGCCAAGATGTGCACCTTGAAGTAAGCCGAGCAATCCAGACCCCTAAACTCCCCAACCCCAACACTGGATACCCTCTAACCCCCTTGCCTTCAAATCCCTACCCTGTACCCTTATGCCTCAGGCCCCTAGCAGGCATAAGCCCCAAAATCCATACACCTGATATCCGAAGCCGGGAACCCCAAAATCCTAGACCCTGCACCCCCGAAAGCGCAAACCTCAAAACCGTTTACTTGTCAACCTAAAGCGGGAAAATTTTGTGAACATCAAGATCCCATCCAAGGCGTCGTGAAACCAGCAGAGTTCTTCGTCAAGCCAACCCTTTTGGCGGCTCGGTATGGGGTTTGTGTTTGCGGCTTTGCTCTTAGGGTTCAGAGTTGGAGTTTACTCATACGTCTGTATGACTAGGTTCTCCAGTAGTACCCTTTTACCCTTTTTCTTTTTGGGTTCCCTTATGAAAACCGAATAGTAGGAAAAAGGGTACCCTTATTAAGGGGCTACTGGGGAACCTAGATGATAACCCTGTAGCCGTAGCTAAGCTAAGTCCCCAGGTTTGGGAGTCGGATTTGGGGTCTGAGGTTGAGTAGCGCTAGGGCAAAAAAGGGCCTCAGGACTTTTTTCGGGCTTTGGGTTTAGGGCTTTTGCGTTTAGGGTTAGGGCTTTTGGGTTTAGGGTTTAGCATGCATGGATGCATGGATGCATGGTTGCATGTACGCGTGGATCTGTGGATGTTGTATGTATGCACAGATATACGGCGATACGGATGTATGGACATTCATCATTGGCTTCTTGTTATTATCATTTCCGTACTGATTTGCAACAGCGACAACAGCAACATTCCGGATCCACACAGTTGAACATTGACCCCTGCGCCAGAACCCAATTCGCCAGAGCTGTTGTGCTGACTCCTAGACGGCTTAAGTGTGATTGTTGTACTTGGAGGTTCATATGTAGTTACAGGTGGAGTTATAAGTCCCCTAATCTGGGTTATAAGTATAGTTACAGTACCCACTTATAACCCTACTTGTAACTAACCATGAACCTCCAAGTAGAGAGTATTTAGAGTCCGGGCCGGAGGGAGCCTCCGCAACCCTAAACCCGCCCTATGGGCCATAGCCCTCCGGCCCGGACTTCCAAGGTCACGAGCCGCGGCTACGGCATCTCAGAGAACTCTTCCTATCTCGACACGCCCATTGCTTGGTCTTTGGAAAGGATGCCTTGATTAGTAACTCTCGGAGAAACTTGAACTTTTCTGGAGTACCATAACCCTATACCATCCCATATGATTCAAGGAGTTTTTCTATTGGATTTTCGGGGTGCTGGTAAGCTTCAACAAAGCGTAGTTGGGGTTCTTGGTAAGGATTAAACTCTGTACACCTTGACCGTGTTCTGGGGATTGTTGGTGTGAGCATGGTGATAGAGCACAAGCAGAAGTCAAGCTCAGGATGTCGCTCGCTACAACCTGAACCCGATGCCCAAACCTTCATAGTTAATAATCGCAACCCAGCGGTTTAGGGTTTAGGGTTTAGGATTTAGGGTTTAGGGTTCCACCCAATGACAGCTTCAGCATGAAGGGATCAGAGTCCGAGGATGATCTGCAGCCATAGACTTACAACCCCAATCCCTAGGAATCTAAGGACTCATATATCAAGGCTTTTGGGCCCAAAGACCATACTATATAAGGCTTTTGGGCTGTTTTGATGCCCAGGGAATCACGGAAAGCTAAACCCTCAACCTTACCCAGACCCCCGCGAGGATCTAAAACGTAGATCCCCTAGTTTGGGACTCTATATGGGTGGTTGTCAATATTAGGGTCCCTTTTGGGGTCCTTCTTATAATACGGCACCTACTATTTAAGGTAGCCAAAAAGGCACCACAATTTTGACAACCACCCATATTCCTAAAAGATCCACGTTTTGGATCCTCCTATAAGGGTTTGGGTAATCCAGCTTCAGGGCGCGGGCTGTCCAAATCAGTTCCAGAGCAGGCAGAGACTGAAGCTGCCGAACGCACCGTGCATGTTTTTTTTAAGCTGGGTAGGCCCTTGGGACATCTTAGTTTTCCCTTATTGGGCTTAAGAGGATCTTATTTACTAATATTTTTCGAAAGCTTTAAAAGCCCCACCTAGATTAGGGGTTTATTCGGCTGCGGTATGCCCTTCACTGCCGAAAACGCAAGTCAACGCTTTACCGTAAGGCTTGCGCAATTTCAATGGGGCTTTGCGGTACACCAATTACACTATAGTTATATCGTGCTATAGCAGTATACTATAAGGGCGAAAAATGGGTATCGATACCATGTACTCTGACTTGGGAGAGTTGGTCTTTCATGTGACCGGAATTGACCCTCAAAGCATTCCTCTATGGTCCAAGGTCTACCCTATAAACCCCCATGTCAAAACTGTATAAAGCCGTGCACCGGTGTTGAGATTGCCTTGACTTGCCTGAGTTTGCTGAAGCAGGACAGCCCTTTGCGGAGCAATTTTTTTGCTGCGTGTGCTCAGTTGACCACAGATTTGGGCATGTAGGCTTCGCTGTTCCATTGCAGTCGCGACTTCAAGACACGCAGGCAGTCGTTGATATCGCAGTGGGCTCGATTCCAGTTGTTCACCCACGAAAGCTGATTCTCTGCTTTAAGCATCGAGTCCAACTAGTGCCTCCTGGACTCGGCGAATCCTACAGAGTTCTTGAGGAAGCGTTGGCAACACCAAGTATTGACAATCTGCCTTGGCACCGATGTCCGCAACCCTCCAGGAGTTCATGAACCACCGGTGGAACTGCTACTTGATGCTCTGAGGGTGTTTAGCTTAGAGTGCTGCACCTCTATGTATACATTTATATATTTCTATATATAAGCCCGACATGAAACCCAATGAATTCCCGTGTAAACTCTATAAAGCCATAAGCAACTCCGTAAGACAGTAAGAACTCACCGATACAAGCCCACATACCCTCGTCGAAATCCACAGAGCCTCTAAGATCTAAATCATCCTAACTCTAAACCCTGAAACAAGGCAGCGCACCCTAAAAGGTTACACCCTGTAGACAGCCGGTTGTAGAATCCCTTTACATCCTGTGTTTCATCTCAGTGAAACCCTCAACCCTAAACTCTAAACCCTCAACCTTGAACCCTAAACCCTCAACCCTAAACCCTCAAACCCCCAACCCGAAACTCGAAACCTCTCCGCCGAGGCGCTTCGAGGTGCACAGCGTTTGGCCTCGCCTCGGATCCGAGGCTCTGGGTGTAGGGTTTAGGGTTTAGGGTTTAGGGGCCAATGGCAGCTTAGGATTTGGGGTTTAAGGTAGGAGTTGGGATCTGGGGTTTAAACTTAGGGGTTTAGGATTTGTACGGTTTAGGGTTGATACGGTTTAGGGTTTAGGGCAGGGTTTATAGGGTTTGCTTCCTGTAATGGTTACCGTAAGGGTTACTATAATAGCAGAATAGGATCTGGGGTTTGAGCTTACAGGGGTTTAGGGTTTGTACGGTTTAGGGTTGATACGGTCAGGGTTTAGGGTGGGATTTCGGGTATGGTTCCTATAATTGTTACCATAAGGGTCACTCAAATAGCAGCTTAGGATTTGGGGCGTGGGATTTGGGGCTTATGTGGTTAGGATCTAGGCTTTAAACGTTGAGAGTTAAGTGTTTGATGGAGCTCGTAGGGCTTGCATAAGGGGTTGCAGCGGCTTTTGTAGAGTTGATAGAAGGGCATGTGGGTCAGACAGGAGCTAGATTCGGCTTAAGTATCTGGTTTTGCAGCGGATTTATAGGGAGACGGGTGACTGGGGTTTAGTGTTGGGTTTTAGGGGTCAGGATTGTCTCCACCCTAAACCCTGCACGATTGTTAGCGATCATCACAAATAGTATACGAAAGGCCTTATCAAAGGGACGAGGGTTGCGGGATATGTCGCAGTAGACTCATGCAGTGACTTCAAATATAGCTCTGGCATAATTGGCACTGTCTAGGTTCCTGGCAAAGTCAACACCGGGATCAGGATTTGGGGTTGGAGTTGTAGCCTTCGTTGGTATACCTGGTTCTTGAGTATTCGTACACGTTGGTATACCCCAACACTCTGTCCTAATCATTCAGGGTCCATATCACGCGGCTTTAGCGTTGAAGTTCGAGGTTCATGGCTGAAGGCTCCAATGCGGTTGTAGGGTATGTTTGCTGGGGTGTGGGTGTTAGGGCTTTGAGGTTTGAACATTTGTGTCTTGAGGTTCCTTTCTCCCTCTGCGTAATTAGATATAGTTAAATAAATAGCTTTTGCTGTTCAGGCCAATGTGGCATCCTCGCTCGTTTTCCTAACCAGGGATTTGAGGTCTTATGAGGGCTTAGGGTTTATTAGGGCGAAGGGCGCAGGGATTAGAGTTCATGGAATCACATGCAACCCTAGCCATATGCCAGCGCCCTAGCCTTAAACACACACACACACACACACGCACACACACACACACACCCACACACTCACACCCTAAACCCATCCCTTTCCCTAAACTGCTATGTATCTCTTTTGATCCCACTGCTATTCGAGGAGGGAGGAGCACGCGTCGTCGTCAAGGGCGTTGGCTTCGCCGACGCATCGTTGACCCCACAGGTCCTTTGCTCTGGGGTTCAGTGTTGAGGGCTTTTGCCAGAGGCTGGAATCATCTAGAAGCCTGAATAATTACCAATGTTATTCCTTACAGTCCCTCAACACAACTATGCCCTATGCCAATTAAGGAGCCCAAAAGCCGATTCTAGTCAGTAAGGCCCCTGTATTATTTTGCGAAGCATTGTTTTATCGTCCTCGTGCACAATGCCACCTCCTAGCCAACCAGGCCAGCCAGACCCCAGCCAGCCCAAGAGCGTCCTTCCACCGGGTGCCCACCAGGCCGCCTCGAGCTCCATGTCCTCCACGGGTCGCAGCCAACCAGGAGGCAAAACCAAGGCGACCGGCTGGAAGCACAAGCTCGGCTTCCTAAACCCTAAACCCCTAAACCCTAAACCCTAAACCCCTAAACCCTAAACCCTAAACCCTAATCACCAAGAGGCACTGGACCAACTGGAGGCCCAAGGGGACCATGGGCAGGAGCTGCTCCAGCATCCCAGAACCGGGAGCCCGAAGGCTGCAGAAAGCCATCTGGCTTTGCAGAGCCATTGAGGGTAAACAGCCAGGTCCAGTGGTGTATTGTAATTCTTCACTCCACTATATCCCGGGTTTAGGGATTCACAGGCTCTTCCGGCTTCTACTTTCTTGGGGGATGAAGCGGTGTCTTGAAGCTTTCATCAGAATTTCCCTGCGTTTGGAGTTTCAGGAGTATAGTGTCTATGTCTGTTGTTGATCCTCACATATTCTCTTTTTTTGAATCTAGGGGTTTACGAAAGTTTACAGTTTACGGTCTTTGGCAAGCATTGCGGGACATGCCACAAACCGCAAGACTCAGCCGAAGACTCAATCTCACTCAGAGGTAGTGCGAGAGGAGCTCCTGAGCATTCAAAAGGTTACATGTTCGTGGTTATCAGCTAGAACCCTAAATCGTTAAACTCCAAATCCTTACTCCCTGTTTCCCTGACCTAAACGACGATCATTCCCTTCTTAATTTTCCGTAAGCCCTAAATACATGCTTTCCACAACGCTCTAAGATTCCACATCTCAAGGACTTCCGCTGAACCTAGTAATCAACATAAGAGACCCTGAGAAATCCACGTTTAAAAGCCTCAAATCTAAAGAGAAACCTCAAGACACCATAAAGCGAATCCTGAAGAAAGCCGAGAACCTTAAACCCTTAACCCAAAACCCTTAACCCTAAACCCTTAGCCCTAAACCCTAAACCCTGAACCCTGCACTGCTTGTCAGCTCACTGCGGCGGCTTTGGGCACCCTCGCGGACGTCGAATCCTGGTCCAGCACCGAGGCTCTTGGGCTCTCAGAGTTTCTTTGGGTTCAGGGTTGAGGGTTTAGGGTTTAGAGCTCAGGGTTTAGGGTTTAGGGTGAAGGGTTGTTAGTATGGTTTGTCTAGCGAACGAACTTGTTGCGAGCATTGTCATTAGTTGTTGCTATCAGTGTACTTGTCATTATTACTCTCTTGGTTTTGGGTCTGATTATGACTATGATTCTGCTCATCTGAATCATTGCCATGAGTACTACTGTTGTCATTCTTCTTATCATTATGATTATCACTACCATCATGATCATTTTGATTGCAGTTCTGGTTATGGCCATGCTTCTGCTCATGATTATGGTTCTGATTCTGATGACTGTGGCCACTACTGCTTATTGTTATGTTTTTTGTTATTAGATGTGCTGGTCATAGTGGTACATGCTGCTTGGTGTGTTATCGCTCGTTCATGTCTCTATTTATTTGTTTAACACGGTTTTGGTTTTGGCCGGGTCGGGTTTCTGTTATATGACGTTTCAGAAAACGTGTCTTTTTGTGTTGGTTAGGGTTCTGGGTTGTATGGGGTTTAGCAAGCAACTTATTGGTCCAAAGCCCAACTTTTTAACTTTTGGGCTTTTATGAGGTAGTCTTATTCTGATCGTTTGAACTGTTAAGCCTTGGGTTCTTGGGAAGTAAGGCAAGGGTCTTGTGATGAGGGACAGTTTATTTTTTGTGGTTCGTTCCATGTCAGCCTTTTAGTTCGGGGCTTCAGAGTTTAGTGTGTTTTTTGTTGAGGGTTAAGGGCTTGGGGTTTAGGGTTTAGGGTGTAGGCTTCAGAGTTTATTATTATTATTGTGATTATTAGTGTTATTTTTTATTTGTATTTTTTTCTGGAGGGGGGTTGGGTTTAGCAAACCCTCAAAGACCTGGCGCTGTATATCTTACAAGACCTGCGGAAACGCTTGCGGAACCCTCATGTAAGCTCTACCTCCCGCAAAATCCGAATCCTAAACCCTAAACCCTAAGCCCTAAACCCTAAACCCTAAACCCTAAACCCTAATCCCATTCAGGGAGTTTTTAGGTGCTTTTTTGACCCTGGGTCTCCAGCTAAAGCTTCTGGGAATCCGGAGTCATCCTAATCCCCCCTAAACCCTAAACCCCTAAACCCCTAAACCCCTAAACCCCTAAACCCCTAAACCCCTAAACCCCTAAACCCTAAACCCTAAACCCCTAAACCCCTAAACCCTTAAACCCCTAAACCCCTGAACCCTAAACCCTAAACCCCTATCTAAAGCTTTTGACCGCAGATTGTCTTCGTCACCCGGAAGCTCACCCTCAACGTCGAGACTGTGGAGCCTTGGTTTGCGGCTGCGGATCCCGGGTTTGGAGTTTCGTGCTTTAAGGGTTCAGGGTTCAGGGTTCAGAGTTTAGGGTTTATCGTTTAGGGTTTAGGGTTTAGGGGTTTTGGGGTTTAGGGTTTAGGGTTTAGGGGTTTAGGGGTTTAGGGGTTTAGGGGTTTAGGGGTTTCGGGTTTAGGGTTTATGGTTTAGGGTTCAGGGTTTAGGGTTTAGGGATGGTTTGGAGCTCAGTGTTTTAAGGTTAATAGTTAGTATGGGTTGGGATTAGTTTTTCGAGTTGTTAGAGGCTGCTTAAAGGCCATCTATTCTTCATGTGGGGGTTCTGGGTTTGGTGATCGAGTTGTACTAGTAGAGGGGCTTAGGCTACAGGGGCCTTCGAGTTCGTCATTGTTTTTACAGATTCAGGTGTTTCGGATTGTCCGGTAAGGAAATGATGCTGAATTCATCAATCTCTGAACCCCAACCGCATTTATCCCAACATTGAAACCTAACCCCGCTAAACCCAAACCGTCATTCTTTAAACTCTTCGCTCTGGACAAGTCGACACGAGGATCTCTTGCAGGATTGCACAGGTATTTAGACGGCTTCTTTAGAAGTTTAATTTGTAGGCTCGATATAGATTGTGCATGGCTTTTGAGCATTTTATTCCCCCCCAATCGTACCCGCGTGCCTTACAGGTGTTAAGAGTTCTATAAGGGTTCTACGAAGAGTTTTAGAGGCTTTTCACTTGTAGACTCGGTCTGAATTTTTACAGGGTGTTTAGAACATGTCATTCCCCCAAGTAGCACCCTCGAAGAGCTTTAAAGACCCCCAAGAACCGAAGGCGGCGAAGGGGAAAGGAAAGGGCGCAGCGCCGGTGCCCAAGAGAGCGCCCTTTCCTGTGCCGCCACAGGCACAGAACGCGCCCAAGCCAAAGGCGGCGGCACCACCGCCTCTCGCGGCAGCACCGCCATCACCTGGCCTACCAGCTGTCCGTAGCGCTAGTGCGCATCTCCACCCTGGAGACAAGCGTGGTCCAGCTCCAGCAGATGTCCGCATACGCGGCGCACCAAAGTGCGGACTTCCACACTCTGCAAATGCAACATAAGCATCTTGAAACACGATCATGCCGTATGAAGCTGCCTCAAAACCCTACAGCCTAGACTCTAAACTCCGAACTCCAAAATCATAAACTCTACATTGCAACCCCTATAAAGTCTCTTTAGAGCGCTGATAGAATCCTGATAAGAACCCTTACAGAGCCGTGAAAGGTCCTGCGATACCTTGTAGACAAGCCCTATAAGACCCTATTCAAACTAAATGCTCGAAAAGACTAAACCGAAAATGGCGAAAGGCCGCTTCGCAACTCCCATAAAAAGATATCCTCAAAGAGACCTTATTGCACCCCCCCAGACCACAAAACCCTAATTATACTAGAACCCGTGAAGAAACGTTAATCCTCCTCCTCCTCCTACTGCTGCTGCAACTACCACCACCACCACCGCTACCACCACCATTACCACTCTGAGGACCTCATGGTGAACCTCATCAGCGCCCAGCACAAGTGCGGCACGGGGCCAGACCCACATCCAGCACAGACCTCAGTTTTTCTATCACAGGGGCGTAATTTACACAGTTTATGATTGTTCGTTGTAGGGTCCTGTAGGTTTTGTATGTAGGGTGTGAATGCAGGGGCTGAAGTACTAGAAGGCCATGTCAAAGAAGAAACAAGGGGCCGCTATTACCAGTTGAATGATTCAGATTTCGACACGAAATTTTCTAGAGTTTAGATCTATAGGAGCCGGACGTTCTATTAGGATTGTATGGAGACGTACCAATCTAGTAGTTGCACTGCTTCGCAGGACTATCATAAGGTCAGTACAGTCTTTACAGGTTGTACAAACCGACCCTGAAAGACCACGTCACCCAGTGGTACCCTTATACCACTTATTGTGCGGTGTCCTGAAAAAATTCAGCAGCAGGAAGGCGGTACTTTCGTTTTCAGCCAAGTTCCCTAAGTTCTAAAGCCCTTATACAACCCCTCTAAAACCCGTACAACCCTTGAACCCCCCTGACAGCCTTCTAGATCCCTTGATCCACTTCTAAAGCCAGCACCGGGCAGCCTAGGGTAAGCCCGCTATGAAAACGCTCTAACACTCTAAGACGCGACAAAACTCTATGATACCCTATGAAACCTGCAAGACACGAGCAAGCAACACAAGGCTGAGGGCACGACCACGAAAACCTGACGTCATAACCTGATCTCTACAACTCCAAATCCTAAACCCTAGAAGGCCTTGTACAAGTGCTGTAAGCCCTAAAGCCATACGGAACTCCACAAACACTCTCGCCGAGAGTGCTATACACCCCTCAGAACCGTATGGCACCCTTACTAAAGAATCCAAAACAACCAAACCCAGTGCCCTCAACCTAAACCCCAAACGCTAAACCCTCATCAAAGCCTACACAAGAGAAAAAAACCTAGTGATATCCCCTTATGGCTCCCGTAAAGACCCTTATACATCCCAAGAAAGCCAGAGGGCACGACCACCACCACGACCATGGGCCAGAGCTTAGAGCTGGCTGTGGTGGCACCAACTGGGCCACAAGCTGTGAGTGAGGACACGGCTTGGGGTTTAGGGTTTAGGGTTTGTGTTTTGGGGTTTGGGATTGAGGGTTTGGGGTTTAGGGTTTCACAGGGTTGCAGGCTTTAGGGTTGATTACTTAGCAGTAGAGTAGGTAACCTTTAACCTTTTTGGGGTACCAAAATCCGCATTTAATCCCAAAAGTTAACCTTTAGTTCCCCCGGAATACTGGACAGCTGCATTTAGCGTTTAGGGTTTCGGATTTATTGTTGGATTTATTCGTTGAGGGAGCGGAGTTGCGGGTAATATAGGGGCATTCATAATTACCTACACAATATAGGGTTCCTTTAAAGGGCTCTATAAGGGGCTACTATAAGGGTTACTATAGGGATTCAGTATAGGGGCCTTAATGATTGGTAGCGGGCGCATAGGGCGCCACGCGACTTCATGCGTTTTTTGTGTTTTTACGGCACATTTACAGGGTTAATGCTGCTGTTCAGGACTAGGGGGGGGGGTG
>BGNK01000186.1:126029-250612 GCA_003297005.1 Symbiodinium sp. clade A Y106
TGATGACGGTCGTCCTGATGATGAAGATGCTTGAGATGATAAAATTGTTGATGATGGTAACGACGATGATTATGTTCATGATCATGACCATTATGATGATCACTAATATGATGAATAAATGATGATAGACAAATCTTAATGACTGTGAAAATGATGTTGATAATGACAATCATGAACATGATTCAGGTTATAATGATGCTGATCTTGATGATAAAGACGATGATGATGCGGATGATGCTGCTGATGATATTGCTAATCGTAACAGTGAAATAGTTTCCGTGATGTCCTACAAACCTGCTTTTTGTAGAAATCATGCTAACACCCCAGTCTCGCGCACATTCTAAGTACGAACGCAGCGTGGCGCCCTATGCGCCCGCACCCTAATAATTACCTATACTATTTTGGGGGTTCCTTATTATTATAATTATAGTCTAATGGGCCCCAAGACTCTATTCTGATTATTAAGGCCCCTATATTAGGGTTAACTAGGATTTACCAGAACTCTACAAAACCTAATAAGGAAATCATGGTAAGGAAGCCTAGAAAGGAAGGTTAGTTGGAATTCATGTAGGGCTCAGCAAGCATTTTGGGGGTTTTGGGGTTTGCATGTGTTTTTGTGTTGGTGCATGTGTGGGGGTTCCTGTGCTCTTGTAGGGCTTTGCATGCATTGATAAACCCCTTCGCAGAAGCCAGACCGTAGACCCCAACCCCTCAACCCTAAACCCATGGGCTGTTGGGGTTCCTGCCTTGAGGGATTGTGGGTGGCGCTGGGGGGTGTGAGCAAATCTGTGCATGCTTCGGTCTATGGCGTATGAAACCACAGTCTTCGGTCGATGGCTTGTTTGAGCATGTTTCTTCGGCTGCTTTGGCGCTTAGAGCTCGAAGCATAGCAACCCAGCCTGGCATGCGCAATCCGCCGAAGTTCAGACGGGGAAGAAGCCTCGGGCAAGGGGGCCGAACCCTAAACCCTAAACCCTGAAGCCCATGCCGAAGGCGACACTGCAGAAGCACCGTCAACAGCTGTGCACCTCGCCAAGCCGCCAGCCGCTCCGATACCAAACCTGTCCCGGACATGTGCGCATGTTTCTGCCTGCCCGTGTCTCGTAAAGAAGTGCTGCCCGCCAAGCTTCATCAGAATGCGGTCCACGCCCTTCCGCGTATACAGGCTTTTCGATATGCACCCTCTGTGATTGGACTCCCAATGTGGGCGTCGAGAGGTCGTCCAGTGCACCAAAAATCATGCTGGCGACTGCCTTGCGCAATTTTGGTGGCATCAACCCACTAGACGATCCAGGCTGACGTTGGAAGGTCAACCACAACACCAGGGTGCCAACACCTGCACTGGGGAGATCAGCACTATAGACCTTCCTTATTATAACTATAGTATAATGGGCCCCAAAACCCTATTCGAATTATTAACTTAGTAGCTGAGTGGATACACTTTATACTTTTTGGGAAAATATTACCCACCAAAAAGCTAAACGTGTACACTTTTTGGGGCTTATGAACTCAGCAAATGGGTTAAGGTCCCATACTATAGGGACCTTAATGGAGGTGCACTGCACCCCGTGCACATTGCCAGGGCAGGGGACGAAGAGGGAGCGTCGGAGCTGGCTCCGAGCCCTACTTGGAGGTTCATGGGTAGTTATAAGTAGGGTTATAAGGAGTCTTTCGGGTTCCTTTGAGGGTTCTATAGGGTTTAGGGTTTAGGGTAGTTATAAGTATGGTTATAAGTAGGATAACTATGGTTATAACCTATATTAGGGGACTTATAACCCCTACAACTGCCCATGAACCCCCAAGTACGCTGACACGGAGGTTACTCAGTCAGCGCGTGATACTTAGGATAGCATGGTCTAAGGCATTTTTACCCCTGCTTCTGATTTGCGTATTGGGTCCCCGGATCCTCTAAACAGACAAATTGCCTTGAGCCTGAACCCTCCAAACCCCTAAGCCGTAAGACCGTAAGAGCTATCCAACCAATCTTCGCAGACTCACGGCAGGACTGCATCCACAAGGCATTCCGAGCCTACGTGCTTTGGCCTGCAGTCATTAGGGGAAGAATAAAATTCCGTGCAAGATGTTCTTTCAGCATTCCAAACACATGGTTTCAACAACGTTTTAGCGGGGCTTGTATGGGCATTCATAATCAGATATCAGGACCCTATAAGCCAACATTAAGCTAATCATTAAGGTCCTTGCACCGCTATTGCTGCTTTCATTGTTTCTGTCGTCCTTGTTGTCATTGTCGTGTTTCCAGGACTATGATGGCGATGATGATGATCATCATTATTGTTGTAGTGATTATCGTAAGCGCGATTAGCATGATTAACACCACGGCTGCGATGAAATTCATGATCCCCATCATCATCATCATCTTCTTCTTCTACTACTTCTTCATCAAAAGCATGATTTCCGGCATGTGGTGATCAGCTGGTTGGCATGTGATTAGCCTGCTGCAGAATTTTGCACTTTCGCTCCACTGTCCTAGCCCCTGGCTTTTGCCCGTCCAAAGCCTGAGCCGTGAACTGCGCAATTTGAATCTGAACATATAGGGTTTAGGGTTTAGGGTATCGACGAGTTTCAACACCATGGCAATCGTAAATCTTGCAAGAACCACAGCCAGAACAACCGAAGTGCCTTCAAGCCCATAGAGGCTGGAATCCCTATTAAATGCGCAAAATGCTTCCCCCTAAACCCCTAAACCCTAGCCCCTAAACCCCTGAACCCTAAACCCCTAAACCCCTTCGGGGTATCGAGTTCGTTCCGGATGCATTTTTTTGGCTTTAGAATGAACATTTCAGGGCCGACTTTCTGGGTGGGGTCGTGCTGCAGGGGCCTTCACAATTACCTATACAATATAGGGTTCCTTTAAAGGGGTCTATGAGGGGCTACTACCTATACTATTTTGGGGGTTCCTCATTACAAGTATAGTATAATTGGCTCCAAAACACTATTCTAATAATTAAGGCCCCTATATTACTTCCTTGGGTTCGGTTGCTGTGTGTTTCGATTTGGTATCTTTCTGAGCTCACTCGAGGTGACCCCGAACGTCACGGATGTGGCCCCCACTCAGGGCAACGAGGGCGATGCTTGACAGCGATTCAAAGAACCTTAAACCCTAAACCCCTAGACCCTAAACCCCTAAAGCCCTAAACCCTAAACCCTAAACCCTAAACCCCTAAACCCCTAAACCCCTAAACCCTAAACCCTAAAGCCCTAAGGCCCGAAATGGGAAGACGTAAATGCCCTCGAGATTGCCGTTGTTGTGCGTTTGGTGTTGAGGGTTTTAGCGTCCTGTTCTTGATAATTTTCTGGTTTTGTATTGTGTTGGGGTCTAGTTTTGAGAGTATATAAAGCTAGGGGAGTCCTACAAGGTGTTCGGGATTGTTGGACTGGTGTTAGGGTTCAGCCAGTTGATCCGAAGATGAAGTCATGTTTACTAAAGTAAGGAACCTCCCCAAAACCCTAGTCTTTTTTCTGTCCCCTACATTACTATCCGAGGATCAAGTGACGTTTACGATTAGCATGCCGGCGGGGTACATCCAAGATGTCAGTGCGGCACTCAGGGGTGATGACCATCGAGCACCCTCAAAGGGTGTAGGGTTCAGGGTGGGGGGTTTAGGGCTGTGGGTTCAGGGTATAGGTATAGTCATGTAGGTGCCTTAATAATTTCATTAGGTCTTGGGGGGTTCCTTATGATAATATAGTATGATATAATATAGCCCCAAACCCTCTTCTAGTTATTAAAGCCCCTATATCGCTACTATAGAACAAACCCCTATAGACCCTTTATAGGACCCCTTTAAAGGAACCCCTAGTCTAATTTTAAAGGCCCCTACATTGTAGGGTTTGTGTAAGTCTATGCAGCTGCGGGTGGTCAGATCTTTGCTCTTAGACCCTCAGGGGCTCCAGAACCCCTCAATGAAGGAACATACTATAGGGGGTCCTTTATAGTGATCTATAAGGGGTTCCTTTAAAGGGGTCGATCAGGGGTCACTATAAGGGTTATTGTAGGGATTTAGTATAGGGGCCTTATTACAAACTAATACTATTGTGGGTGTTCCTTATTATACTTATAGTACAATGGGCCCCAAAACCCTATTCTAATTATTAAGGCCCCAATATTACCTTCATCTCATATTGCCGAAAGATTCCGGCCCCGCCGGAAGTTTCGGTATATGCTATTGGGGGTTCCTAGAAAGGGGCCCTAATTTTGAAGAACTACCCATGTGCAACCTGGCGTTCTGCTCAGGATCTAGATCGCCTTTGCTTTTAGATGTCTCGCATTAAGACATTGGGTTTAGGGTTCAAAGGTTCGGGGAAAAGTGCGACGATTTCGGGTTTCAGTATTTCGGCTTGCCTTGCGAAGCCGTATTATGCCCAGAACGGGTTGGATCCTTAGTTGTGCTTCAATGTATACGCCTTCACAGCGGGCTTTTTCTTGTCGCGGATGTTCTCAAGTGCTATGCCGTGACAGTCTGTAGGGGTCAAAGTTCCATACGGGCCTCACAAAATTGGGCGTGTGCTTTTTGGGTTTCGGGTGCAGCCAGTTTAGGGGTGATCCTGAGGCTTCTGTGGGCAGGCACCAACAATTGGGTTGTAATTCTGCTTCGTCGAAGAGAGTTCCCACAGTCTGTAGTATTGTTTGGGGCTTCGTCCAATTTATGTGGGTCAGTACAAAGCTCAGGGAGTACCGTAGCTGTAGGTTTTGCGTTTCGCCTGTTTTTCTGTGGCGTCTCCGGGTGAAGTTTGAATACTAGCCGAAAAAAGATACACTTCTTATCAGGCAGCGGCTGGGCAGGACTCCATGTGTTTCAGGTGCAGGGACTCAATGCATCTGCTTGAAATAGGCCAGCTTTGAACAAGGATCATCTCTATAAGTGTGTGCATGTCTGTCTGCATGCATGTGGATATTTGTGCCTTTATGCTTTCTCTTGGTTTTGTATTCATGAGGCGAGTTGAAAACATCTGCACGATCAAGTATATGTAAGGGCCCGCTTGGAGCCCCTACTGGCCCTTATTCCCTTTTCTAAGGTTCAGGTTCCCTTATAACCCCCTTTAAACCAAAAAGGGCACCCTTTTTATTCCTAGGTTACTCTTAGGTCTAGACTAGGTTCTGCCGTCTCCGTTCGCCTCTCTCGAATGGCTCCAGGTGCAGACAACATCACCGTCCACTTGGGTGAGTTCGTCTCTTCGTTGCATCTGGGAGTTTCCGAGAATTAGGGCGTACCTTTTTTTGGGGGTCCTTAGAATAATTTGGGGTACTATCTTAGGGTCCCCTATTTTCGGAAACCCCCATCTATGGTGTCTGGCCATCTCCTCATGCAAGACATCTAGCATGTGGACCGGAGTATTCCTTGCGGTTCCCTGTGCGTTTTCCATCATCGATGGCTCAAGTCTCCCCAAACTCCAGTCATATATTGTTTGGGTTTCCTATTTTGTATAGGACAGTTCCAGCACAGCTTGAAATTCGAGACCCTGTGCCCTCGACCCTGAAACCTCTGTAGCCCAAAATCCCCCAAAATCCACTGAACTCTCACCCGCTGAATTTCCAAAGAGCGCTCTAAAGCCCTGGTAGGTCCCACAAACTCTCAGAAAACCTTGCCGTTCTTCTGGTTGGCTCTTACGACTTTAACTTTTTGGGTTTCTATATGAACAATGATAAGGAGGCTAAAAGTTTAACTTTTAGGCGGGGTTCAGAAGTCAGCCAAGAAACCCAAGCAATAACAGAACCCTTCTAACGGGAGCAGACGCTCGGTTTATAGTTCTTACCCTTAAGAGTCCACGAGCCTCTGTACCCAGACCCCCGGGAGGATCTAGAAAGTAGATCCCCTAATTTGGGGCCCTATACTACTAAGGGTACTTTTTGGGAACCCCCATTAAGGGACCTACTTTTTGGATCCTCCCGGGGGTCTGGGTAGAGGCAGCTTGGGAGTCGTTCATGTTGCAACTTTAGCCTTCGTGGTTGTGCAAGTAACATAGGGGCGCTTATTAATTACCTATACTATTTGGGGGATCCTTGTTACAACTATAGTATAATGGGCCCCAAAACCCTATTCTTATTCTTAAGGCCCCTATAGTAGCCTCTTTTTGTTAAGCCTTTTTGGGTACCATAATCCCTGTATGCTCCCACAAGTTAACCTTTAGTTTTCTCAAGAGCTGGACAGCTATTTAGCCCTCAACCCAGCGCGAGTACTTTCTGATGCCTTATGTTGGGTGTCACTTTTCACTGACTTTCTATAGCTTCTAGTCTAAAAGCCTGTGAGTCTCATACGAACGTTGAATCTCTATGGGGCTCCCGATCCCGGGGTGACTTGAGGTCTGCCCACACCAGATTGCCAGCAAGGAAGAGGACATCCTCACGGTGCCCCTGGGCTTCGCGCGTAATACACGGGTCTGATTTTAAAATTATGTGTATTGACCTGATCGATGTTGAGATATTGTTTGCCCACTTCTGTTCGCCAAGTACTTATCTGTATCTATATCTATATCTATGTCTATAACTTATAACTATATATACACCTACCTTAACCCACCAGAACCTACTTTTTTGTCGGGTCCCTATAAATTCCATATTAGGGTTTATAAAAAACCGACAAAAAGTAAGGTTTGGTAGGTTAAGGTAGAATAACAAACACAAACAGCCTATTTCAGTCATTGAGGCCCCCTATGTTAATGAAAGTTTTTTATCAGTGCTTAGGGCAGAAACTGCGGGGCTTGATGTTGGGGTTCACGCCCGAGTATCCCGATCTTGCGACTTACAAGAACACAAGCCGTCCGTGAGAACGAGTCTTTGACTCGAAGCCCTTCTGCACTTTTGCTCTCCTTCCCCTACCAGGAAGTAGGATTTAGGGCTAGAGTCCGGGATTCAGGACCCTAAACCCTGAGCCTTAAACCCTACGCCCTAAGCCCTAAACCCTAAACCCTGCATACGCTTCCCAGAGTTGCCAAAGCCGGATTGGAGGTAGGGCCTTGCATGCTTAGTATATCTAGTACGAAAGTAGGTAACCTTTGACCCATGTTTGGGGGTACTAAAAGGATTTTAGGAAGGTTCTATAGGGCTTCTGAGTAGTGGAGTAGGTAACCTTTTGACCTTTTTTGGGGTATTCTGATCCATATATAATCCCATGCAATGTACTCGAAAAAGTTAACCTTTAGTTCCCCAAGATGCTCGACAAGTAGGTATAGATGCCGCTTTACCCAGAGGCTCCAGAACCCCTGAATTAAGGAAAATTCCTCATTTTAAGGGGGATTCTGATTACGATTTACGGTATATTCCTCAATCAAGGTGTTGTGGAGTTTCTGGGTATAGGGTTTTTAGAGGGTTCCAAGTAAGGCGCCATATTGGTTCTTTCAGGGCTTGACTTGGGTTGTGATAGGGTTTGAATATAGAGGCCTGGAGAGTTGCATGCATTTTCCGATGACCGTACTTCTATGCTGGTGCCCATAGCCTCAGAACGTTTGTCAAACCTGGAACCCTGATGTTGGGAAACTCCACAATTGCATCCAATACACCCCCCCTGGTCTGAGAAGGTTGAGATTTCGCGACACCCCCCCCCAGCATCTTGTGACGCATTTCTCAAACGTGAAACAGCCTGACCACCAAGCATATCTGCAATGCATGTGGCAGAACTTTGTAGCTGAAAACAACATGTTTCATGGTAGGCTTGCGTTTACAGTGGAACGTCTCAGAAACCCAATCTCATGTATGCAGGCCCTAAGACGATCTTACACAACCGCACTTATTCGCGACGTCTAGAGCATTCTGCAGCTCCATCTAAACACTGGGCCCTCCAGCCCTGAAGCCGAAAGCCTGGAAGACCCTACGGCCGACAAGCCTAAACCCGAAACTGGAAGACGCCAAGGCTGGGTAAATCGTGAACCCCTCCTGTAGTCTCCATAGTAGGTTCGCTTGGTTAGACCCGTAGAACCCTGTCGAACACCTATCGAAACCCTTACAGAACCCTCAAACAAATTGAGAAGTGTACCAACAGACGATTACAAACAAGGCCCCTAAGCCGAGAGCCAAGTAACACCCTTGAGCCCTAGACCCGAAACACGACTAAAGACTTCAAGAACCGGAGATACAGATAGTAACAGTAACGGGCACAGAAAAAGCAAAAGCACTAGAAAAAACAATGGCAATAGTAACCGTAATACTATTCCCTAAACCCTAAACTCCGAAGACCCAAGCCGTTTCAACTTCTGCAGCTTTCCCTTCGTCCAACACGGCCACGTGTACCACGCTGCGTCTGGCAAACGGGCCAGCAAGCGTCGTGGCCTTGTTTGCCTCGTCTGGAACCGGCACTTCAGCCGCAAGGCCTGCATCCCCGTGTCCTTCACGCGCGCCTTTGCGGAAGCTGCTTGCTTGCGCACGTCGCCGTGGCCAGCCGGCTCGTTCGCGTTGAACTCTCGCAGGAGCTTTGATCTGCAGTCTTGCTGTTGGAGTTGGCCTGTTTGCTGCTGGCCTGGACCGCAGCCCATGTCGCGTGGCTTCGTCCATGGCATGGGGAACCACGCAAGACGGTGAAGAAGACTCCAAAAAGCTGGCGAAGAAGGGTCTTCCTTTCTTTACCGTTCAGCT
Organism: Symbiodinium sp. clade A Y106; assembly: GCA_003297005.1. Lineage (NCBI taxonomy): Eukaryota > Dinophyceae > Suessiales > Symbiodiniaceae > Symbiodinium > Symbiodinium sp. clade A. The sequence continues at coordinate 134,617 of BGNK01000186.1, forward strand.
CTGGAGGGCCCGAAAGGCAGGCCAAGCTGCTGAGGCATGTGAAGTTCGTGATTGTTGACACGCCTGTCACCGGTAGCATCCAAAGCACTGTGGTCAACTCAGTAAGCCTTGCGACTTCTTCTGCGCACTGTTGTGCCAAGTACGGCATCAAAGCCAAAACGAAGGGTTGCACCTACGACGAAGTGGAGCAATGGTGCCAGTATGGTGCAAGTGGACACACATTGGCCACCTGTCATTGGCATCAGCATGCTGCTCGACGGCGAGGTCTGGCGCGATGCGGCTACTACGTGAAGTTCTCCAGCTTGCCGACCTGAACCTGCCGATGCACACTGCCCCTACCTTCTTGTCTGTCACGGTCCAGCAATCCCTCATCGACCTCATGTCCCCAATAAGGGAGGCGCGCAAGACGTCATATGCATGAAGCTCGGGAGCCCTGGACCGCTTGGGAGACGAGCTGGAGGAGATCATGATTAACCTTCCGGTGCCCCCGTCCTACGAGCCCTCTCTCTCATCCACCAACACCTTGGGTTTTTGTCGCAAGCCGTCTGCGCCTGGCCTTGTGTTCTGTCGGCTACACGCCCAGCGGGAACCCTAAACCCTAAAGCCCCGAACCCCCAACCGTAGCAAGAGTAATCCGTAAGTTGCAGGTCAGCTGCAGCGTGCCAGCCTTTGAGGCTTCCACGGTGCCGATCAAGGTGCCTTCCTTCTCCCAGGAGTTTAGGGTTTCAGGTTTTAGGGTTGGTTGAAGGAAATTGGGGTTTAGGGATCAAGGCGCCTTCCTTCCCCCAGCGGTTTAGGGCTTTAGGATTTGATCTTTCCGGGTTTAGGATGTGGAGCTGTTTAAATTTTTATGGTTTTAAAGTTGTGTGCGGACGGTTTAGGGTTTAGGGTTGGCAAGTAAACCCGGCGATCGCAGCTACGGGCCAACAGGGCATTCTTGGACCCTTCGTACGCATGCAAGCATCCAAGCAGACCCTACAAGCCCTACCTTGCTAAACCCCAGACCCCGAAACCAACCCTAGGTTTACAGCTGGCGCGCAGTGTGCAGGATAAAGATCTGAACAAGTAGGAAACAGTAACCCCGAAGCCTTATCTACTTGTTAAACGACCTTATGTTGAACACCGAAAAAGCCCAGCAAAACCCTTAGCCTTGTAAAATCCTCTATGTCGCTTCAAGCAAACACTGTTCGAATTTATTCAGGTCCCTATATGTTACCCCGGGCAGGTCCGCATCCTCCCGCTCGGATACACTCGCTTCGAAGCCAATCTGGGCGAGTTCTCGCCGGGACGCTCGAATAGGGTTCGGGGGTTGCGCGGTGGTTCTTTCGCAGGTCTTGCTTAATAAGCCGTAAACCTTCCTAAACCGTAATGGCTTCAAACGTAGACAATTCATACCGTGAGCTAAGAGTTGATTGCTGGGTTTAATCTGCATAATCCCCCATGCATCCCCAAACCTATATAAGCTTGCAAAGCTCAATGCCAACTAGACAGAAGTGTTCTGGCCGAAGCCATGGATTCGTGGCCGTGTGGCTTAGGGTTTTTGGACTTAGATTCAGGGCGCTAAACGCAGGATCCGCCAGAGAATCAACCGCAAATGGGATGTATTGTGCAAAACCGCAAAACCCATCTTATTTGAGTCATAGATCTTTATGGTATCTTCCTTAATTGCTGGCTCGACGGCTCAGAAGCTCTATGGCATTTATGCCACACAAAGGTACTTTGAAACGTTGAATCAGCTTCAGCACGGAGATCGTGCGGTTCGACGAGCTTCAGACAGACCGGTTAGGGTGCAGGTCGAATACATGCTAGTGACAGTGACATTAACAATAGCCAATAGCAGTATACTGATAGCGCAGTAGTATCGACAATATAGTAGTATCATTCCTAAAGTACTTATGTGCTTATGGTATACTAGCCCCGAAACCCAATTCTAACTATTTGAGGACCTTATGTTAGGTATTTGGATCTTGAAAGCATCCTTCCATGTTAAGTCTCCAGCTGCGAAGGCTGCCATAGAATGTATTATTGACGCCTGGATACAGCCTACGCTAAATATTAAGTTTCAAAGCATTTCTGCTATCATTGTTGCAAACGAGCGGCGTCAAGAATTCAACATACTTGGTCTTGCTTGTGGTCATGGGTCTTTTTGAGCTTTTTTTCGGAGGTTTGCCGAGGGTTTGGGGTTTGAGGTTTAGGGACTGGCACACGCGGAAAGTTTGCAACAAGTAGTAGATGCCCGTCGGGGTTTTGCGACGAGGGCTGCATAGAGTAGCACCTCGGACTGAATGCTTGGTAATGATATGCATCTATAGTCCCTGCAAATTTGGAGTGCGATAGTGCCCAGAGCCTCCATCCTCCATATTTAGACGCCCCAAAGCAACATTTCCCAAGCCTGCCTGTGGATCCAAAATCTACCGTTGAGTGGGTTTTGCCATGTTGTGCCCTTTCAATCAGAGTCATAACCTACTAATTCTCTGTAGCTATGTAGGGTTTAGGGTTACAAGTTCAGCTGGCACCCTGATGTATACTCTACACCTACAGTCTCCATTTTACAATTTAGGGTCTGCGGTTTACGGGCGCAGGAGTTTTTGTTCGGCTCATGGGTTGCGGGTCCTTGGTTTTGGGTTCAGGGTTTGTGTACGGGCTTTGGGTTTTCCGGGGTGTAATTATGGTTTCTCATTTGCTGGTTGGAAAGGTAAGGGTTATCAGTGTGGCGGCAGATGCCACAGCTATGTGAGCTGCCAAGGGTCAGTAAAGTGCCTGCTGCAAGATCGGAGGCTTCACTTGTGGCAAGTTATTCGGCCTCGTACATCGCATGAGTATTGCATGTGGTTTCTATGAGCCCAGGTCTTGAAATTTCCAGCCCTACATCCCTAAAAGCTTCAAGCCCGAAAGTGTTACAGAACCCTTAAAGGACCCTTCAAAAGAACCTACATGGTACTCTTTCTAAAGGTACCCGTTATAGTATATACCCTTCAAGGTACCCCTTATAGTGTATACCCTTATAGTAGCCTTTAGAGTGGCCCTTATGGTACCCTATCTAACCCCCGAAACCGCCCTAAACCCCTGAAAGCGTCCCTTCTGAGCCATGGAACCGCTTTTGTCATCGAACTCGGAGAGCTCTGCCGGGGGCAAAAGCCCGGGAGCCAGCGTTGACCGCACACTTTGGACGCTCCTCGGTGCGTTTTACACCCTAGTTTTTTTTGTTTAAATTGAGTGAAGGCTGTTAGGTTTTAGGGTCTTGTCTGGGTTTAAAGGTTGGGGGCTTGGTTTTCGGTCTCCATTTTCCATGAGGCATCATGGAAGATTTTGCAAGTCTCTGCGTGTGTGTGTGTGTGTTTGCGTGTGTGTGTGTGTGTGCGCGTGTGCGTGTGTGTGTGTGTGCTTGTGTGTGTGTGTATGTGTGTGTGTGTGTGGGGTCTCTCCGTGTGTGTATTTTGTAGCTTAGGCTTTCGTTGTGTACCCGAGGCCTCAGGGACCCATATTTACATGTATGCGTTGTTGACAAGCTGTTCCAGAGTACTATAGAAGCCTGAACAATTAGCAACACAATTTTAGGGGTTCCTTGCTATAGTTACAGTATTATAGTATAATGCTACACCCCCAAAGCCCTATTCCAATGAGTGCAATTACGAAACCCTAGACCCTAAACCATTGAGGTCTTTGTGTCTGTTTGAACCCTTGCGATTACGGCTTCCGGGCTGCTGCGTTTTTGACATGTTGTCATCTTGCATGATACCGTTGATGATACATATCCTGCATTACCTTACCGACCCTAGGCTATGGGAATTATGGTATATTCCCTATTATGGGTAATGCAGGAAATACATCATCAACAGTAGAGCTCCGTAGGTGGGGCTTCCTGGTGTCGGGTTTCAGGTTTAGTTTAAGATACCATTGGTGGGAAAGTACATCAACGAAGTTCTCGGTGGCTCTATACATTTTGGACTTAGGGTGTAGGGTTTAGGAATCTCTTGTGAGCTTCAGCAGCCAGGTATGCCAAGCTCCAAATCCCTAAGCCACAAATCCTGAGCTTTAGAAGAAACGCCCGGAGAGACCCACTCCCCTGAATCGATGAACACACCTCGCTACAGCGTTTTAATTTTAGGGTTCACTTTGCTTAAACCGTGAGAAGCCCTGATAATACTCGACAAGACCCTCATAACGTCCTGTTGAAACCTTTCAAGAGCTCTTATGAAGCTCCTGAAACTCTTGACAAACTCGTAAATGTTGCTACACCTTTTAGGAAACTCGTTAAACCCTTGGCAAAGCCGTACACGTTTCAAACAGCCCTTTATGGAACCTCCCAAAACGGCCCAAAACTCCAACGGCCCTTGTTGTGCCAGGCTTGGTCTATATGCTGCGGTCGGCGCCATCGGCCGCTTTCTCAGATCCACCCAAACCCCCCTTCATTGAGGAATTGACCTTCAATGGGATGATTTTGGGGGTTTCTAAGGGTAGAAGAGGCATCTACCTTACGATCATATTCAGAATATTGCTTCATTCAGGGCTTGAGCTTTGGGTTGGGATCGGACCCACAGAGACGCACGTCAACTCTTGACTCCTTTGACGAAGGATTAATGTAAGGGCCTCATTATTTAGAATAGAGTTTCTGGGGTACATCATACTATACTAGGTTAGAGTAAATTAATTCAGATTGAGGATGATTCATGGAGTTGTGTAAGGTGGGCGGTCTCGAGTTGCCCGGTGCCCTTTTTATCCTTTGGCAGGCTGAATTTCTCTGGGGATGAGTGTTGTTGTAGTGGGGGTGTTGTTACTACTCGTGAGGTTCATGCTGAAGGTTTTGTCGTCACCTTCGTGGCTTGCTTGTTGAGACTGCATGACAGGAAATAACTACTCTCGTGAGAATACTGAAGAATCCAGTCTTGTTGATTCGAGATGTGCATAATATGGAACTTCTGTGAACCCGCAAGAGATTCAAGGTCACGGAACTGAGTACAGAGGCAACCTAAAACAAATTCCAGACGCACACTACAGAACCTTCAGGAATAACTGTGGAGCATTCGAGCCTTACAAACAATCCCTACCCGTGCAGTTGCCACAGTAGTCCCTTCGTGTTCCGGCTTGTTTTGCCAATGACTGAGCGCCTCAAGTCGAAGCTCCTATATACCCAGCGCGAGTGCTGCGGCTGGTGCAAGTGAACACGCATGCAACGGAGACAGTGCTTCTCAACCGCGTGTGCTTCTCAACCTCGAGCCGGTACAAGTACTCGGCCTGCCCCGCTTTTCTTTTTGTCAGCATGTCTCAGCCATCTTTTAAACGCTAAGCCGTACATCCTAAACCCTATACCCTAAACCCGAAATCCAAGACCCTAGATACCCTATATACCCTAAACAAAAACCTCTATAATACAGCCTAGACCAGGCCCTGCAGCCCGAACCCTCAATTCGGCTCTCGACACCCGTTTCCCCAAGCCTCAGACCTCGACCTAACGACCCTTTAGGGTTTAGGGATTCAATACTAGGTTCCTGAGTAGTACCCTTTTGCCCTTTTATTTTAGGGTCCCCTTATTAAAACCTAACAATAAGAAGAAGGGTACCCTTATATTGGGGCTACTCAGGAACCTAGAATAACGAGGCCACCCAGTGGGCCCTTTGTCCCTTTTTGTAGTCCTAGGTTCCTTATAAAGTTACCCAATACTAAAAAGGGAGCCCTTTTTATTCCTAGGTTACTGGGCATCCTGGATAATCATCGGCATATGAGCTTTGAAGGTTCACAGAGGTTTGCTTCAACTCAACCCCATTGAAAGCAGTCTTCCTGTACCGTAACCCAAAAGGTTGTATCAAGGTTACCTGGCTGACTACTCTGCTCGGGTGCCTTTAATAGGGCCCCCCCGAAAAGCACTTAAGCAAAACTATAGGATAGGGATATCCCACATAAACCCCCGTATAATGACACCCAAAACGGTAGGGATATCCCTGTAACGCGCTTATGCCGAACCCTATACCCTAAACCCCGAAAACCCTTTTCCCCAAGCCCCAAAGTCCAAGATAAGGAAGCCTCATTCCATAACCCTACGCCCTAACCCCGGCTCCAACAGGGAACCTTTACACTTGACAGGAAGCCGTAAAAGAGAACATCAAAGCACAACGACCTCAGAAGATTGTGGGGTGCAGGCATCAGCTATGCCATGCTTGGCCCCACTTTGCTAGGTGCGGCGATTGGGGTTTACTTACCATGAGACTCCAAAGCTTTAAAGTTCTCTAAACAGCTTAGGGTTTTATGTAAGAAATTTTAGGGTTCTAGAAGGGGTCTACAAGGCATTGACTGGTAATTAAATATCTAAACCCCTAAAGCCTAAACCACTAAACCCTAAACCCGATACTACAGGGGACCTTTGGGCTGTTTCGAGCCTTGGGGTTCAGTGGACTTGGGAGGTAGTGCTTGGAATTTGCAGGGTTCGGGGTTCAGGATAGGGTTCATCCGGATCCACTGTTCTCTGCAGCTCCAAATCCAAATAGGAGAGGCTGACATAGACCATGAAGTATCCTGACCAAGGCGGATCCGAAATAAGTTTCCTAAGCCCGAAACCCTAAATCCGGAACCCTACACAAAAGACACAAAACGGCATGAAATCGCTAAAGGCCCGCTGAATTTCCAAGAATTTTCTCAATCTTTCGTCTCGAAAATCCGCATCTGGAGAACCCTTTGACAGAACGTTAAACCTGTGCTTCACGAATTCCTCGAGCCTTGAAAGCCAAAAGCCCTAGATCCGCAAACCCTTACAGAAACTTTGAGCCCTTAAAGAGGGCACTAGCCTATAGTCACAAGTAGCGTGAAGCACTACTACTACTACTACTACGACTGCTACTAAAGGGAGCACACCCTGAATCTCGCAGATCTGACGGAGCGCCTCGAATGCTCCCAGAGCCTCGCCGCGCTGCTCTTTTCCGCCCGCGCGGGCGCGGGCCGAGTTCGGTCTTGCGGTTCGGGGTCTTATACTGGGCCTTGGAGTACCATACCTTACTACTTCTTTTCCTAAAATGAAAAACACAGTTTATACTTTTTTCTCCCTGGTTGGTTACTTAAACGCCCAGTATAAGTTCAGGAATTTGGATTTGAGGATAGGCACTTGAAGGCCCGGAGCTTGTAAACCCTAAGAAGCAGCGCTGGGTTTAGAGGTTGGTGGGTTTCAGTGGGACAGTTTTGAGGGAGGGGTTGAGGACGTTTCCATAATTCTGAGATTCGACTGCTTCCCTGGACAGCCATGTACAATATGGTGGTCAGGTCCAGAAACTGAAAAATAGTAGCCCGAGACCCACAAGGGCTTAGGGTTTAGGGTTTAGGGTTTCACAAGGGAGGCAGAGGTTTGTGTGGCACAGCTTTTTGGCAGATTCCAGAGCTTTCAGGGTTTTGGTGTTGTTTGGGTTTGCAGGGCGTCTAGTATAGGGGTCAATGACTTCGGTGCTCTCCATGTACTACGCCCACTCTTATCTTGCGGGGACTTGGGGATACGCCGCTTCAGCACGAAAGTCGTCTCATATTTGGTTTCGGAATAATGATTTTGGGCTTACTGCCTATTCAGTCTCTATTGTTGTAGACGTTCTAAACCTTATAACCCTATATGCACTTGTAAGTTAAAACCTTATAACCCTAGAACCCCTCGCAAAGTGAGTTCCAGAGTCTAAAGATGTTGTAGGCAGACGGAACGGCGTTTAACACAACAAAACTATAGCCCTAAACCTCCAAGCCTATAACCCTAAACCCCTATAGCCCTAATCCTTCCGCATGCTCTAGCCCAGGGTTCAGGGTTTAGGGCTCTCTTTCGGATTGGTTTCAAGGTGCAGGCTTCGGGGTGGGAGATATTGAGCGCTCAGAGTTGAGAAAGTTTGGCGAGTTCAGGGTTAAGGGCCGCTAAGGACTCAGGGAGTATAGGGTTTCAGGGTTCAGGGTTAGGTTTCGAGGTTTGGGGTTTGAGATTTGGGGTGTAGGGCTTAGGGGTTTGGGGTTGGAGATTAAGGGTGTAGGGTTCAAGGTTTGTGACATAATCGCAGGTGGCTACTTGCTGGGCTCCACCATTGGTGGCCCGATGGTGGACAAGCGCCCCGGCCTTTCGGGAGGCGGCTTTCACTTCCCCAAGGGCTCCAGTCACCTTAATAATATGGGGCCTCAATAATTACCTATCCTATTTTGGGGGTTCCTTATTAAGCCTTATTATTTTTATAGCCTCATATTATTAAGGCCGCTATATTATATCGATGGGTTGCTGGGTTACACACTATGGATAGTAACCTACTATTTAGGTAGCCGGAGCCCTAGGGTTCTTGTTCCATTCTCAAAAGGATCCAGAAGATGGGCTTGAGGCGCTATATAGCTTCATCTTCGGGTGCTGGGTGGCTTGTGTTTGGGTTTAAGGCTTATACACATACATACATACAGATATGCACACATATGCATATTTGTATGTGTATGTATATATATATATATATATATATATTTCTATATAGAGACAGAGAGAGAACATCTACAAATATATATATATATAGATACACTTACATACATATATATATGTATATGTATGTATTTATATATATATATATATATATATATACACCCATCAGGGACACTCTGTGATGCCAGTTTGTCAGAGTCCACGTTTCTCCTGAGGCCTTGGTTTGCTCCCTCAGCCTCTGCGAAACAGCATCTAGCTGGTGCTTAGTAGGGAATGGGAGAGTGGATCCCTATAGCAGCCCCTTTTTTAATCCCTACTAATAGTTTCCATAATCCATTCCCCCATTCCCTACTAAGAACCAGACAGGCATGTAGGGCTTAAGATTCCCGATTTGGGATATCACAAAAAAACAAGCATGCACGTCCTGAACTCTAAATTTAAATCCTAGACCCTAAACCCTAAATCCCTAAACCCTAAATCCCTAAACGCTAAACCCTAAACCCCTAAACCCTAAAACCCTAATTCCTTAAACTCCAAACCCGAAGCCTCGCGTTAGCCGAGGTCTCCCAACCCAGCCCGCTTGCTGTTTTTCGGCCGGGCCGGCATGATCGAGGGTTGAGGGTTTAGGGTCTTGCCCAAAGAGTTCCATGCCTCTAACCAAGAGGCTACTATTATGGAATTAAGTCCCCCCAAAACCATGATTAGGATGGTTTTTAGGGGCCTGGTTCTATAATAGTAGTACATGTGGACCCTCTGGGTCAGTGAACCTATATTATCTACCTTTATGTTGAGCTGTAACCTCAAGGGTCCAAGTACCCAATAATCATATACTCTCCAAAATCCTAACCCACATAACTACTATACTAAAACCCAGTACCTAATTATTGGGTCCTTTGGACCCTTGGGGTATCTAGCCATAAGTCTCCACAGCTTGGAACTTTGCCCTGACCAGCCCCGTCCCTAGCGCCAGGAATCCACAATAATCCTTGTCTCAGGGTAATATAGGAGTTTCCGAAAATAGGCGACCCTGATATAGGACCCTAAATTGTAGGATCCTTATTATAAGGACCCCAAGCTAAGGTACCCCCAGTTTTCGGAAACTCCCATTTTGGGGCTTCAAGAATTGCCTATTACTATCTTGGTGGTTCCTTACTACAGCTATAGTATAAGGGGCCCCAAAAACCCTGTTCTAATTATTAAGGCCCCTATATTATTAAGGAAGTCTGAAGCGTTGAGCTTGAAAAGCTTGAGTTCTTGAACCTAAGCCCCTAAACCCCTAAACCCAGGAATCCTATAAACCCTAAAACCCCTAAACCTTAAACCTTGAGTTTACAGGGGTTCAGGGTTTAGGGTTTAGTTCTCAAACCTAAACCCCGAAACCTTAAAAAGCATAAACTCGAAACCCCTGAATCCTAAACCCCTGAATCCTAAAAACCCTAAACCCTGCATAAGCCCGAAACCCTCTAAGCCATCTTGTTCAGAGCTGCAAGCCAGGCACGGCCGGCAGTGCCGTTGGAGCAGCTTCAGCCCTTGGGCATTGCAAGCGCGGGGCGGAGGGGGGGGTGGGGGGGGTGGTGGTTGGTTCTCAGGTCCAGGGTTGAGGATAGACCATTCTAGACCCTGAAGCCACAAACCTGGAGGAGGTTTGGAGGGCTTAAGGATTTGGGTGTGCAGGGGCCGGGTTGTCCTTGCCACTGGCGTTGCGGCGGAAAGCGTGGGCAAACAATAAGGAATCCTTTCACGTGTTCGCCAGCGGTGGATGACATGGCCATGCAACATTGCGGTCACCTGAGCTATATGCTCTGGTGCTTTTCTGTCGGTAGTCAGTGTTGTGTGTGAGAGGCTTGTTGTGAGACTGTACGTCCTATGGTGGCAGTGCACCGGCAGTGACGTCCGCCCGGCTTTTGTTAATTATTTGGCATTGATCTAGTTTCAGCAACAGAATGCACCAGCGGTGATAGCTTCTGAATTTCCGCACGCTGTCACGTGCTCTAATCCCTCGAAGCCACTGCACTTGCAAATTGCTGCAGGCCCTAAACCGGTAAACCGTAAAATTGAAACCTAAGCCCCATAAACCGACCAGTCCCACTGGCCTCGATGGGTTCTAATTCCTACTTGAAGGGGCAGGGGACTTAGTAAGTTGGTTATAAGTAGGGTTATAATTAGCATAACTCCATTTAGGGCACTTATAACTCTACTTATAACCTACTTACTAAGTCCCCTGTCCCTTCAAGTAGACCCTAAACGCCCTAAACCCTAAACCCCATAGATCCCTTTGAGGAAGCCTATAGATCCCTTTAAGGAGCCCTTTAGGAACCCTTACTAAGTCCCCTGCCCCTCAAGTATACGTTTTTCCAAGCAGGCCCCTGAACCAGCTGGCTGAATAAGGGCTCCTTCAAACATTTGCTCTTAATTATTAGGGTTTGGGGTTCAGGGTTTAGGGTTTGGGGTTTAGGGTTTGGGGTTTAGGGTTTAGGCTTTACTATCAGCAATGATTCTACAATACACCCCAAAACCCTATTCTGATTAGCAATCTTATGTGAAGCAGGGTTTCTGTCAGGGCTATCCTGACTGTATATGAGGCTCAGTCGGATCTTTGGGCAAGTGTATGTTTTAGCTTCCCGGGGTACAGTCATAAACACCCACTTCATGTAGGCTTGTCCTCTCTCATGAAGCCTAATTAAACCCAAGCCCTTCGCCTGTTAATTAAGGCTTCCTACGAGAGCTAAGCCCCAAACGCGATAAACAGACAAAAAAAGAACCCTCATAGAACCCTTAGAGGGGCCCTCAAAGCAATCCCGAACCCGAACCGTGAGCCCGAAGTATCTGAGGTGCCTTTCATTCGACACCTCACTCTGGCCTACACCTCGCAAGCGCTGCAGGGGGCCCCCCGATCGGTGTTTCGTAAGGGGGACTTAAGAGGCTTCAGATCGAAGGGTGCTATAAGGGTTGTATGTGAGTTTCAAGGGCTTCTGGGCTGCTCGCCCTAAGGCTCCATGTACCCTTATAGTATATACTTTTGGGGTTCTATTTCAAGGCCTCAGTCTATACCTTGTAGGTACATGGAGCCGCAAGGTTGTTAGAACCCTGGTCTAGCATTTTTTCGCTGTTGGGGTTTTAGTTCGTTGTTTTCTGAAGCTCGCGAAGCGGGTTTAGGGTTTTGCGTTTAGAGACAAAGACAAGCATGTTGTGTGTTCTGTTTCATTCAAGTGCAGTGCTCAGGCTCAGGTATCAAATTGTCCAGCCCGGGGTGTTGTGTTCATAGAAGGGTATGAGGTCTCAAATACTATCCTCTGAATGTCTTTTACTATAGCCGAAAAGACACTCTCTTAACGACCGTGCCTCTGTTACATATGCTTCTGAGGTCCGAATCTTGCGGCATGTTATCCGTGTAAGTATAGTCGGACATGGTAACAACATACCCAAAATCCTGCCAGTGGTCCCGACATCCTTAAGCCCCATCCAAAGTTCGGGGGATCTGTGAGAGTCTTGCACGCGCTGCCTCAGGTTTGCATGGGACTGCTGCGTGACTGCATCTGACCGGAGCCTCTAAAACCTAAACCCTAAACCCTAACCCTAGACGCCTAGACCGCGACTCAGGATTCAACTACGGGATCGGATTCGTGTTGGGGTTTCGCAGGCAAGTGTGCGACTCAGGGCTTATCCAAGGTTTAGATTCTTGTTTTAGGCCTTGGGGTTTCGGATGCAAGTGGGCTTTGCATGAATCTTTAACCACAAATAACTACCATTATATAATAAAATTATAGTAACGAGCCCTAGAAAGGCTGAACTTTGGGATTAACGTTTGGGGTTTCAGTATATACTAGTAAGTATACTGCTACTACTACTACTACTACTGCTTTACTACTACTAGTACTACTAGTACTACTAGTACTAGTACTAGTACTAGTACTAGTACTAGTACTAGTACTAGTAGTAGTACTACTACTACTACTACTACTCCTACTGCTATTGCTACGACCTACGACTGCGACTATACGACTACGACTACGACTACGACTTCGACGACGACGACGACTGCGACTACGATTACGACTACACGACGGTTTATACTATATATTAGGCCACCCGCACCTGTACTGATACATTGATGCTTGAGCTAGTTCGCCAGTGACGTTTTTTGAAAGCTACATATACCGACCATGTCAATGACATTTAAGAAGATTAACCACGATGGCGAGCAATGATGGCAATCATTCACAAATGCAGGCTTGACACGGGCGGCAACGTCCTCATGCTGACGGTCTGGCGTGGGAGCAGGTATGTCAATGCAGCCGTGCACGGCGCCGTGCCTGCAGAGTCCCCAAAGCCCTGAACCCTATCCCTAGATCCATAAAGCCTAAACCCTACGAACCCTTCAGGATTTCATCTGGCATTGGTATGAGATCCAAGGCTTTGTCAGTTTTGTTTTAAAGACGTCCTTCCAGCCGTACACCACGCCCTGAGTCTCAGATAGCAGCACTTAACGGAATCTGAACGAAATTTCATAATATGGCCTTGTAGTGCTTGTGCTCCTACACTGTGGTAGCCCCCAGCTATCAATGGTCCTATATTACCAGCAGTTGCACAATCCTACACACGTCGATCTTGAATGGTAAAGGCGCAGGGTTATTCCTGTGTACCGAAACCTTCAACTCTATAGATTTAGGGTTCAAGCTTTATGGATGAACCCTAAGCCTCTAAACGGTGTCGAATATCTGCGGATGGTGTCGTGCAGCTCCACACTGCTCCATCATTTAGGGTCCTTTTCAGAGTCGGCTTCGTGTCGTGGAGCTAGGTTTAGGGTTCAGGGTCTGGGCGAAGTTTAGTCGTGGCTCGATAGATCCGTCATCTCTTTCAGATCAAAACACCAACATGATTGAACCCCCTATGTCAAGTCCTGCTATAGCTAGATTACCGTCAGCGTGCGCCAAGATCTTGATCGAGAATCTTAACGCCCTCTACCTAGACACCCCAACTATCTTCCATTACATCCTCAAAGGCCTCTAGAAAAGGGAACTTGGGGGGTGCTGTTGTAGGAATTCATAGGAAACCTAAACCCCAAGACCCCCTAAATCCTAAGGCCTGAACCCTGCACCTTATACCCTTAAAACCCTAAACGCTATAGATCCCTTCTGGATCCCTTTAAAGGAACTCCTATGGATCCCTTTAAGAAACCCTAAAACAACCCTTCCTAAGCTTCGCGAAGAGAAAGGCTTCCACTTCCTTTTCGGCCTCGGCGCGTTTATCGCTCCGCTCGTCGTGGGCCTGGCCTTATCCTACGAGCGTCCGGCTGTAGAGGTCCGGGAAGTATTGGTGCGATTGTTCGGAAGATCCCACATATGGAATATGGGAGTTTCCGAAAATTAGGGGTACCTTATTTTGGTGTCCTTATAACAAGGATCCTACTATTTAGGGTACTCGATTAGAGTCCCCTATTTTCGGAAGTCCCATATGAAATATCGGAGCAACTATAAGACCTCAGCATGGATCATAGGAACAGGGTTTAGGGTTTAGGATTAAAGGTGATTCTAGATTATAGATACTAGGAGCAGGGTTCGGCGTTAAGGAAGATAGGTGAGTGCGGATATTCCTATTCGAGCAGCACAGAGTGAGGATTCCAGTACGTACAACAAGACTCTTGATTGGCAAACCGCTTTCTTTAAGACTCCTTTTACAAGCCTGGCACATGTGCATGGAACAGGGTCTGCGTCGGGATTGCTTGTGTCAATATTCGAGTTTCACGGGCTTAAGATAAGAGTATAAGGGATTGGTCCAGAAATCGCAAGCCTGACGATAAAGCCCCACTTCCCAATTCCACAACCCTCCCTGCCCGCGCCCCCGAAGTCCACTTCCAGGCTGAACCTTGCGAGTTAGAGTTTCGGAAGTGACTTAATATAGGGGCCTTAATAATTCGAACAGGGTTTTGGGGCCCCTTACACTATAGTTGTAATCAGCAACCCCCCAAACTCGTATAGGATTATTGAAGCCCCTATATTATAAAGGCTGGATGTTCTTGATAGGCCACCGACAAAGATGTTTTCCTTGATTGTGGTCAATTGGATCTGATTTACGTGGGTTTTGCAAGGGCTGGAAAGAGCCCACGCCGTGATATAAAAAGGATGCCTTGTCATGAAGAGGCACCTAGTTAGCCTCAGCCGCTAGCAAGTGTTGCCTCCCCAAAGTCCTTCCCCAAGCCTCGACTCTAGCAGGATCTAAACCCCAAAGGGTCTTAAGTACCTATATGGTCGAATGTAGGGTTTCCATAATCGGAATTACTGTTATGGTTTGGGCAAGTATCCCCCATATAGATACTTAGGACCCGTTGGGGAAGGAAGTACAACATAGAACAACCGCCCAAGTTGTTTCACGTGGACGGTTTCGTGTATCCTCCACTACTAGTGGTACATCTGTTTGGAACCACCAGAGGAAATCTACTTCCTGGATCCTTACAGGGGGTTGGGTAGAGCCCATGACGCACTGTCGTAGTCCTGTGCTTGGAGGAGCCATATAGTGACACCTATGAGCAACCAGTGAGGTCCCTGTCCGTTTTCAGGGACCCGATATTACACAGTGTACAGCTATCGTACACCATTAGAGTCTTCACAGAATGCTGTATGTGGATGCACCACATATCAAGCCCTCCATGCCTTCCCCTAGCAATCTAAGGACTCATATATTAAGGCTTTTGGGCCCAAAAGACCATACTATATAAGGCTTTTGGGCTGTTTTGATGCCCAGGGTTCTGGCTCCCTTAACAGTGGCCAGTTCCCATCTTACACCCAGAGTCCCACCCTCTGAACGCGAACTCCCTGAACCCCGCATCTTGAACCTTGTAAACCAATAAACTTCCACTGCCAGTCCGTGACATCCTTAAACTCCAATTTCTCACCCCGCGTCCGAAACCCGAACCCGGGACAACCTCAGGGTTTAGGGTATAGGGTTTAGGGCTATGTTGCGGACTGCCAACTTTTTGTGTCGATGCGAGGTTTAGCAGGTTACGCAGAAGTAGACTAGGGCTTTGGTGGAACACCGTGCAGTATAATAACTGTCGGACCTGCAATGTGACTGCAAGAGGATTTTGTAGGGTTTGATATAGGGGCCTTGCTAATTACCAATACTATTTTGAGGGTTACCTATTATAGATATAGTATAATGGGCCTCAAAACCTTATTCTAACTATTCAGGTCCCTATATTAGGATTCGAAGATCGTGGAAGGCATGGTTTTCCCCTGTTGCCGGCTTCCTCCCCGCGCTGCTGACACTGGCGTTCTGGGCTCAGCATCAATCACTAAGCCTACAAAACGACCTCCAGCCGAACCTTTTAGGTTCCAGGGTTTAGGGGTTTAGGGGTTTAGGGTTTAGGGTTTAGGGTTTAGGTTAGTGTTCGGGATTTATCAGTAGCTAAAGGGCTACCCCTTTTTAACGGTACTTCGATCTCTGGTTAGGGTCTGCTATATAGAAAAGTAGGTACCCTAAAGATGGGGTAGGGTTTATGATTCACTTCTTGGAAGTCCGAAGGCATATTCGAAGATCAGGGGACACAGTGAGGAGGACGTAGGTTGTGAGTTGTAGAGTTATATCTATCCGAGATCTAGACACATCGTAGTTATAGTCTCTTACTGTGACAAGATTGTTATTTGATGTTTCTTGATTGAAGGTGTTGGCACTCCACTTATCACCCATTTAGTACGTATCCTGAGCCTCTAAGTACCACTTTAAAGCTAGGAGGTTCGCGGATGGGTCGTGGAAAGATACATAATCGGGTGGACTGTGGTCGTGATTTAGGGTTTGGCGCTGAGGGTTAAATGGCATTCTAGCAGTAGCACCTTGAGCGATACACTCCACTAGATTGTTGGGAAGTGGGTGGATTTACAATGATGATGGTTTCAGGATATTCGTCGCAACATTGCAACGTCTTCCTCCTCACACCAATCCCCTGTGCACGGTACATGTCTCTGACGTGGTCTTCCTCAGAACTTGAGTACCGGCACGTTCTCGAGATCACAACTGGCGCGCTTATAGACCCTAAGACCCTAAGCCCTTATAAACCCTATAATCCCAAAACCCTTATAACCCCTAAACCCTATAATCCCTAGACCCTAAGACCCTAAACTCTAAACCCTTATAAACCCTATAATCCCCTAAACCCTGGAAGGGCGGGCCCCCCGAATGGAGCACGGGGCTTAGGAACTTCAGGGCTGAATTTTGGGCTTAGGGTTTAGGGTTTTGGGTTTAATTCTTAGATAGTGAACGGGGGAACTTTAAACTTTTTGGCCTTATATATTAGCCCTATCTTAAGTTTAGGGTTTAGGGTTTTGGGCTTAGGGTTTTTGGTTTAATTCATGTTGATCTACATTTTATCAACCCCTCCTCAATTACAAAACCCCACCCCCGGAACTCAATTATAAACCCCCTTAGGGTTTTAGGGTTTAGGGGTTTTAGGGGTTTAGGGTTTAGGGTTTTGGGCTTAGGGTTTTGGGTTTAATTAGGGCTTACGTGGAGCCTCTGAGTGGAACCTGGTTTTTAGGGCTCGTGGTTATTACTACTCTTTATGTCAAACTAGGAATCTAAGGACTCATATATTCAGGCTTTTGGGCCCAAAGACCATACTATATAAGGCTTTTGGGCTGTTTTGATGCCCAGGGTCAGTCCTTACAAACTCAAGTTATTTGGGGGTTTACGTAGGACTTCAGGGCTTGGGACTACTTGCGGGATGTTTAGGGGTTATCGGTCGTACCCACTTGCAAAACCCCAAGGGTCCAAGTACTCCTTATTATAGGACTTTGGGGCTTTTTTGGGTACCACAAGCCATAAATAAGGACTACTTGGACCCTTTTGGAAAAAGTATCCCCTCAAAGGGTTCCAGGTACTGTTATGGGGAAGACTTCCCCAACTCAGAATAGTACTTCCTAATATAGAAACCCTACCTTAACCTACCAAACCCTACCTTTTTGTCGGTTCCCATTATATACCCTAATATGGAATTTATAGGGACCCGACAAAAAAGTAGGTTCTGGTGGGTTAAGGTACATGCTACTACTTTGGGCCCTTTGGGCTCGATCCCCAGCCGCTCGCAAGGCTGTTGATTTCCCATGCGCAGCCGAACACGGACACGGAGGATGGAGACTCCTGGATTCGTACAAGGGGCCTAGGTACTTAGAGGGTTGGTTTAAGGGGTCCTTTAAAGGGGTCTATAATTAGGGGTCTATAGTAGGGTTCTATATTAATTAGGGGCCTTAATAGCTACCTATCCTTTGTGTGTGTGTGTTTTTTTTTTTTTTTTGGGGGGGGGGTTGTGATTATGATTAAAGTATAATGGGCCCCCAAACCCTATTCTAATTCTTAAGGCCCCTATATTAGTACGCTTTTACCTTCCTGGGGCACCATAAGTGACCATAACCCTTCCATAGTGCGAAGAGCTAACCTTTAGTTCACCTACCCAGACCCCCGGGAGGATCCTTAAAGTAGATCCCCTGATTTGGGGCCCTATACTACTAAGGGTACTTGAGAGGAACCCCCATTAAGGGATCTACTTTTTGGATCCTTCCGCGGGTCTGGGTAAGAGCCTGTACAACTGGGCTGGTCTGTGAGACAGAAACCTGGAGTCATGAATCCGGAGAAGCCCTTGATCCCGAGTATCGGAGATGGAGGAAGAGAGAGTTTAGGGTTTGCAGGTTAGGGTTCAGGGCTTAAGATTAGGGGTTTAGGGTTTAGGGTCTAGGGTTCGAGGAGAGAAAGAGAGAGAGGGAGAGCGAGAGAGAGAGAGAGACACAGAGAGACACAGAGACACACAGAGAGACACAGAGGCCACAGAGGGACAGAGGGACAGAGAGACAGAAAGACAGAGAGATAGAAAGACAGAGAGAGATAGAGAGAGAGAGAGAGACAGAGCGACAGCGAGACAGAGAGACAGCAGAGAGACCGAGAGACAGAGAGAGAGAGAGAGGGCGAGAGAGAGAGAGAGGGACCAAGCCGCTGGAAAGCCTTCTCGAGCCTCATCCGCGCTAAACCCGAAGCCCTAAATCTCTCACTGAATCCTGCATCCTCTGTATCAATCCTTATAGAACCCTTTCAGGGTTCTGAAGAGGAGCACCAAAGACCCGAAGTATCAAGCCCCGCGCCAGCCAAGGGAACGAAGGCACTGCCGAAGGTGGTCCTCTGGACTGGCAACTAGGCTACGACTGAGGCTTAGGACCTAGGAGAACTTAGGATGTTTCGGGTGTTCAGGGTTTTCGGTCTTTAATTAATGTTCAGGGTTCTGGGGTTTAAAGTTTAGGATTCTACTGGGGCGTCAATGATCAAAGTTGGGTGTACATTGATTTCCACTGGGATTACTGGGGTTGAATAGCCCTTCACGAATCGTACAGGGTTCCAGGAATAGTATACGATATATTTATACAGGGAGAGTAGATACATGTTCTTAAGCAGTTTCCCAATATTCATACTGGTATATGAGACTGAGGGCTCAGGTTGTGTTGGCTTCGGTGTTGTTCTTTCTAGCGTTCCCCAAGGAAAGAAACCCTACCTGGACCTTAAATAACCTTCCTTTTTAGGGACTTATATAAAGGCAATCATAATAACGAACCCTAAAGGTAGGCTCTCTGGGGTCCAGGTAAACCCTAAACATCGTCGAGGTAGCCTTTCCAAGAGATTCTTAAGAAAGGCCGGGGCTTCAACAAGCTTCAGGTGGGATTCTGATGATGGTTTCATTGAACTTCATATGTCTTTCCCTAAGCGTCCATGCGCCCAGATAGTATATACTTTGGCCTTAAAGTACTCCCTATATACGCACATTGGGCTCAAAGTATATACTATTTGGGTACATGGACCCTTAAACCCTAAACCCTTATAGAGCCCTTATAGTAACCCTTACAGGATCCCTATTTGAGTACATGGACCTGTAGGGTTTTGTGTTGTAGGACAGCTTGGTCCGGCTCCGCCGCGAGGTCTGCAGGGCTTTTTTTCGCAACACCTCACTATCCATAGGCACCATAGTAGTTCCTTTTTCGGCTTCATATTTAGAATTCTATAAGGAAATCCCAAAAAGGAACTACTATGGGGCCTATGGGTAAACCCTGAACCCTAAGCTAAACCGCCGTAAACTCTACGCCTTAAACCTCACCCAAAACCCTGATTCCAAGACATGTTCGGCGGGAGAAAGTCTGGACCCTACAAAACAGTCTCCAATGCCTAATGCCAGTAACAAAGGGGTGGCAATCTGCCCTTGTGTTCCCCAATATGACTGCAAGATACCCTGAAACTCTATGCCAATGACTAAGATTAGACCTCAACTCCACCCCCTATGCCCTGAACCCCTAAACCCTATTCCTTAAGCCCCTAAACCCTAAACCTTGTTCAAGGTGCGTTCCTTCTGAGCTACGTGGGACTCGAGGCCTCACCTGGTTTGTGTGGTTCTAGGTTCCTGTGGAGAACTAGAGACTTAAAGGGATCCTCAAAAGGGTTCTATAAGGCGTCCTTAAAGTGCTCTATAAGGGATCTATAGGGGTTGAGGGTCTAGAGGGTCTACTAGGTTCCTGAGGAGTGCACCCTTTGGCCCTGTCAATGTCAGGGTGACCTTGTTAGAACCGAATGGTGGGAGAAAGGGTACCCTTATTATACAGCTACTCAGGAACCTAGACTCAGGGATGTAGGATTTCAAGGGGATGGGGTGTAGTAGGGTACACGGTTTTGAGGTTTGGGAATATGGGAATCAGGGTTTACAAACCCCAAATCCCCAGCCCTGAAGCATGATTTAGCTTAAGGGTCTACCTTAACCCTGCATAACCTACCTTTTTAGGGTTCATTATTATGATTTCCTTATATAAGCCCTTAGAAAGGTAGGATATTCAGGGTTAAGGTAGGTGTTAAGGGTCTAGGAGCTCTAGGTCGCTAGAGATCCCTTATAGGGCACTTTAAGGATGCCTTATAGAACCCTTAAACCCGGGTTTGGAGTACCATACTTGAATACTTTTTTTTGGTACCTGCTCCTTAAAGGAACCATTATGAAATAAAAGTCTATACTTTTTTCTCCCTGGTTACTTCAAAGTCCAGTAAAGGATCCCTTTAAGTCTATGTTGGAGGTTTGAGGCTGAAGGTTGAAAAGGTCGTGCCACAGGGGGCGTTTGAAATGCAGTTCGTTCCTATGCGCACGCCAATGAAGTTTGTCATATTTGAGTTCAATATTTAGGGCTTAGGGATACTATTCTTAAGTTTTGAGGCTGTCGAGGCTTTGCTGTGGATTGTTGGGGTTTGGGTTTTGAGAATCTGATGGGATCTGGGTGCCAGAGCAAGCCCAATGCTCCGTACGCAAGCAGTATACCCTCAGTCATGTTCAGTATCCCGCTGTAGGTTAAGAAATCTGAACTGACTTTAGTGCCTATACCTATAGTAGTAGAGTAGGTAACCTTTAACCTTTTGGGGTAGTATAATCCCTATATAATCCTTATATTATGCAAAAGGTTAACCTTTGGTTCCCCATGATACCCGACAAGTAGGTATAGGGCCTCTTAGCCTAAACCCTAAACCTTAAACCCTAAACTCCAAACGGGCTCAGAGCCGGAAAAGGCCTTGTCGAGCGGACTTGACAAAGGTTTAGTGTTCAGGGTACCAGAATCGCAAGGAAGCAAGTCACAGCTCCCTCTAGGTAATGGAGGGGCCTGAGAGTTCTCAATAGGGTTTTGGGGGCTCCTTATGCTAGTTATAGTAAAATATACCCCCAAACCCTACTCGAATCATTAAGGCCCTACAGTAGACCACCTGCTATGTACAGCAGCGCGGAGAAAATACCAACAGTCTTAATATTTAATAGTCTTAATGTAGTTCTCATAGAACGGGGTGATTTGGACCCAGTTTTACTGAACTGGAGGCTTAGGTGGTAGTTTGGCAATCCGGTTAGTATCCCCGACGTACACGGTATTGGACTCATGATAGACGGGACCGGTGCAAGAGTCTAACTTACCCTAAGCTAGCAGCATGCAACGCCCAAAGAAAGGAGCCAGGGACGCTCTTGGGGTGCGGGTGAACCCCCCATCCCAATCTCTCGGACCTCGAATCTGTTGTGAAGGAAAGCCGTCTTCGATTAAGATGCCGAATAAGTAAACTTTGCCCTAAACCCTGGCCATAAACTTTAACCCCTCAACCCTAAACGTAACCCTAAAACCCGAGGCCCTGATCAACTCCTTTGGGGTATACCTGGGCACTAGTTGATGATGCCTCGCGAGGGCCCCAGTTGCACAAATAATGTAGGGTTTTGGGGTTACTGGCGCGTTGGGGAGCCGATTGGGCTCTGGAATGCGCGCTCGGAACCCAGCAGCTGTTCCAGAGCCTTCCTGATGGTGCCTCGGTCTGCCAGGAGGCTGATGTTCTACATATCTGGTTGCAGGAGGTCATCGACATGACCAAAAAGCAGCCGTGAAGTTAGCGCACAAATATCCCAACAGTTTGTTGTTGGGACTTCAACAGTTGGAGGCGCGAACCACTTCATGACAAGTTCCACGCGTCTGCGATGACCAAAGCACGGCAGCAGAATTGCTTTCGGCTGGTATGCCTTTGGGCACCAACTAGGTACGGCTTTGGGACATTTTATTTTTCCCTTGTTGGGCTTAAGAGGATCTTATTTACTAATACTTTTCAAAAGCTTTAAAAGCCCCACATAGCCAAGGATTTTGGTCACGGCCTCCAATGTCTCGACGGTCGGTTGTCTGTTGGAAGGCTTACCGGGCCCTAAACCCTAAACCCCAACCCTTCCTGGGCCAGGGAACTGGACTGGGTCCCACTCGGTTGAGTTCTGGCTGAACGGGGGATACCAAGAAATAGGGTCTTTCTTGTGGTTCTTTTTGGGTCCGCGGTCAACTCAAACTCTAGCTGCTGTGGAGACTCTAGGACTTTAGGCCATCCGAAAGCCATTCGAAACCTAAACCCTAAACCGTGGACCCCAAATCCCAAGCCTACAGACCCCTAAACCCTGAACACCAAGAGCAAATAAATCTCTACGCCCTTCAGAGGTTGCCTTCGGAGGCTATGTGGACGCTTTTGCTGTGCGGCATCTTCTCGTCTCCAAGGCATTCCTTCTGGGACTATACTTGTCCTTATTGGGCATACTATACTTTACTATGAAATACTATAGTTTATAGTATACTTACTATGTTCTAATGATGGTTAAGAGTATATGTTTGGTGCGTTTTTTTGTCAGCTCCGACTGAGCAGAGGCGCTGTTATCCCAGAGGGTCCATGTACACTGCTAGTATGGAATTACTTGAAGGGGCAGGGGACTTAGTAAGTAGGTTATAAGTAGGGTTATAATTAGGGTAACTCCACTCTACTTATAACCTACTTACTAAGTCCCCTGCCCCTTCAAGTAGGTCCCAAAAGACCATCCTTGTTACCCAAAGGATCCAAAGTACGTATACCTTGACCTACCAACAACCCACTTTTTTGTAGGGTCCCTATAAATTCCATCTTAAGGTTTATAATAGGAACCTACAAAAAAGTAGGTTTTGGTAGGTTAAGGTATAGTAGAATGCAGGGTTTCTACATTAATTAGGAAGTACTATTATGATTTCAGGAAGTTCCCCCATAGCAGTACCTAGGACCCTTTGGGTTATGGTTTGGGGGGCCTAATTCCCTAATAGTAGTGTATATATGGACCCTCTTGGTATACTACACCTGATCCATTGAGACTTGTCCGCCTCGCCTTGTGGCGAAACATTGTGGTGTAGGGATTAGGGTTGATGGTTTAGGTTAGAGCTGTGACAGTCCCCAGAGATATCCAGAAATCAAACAAGTGTATTTTGGCTTCTGATCCAGCCTTGTATTTTGGCTTCTGATGCAGCCGCGCTTCTAAGCTTTGTTTATGTGGTAGCAGCCCCAACAATGAACCCAACGGCAGCTGATAATACTAGCAACAGCACTAATAATCATCATAGCAATAAAGATAGTAAAAAGCTCGTAGTAGTAACATCAACTGTTGAGTTTCGCTTCAGCAACTCACTGCAACAGCATCAGTTTTGTGTTTCACACAGCCCTCCTTTAGAATGCCTGTTGGGGTTCACAGGACGATGACGACCGAGACGACTGCCTCCCTTCCTTTCCAACTTGATTTCTCACCGAGTCAGTGTTTGTTGGTCCTTACAAGGCTTAACATAGAGATATAGAGAATGCGTGTCCGCTCATGCTACAATGCAACCCGCAACCTTCTCTAATTGTGAAGGGCCATGTTCTCTATCATCATGGGAGGTCGTTTGGTGTTGACTGGAGGCTGGGCCAAGTAAGTACTGTTAGGGTGTAGGGTTTAGGGTTGTGAAATCTTGTGATCCCAGAATTCCACGTCTCCATTGAAGCTGAACCATACTCGCCAAAACCATTAGGCCCAACTTCTCGCAGCTGTGGCAGCTCAGGCGACCTGCCAAAGATATCGCACCTTCAACTTAGATCCCAAGGCCCAACCTTTAAACTTTTCTTGGTTCTTATCGTTTAGTAGAATCGGAATCCAACCTTACATTTTGTGGCTTATTGGGGAAGTAAGTCAAGCCACAAGGATTCAGATGGCGTTTTGATGATCCTTGTCTCGCTAGGAGTAGTTCCCCAAAATTTCGTGGTCCCCAAATCCTCACCCTAATTCGTAAACTCTACACGCTCAAAACCGTACAGCCCAGGGCAGCACGAATGATAATATTGCTTGTTACATCTTAGGCCTGAAGCCTTGGTACTAATAATCATAGGCATAGGTCACAACCATCATATTATCCTCCATCTATCCATTTCGTGGCAGACGATGGAGACTAAGAAGCAGCAAAAGCCCGAAGAAGAAGATCAAGATGAGAGCACTGCGTCATCACAACCGTCATCACAATCAACAGCTTGACGAGCGAATCAAACCTACACCGTCAATTCTCAAGACTCGAGCCACGCCGACAAAAAGAGCAAACCTAAACCCTGAACCCATTGCAATGCCGATGCCGGGTCTTCCGGCAGCCGACGATGCTCGCATGCCCCGGATACCTGCGGACGTGACCAAAGAGGTTACGGGAGGACAGCCAGGGTCTTCGCTTCAGAGCCTCGGGTTAAGGGTTTGGGGTTGAGAGTTTTAGGGTTTAGAGTTGAGGGTTTAGGGTTTAGGGTTGAGAGTTTAGGTTCAAAGGGAGTTTGCAAGGCCCGAAACCTAGAGCGGAAACCCACCCTGAAACTTCAGAACCATGACCCAACACCCGAAAGCCCAAGCCGAAACCCGAACCAACATCTCCCGAAAGCATTTGGGAGTTTCCCAAAATTCGGGGTACCTTATTTTCCTTATAATAAGGATCCTACTATTTAGGGTACTATATTAGGGCAGGTATAAAACTACTTGTTCCCCAACCCTCTATTACAAGGTTCCTGAGTGGTACCCTTTTGCCCTTTTTATTTTAGGGTCCCCTTATTAAAGCCTAATAATAAGAAAAAGGGTACCCTTATTGTAATGGGGCTACTCCGGAACCTAGATGATTTCGTCTCGCAGTGGGCACTTCTTCCGTTGTGCGGTCCTAGGTTTCCTATAACCATAACCCTAAGGGTCCATGTACTCATATAATATATACATTGGCCTTAAAGTACTCCCTATGTAGATACATTGGGCCCAAAGTATACACTATTTGGGTACATGGACCCTTAGGGTAAAACTGCCCAATACTGCAACGGAGCCAGGATTATTCCTAGATTACAGGGGCTCCTTGCATAAAGCTCTTAACCCTAAAACCGTATAATTAGCCTCAAACTCCACCAAAACACTGTAAATTTCAGGAAGCGTGTAAATACAATTAGATTGGTGATCCCTTAACGGAATCCCTTGCAAATGACCGCCTTTCAGGAATTTTGGTCAGAACCAAAACCTAAACCCAAACCCCATGAACCCCAAGCCCCATAAGCCTTCAACCCTAAAAACCGTATTATAAAGCATAAATCCCTAAACACTAAACTCATCTAAACCCTTTAAACCCTATAAACCGTATAAAGCATAAGGCCCTAAACACTAAACTCATCTAAACTCCATAAGCACGAAAACCGTGAAGCCCGACAGCCCGAATCGTCGCAGCGCTCACAGAGGAGCTTCGGGTGACCTGCTGGGCGACCTACGGAGGTCCGAAAGAACAAAGTCAGAGGGTTGCGGGTGTAGGTTTAGGGTGTAGGGTTTACGGTTTAGGCTTTGGGGTAACCGTTCAATCAGCTCAAAGTCGGTCTTGCTCATAGACCTTAGACCCAAAGCAGCTTCTATTTGTAGAATTGGAGCCTGGTCTGTGGGGCTTAAAGAAAGCCTTTTGGGCTCCGAAAGGGTGCTATAAATTTGTGCAGGGGTTTGGGTTTTTTTTGAGGGTTTTGGATTACGGGTTTAGCCTCCAGACCTCCTGTAAGCAGATGGCCTTGATACTGAGTTTTGCAAGGATTTCAGGAGGCTGGTTGGCTTTGTAGGCTTTTAGCCTTTGAACTGGGCTTAAGGTTGTTGGGGGTTTGACGGTCTGTTTTTCCATGAAGGCACTACGCTCCCAAAAGGAGAAGAGAGCCCTTTCGCGATTTTAGCAGTACCGGTTGACGAAGTTGAAGCGATATTGGAGTTCCCACACCCTAAACCTCACCCCACACTCTGACAACCATTCTCGTGCTGCCTGCTTCATGCCCGTTATCCGTTACATTTCCAGCTTCATGGCCCCGCAAAATATGAACCAAAAAAGGGCGTGCCTCCCCTTCGTTTCATTACCCCTTGTGTTTTGTTGGCAAAGGAAACCCTGAACCAAGAATGAGATAGAAGAGACCAAATATCCGATTGAGGATCCTCCTTGCCGATGGGGCTTTCCCCCTATCTGCTGACAAGCAACCGGATGAACCACCCGCCGTAAGAGATGGAGGCGCAACAGCAGCAGCAGCAGCAGCTACGTCTACAGCACCATGCCCGGGTCCCTTCGAAGACAACGTGCGCCAAGAACGAGCGACGACCTGAGGCGCCGAAAGACGACTGGAAAAATTCCAGACAGCAAATTCTGGGGCCAGCACAACCGCGAGTTCCACTTGTCAGAACAAGCTCGAGCAGTCCGAAGCTTTCGATGTTCGGTTACAGATCAGGCGTTGGCCGGTGCCGCTGCAGTAGCAATCCCCAAACCCTACGCCGCCGAAACCCCTAAAGTTTCTACCCTAAATTTACCTAAACTTCCTGAGGCCCCTGATGTTCCCTAAATCCCTAAACCCACCCTGAACCCTAAACACCCAAACCCCTTAAACCCTAAACCGTAAACCGCCGCTTAAAACCCCTAAAGTTCCCTAAATCTCCAAACCCTACACCGCCACCGCCGAAACCCCTGAAGTTTCCTTGAATCCCCAAACCCCTAAATTTACCCAACCCTTAAGATTCGTGAGGCCCCCTAAAGGTTCCCTAAATCCCGAAACTCGAAACCCTTAAAGTTTCTACTCTGAAATTACCTAAAGCCTGAAAATCCCAGAGGCCTCTGAAGTTCCCTGAATCCCTTAGATAGTGCACGGGTGAACTTTAGACTTTTTGGCCTTATATACTAGCTCTATCTTCGAAAGTTTGAACTGTTCGGGGCCCGGTTGTTGAAGAAGAGCTCCAAAGCTACAGAAGCTTTCATGAACAAGATCTACCGAAACTGGAAGGATCCAAGAGAACCAGTTCCGCTCCTCGGAGAGCATGCTCCAACTTCAGCGGCAGAATGCAGCCCCTTGGATTGGCTTTGGATTTTAGGGGTTTTAGGGCCTAAAGCCTCAACCCTAAACCCTAAACCCTCAACCCTAAACCCTAAACCCCTAAACCCTAAAACCCTAAACCCTAAAACCCAAAACCCTCAACCCTAAACCCTCAACCCTAAACCCTCAACCCTCAACCCTCAACCCTAAACCCTCAACCCTAAAGCCCTAAACCCCTAAACCCTAAAACCCTCAACCCTAAAGCCCAAAACTGCCGAGAGCGCCGCTGACCATTTGCATGGGCGCTCGATGCCCTGCCCTGCCCTGCCCTGCCCGGGCAGGGCAGCAGAGGGCAGGGCAGGCAGAGTGCAGGGCAGGGCAAGGCAGCACAGGGCAGGGCAGGGCAGGGCAAGGCAGGGCAAGGCAGCAGAGCAGGGCAGCAAGGGATGGGCGGGGCGGCGTCACTACAGTCCTCGTATACCGGGAAGCTTTACCCTCCCTCACCGTTCTGTCCCGGGGGCCTCGGTCGCAGCCTCGAGCGCCCATGCAAATGATCAGCGGCGCTCTCGGCAGTTTGCTGTTTAGGAGTTTAGGGTTTTAGGGTTTGGGGGGTTTAGGGTTTAGGGTTTTGGGCTTGAGGGTTTAGGGTTTTGGGGTTTAGGGGTTTGGGGTTTAGGGGTTCAGGGTTTAGGGATTTAGGGTTTAGGGTCCAGAGGGTTTAGGTGGCCATCGGAGGGTTTCCCGAACGAGTCGTTTTGTTGCCAATGGAGGCCTTCACATTGACAGGTCCCTTAATACGGAGTCCTTAGTAAAAAGCTTTTCTACAAAGCCACCAAACCCTGCCCCTAAACCCCAAACCCCTAAACCCTAAACCCCTAAAGCCCTAACCCCTAAATTTACATATTCGTGGTATTCGAGGCCCTGATGTCCGTGAGCTGTGGGCTTGTGCTCTCCTAACCCTACACCCCCAAGCCCAACCACAAAACCAAAAATGGTTTAGGGTTTTAGGGTGAAGGGCTAAGGGTGTAAGGGTTTGGGGTTAAGTTAAGGGTATTGGGGTTTATTGGATACTGCCACGCCCACTCAGTAACAGTTGAAAAATACTCATGATAAAGCTATGGAAGGCCGTTTAATACTACCGCTGTTATAGAGTATTACTGTATGGGGGGCAGTACAGAACCCTCAACCTTCAATCCCAAACGCCGAAGGCTGCATAGAAGGAACCTTTTACTTAAGAACGCAAGAGAATCCCGAAAGAAGCCTTTACTCTAGGGTTTACGGTTTAGGGAGCCCCTTAAACCCATCAACACCCAGACCTCTAATTCGAAGCTTGCAGAATCTTGGAGAACCATCAAAAAGAGATCCCTGAACGAACTCTGGGATTTAGTTCCTCGAAAGCCCAAACCTTGAACCCCATTCCAAACGTAAGATACATCTTCACTTTTATACTTCAGATATAGGGTTTCGGCTTCAGGGTTTGGGGTTTGGCGCCAACCCTAAAGCCCTAAAGCAAAAAGTCAGAACAACCAGGAGTTGCAGAGATCGGTTGACTCGCTCCTCCATCGTCTAGGCCGCGAGGGCGTCGTCGGCGCCGCCGAGTCTTGGCCTAGACTTTCTTTGCAGCTGAATGGTTTTGGGGATCAAATAATATTATCCTACCCTACCCCAAGCCCTACCCCCCGAACCCGAGTTTAAACAGGCTAACATAGCTTAAGCTTCTTGGGGCTAGGGTAACCCTAAACCCTAAACCCCTCAACCCCTCAACCCCTCAACCCCTCAACCCCTCAACCCTCACCCCTAAACCCTCAACCCCTAAACCTTAAACCTTAAACCCCTAATTAAACCGCCCCCACGACTTCCTGTACGATTCAGCAAGGGTCTCAAAATCAAGAGGTCGTAGAGTTTAGGGTTTAGAGTTTAGGGTTTAGGTAGGGGTGGCTTTTTTACAAGGTTGACACGGAGGTTCTGTTAGGTTATAGACTAGAGTCAACTAGAGGCGCGATCTACTATAGGATAATAGAATAGAGTATTGGAGTATATTGGTACTATAACTGTAAGAAGGAGCGCCGAAAGCAGTATTGGTAATTATTTAGGCCCAGATGTTATACTACTATCCCAAAGTCCCTTTCGGCTCCTTGATTTCTGGATGACCACGAGGACCTCAAGAAGGATCGCCCCGCGGCGCACCTGGACCTCGCTGTGGAGCAGGTCTCTTGCTTCAATTTAGGGTTTAGAGTTCAGGAAGTGTAGGGTTATACGAGGTTTGGAGGGTGGTCCAAGAGAGGTTAAAGATGTTTAGTCTAGACCCTTCGGCCACAAGCTGGCACAATGGGCGCTACTTCCAGAAACAGCCCATACAGCCCATGCAGAATCATGTGCTTCCTGGCTTCCCTCAACCCTACACACCAAATGACCGCAAACCGCACACAGCAGTTAAAGGATCTAGGGCTTAGGCGGCAGGTGTAGGGTTTAGGGTTTCGGGTTTCGGGGATGTCAAAGATTGAATTTGTCCAGAGCTGAATTTTTGTAAGTGGCTACTTTTAAGGCTCCAGGGGAATTCGCAGAGGCTGCTCCTGGAAGCTCTGGCCGGGAATGGGGGGAGGTTGGATCAGAATGTATTGGGATGTTTAAGGGTATCTAAGGGCTTGGGGGTTCAGGGTTTAGAGTTTAGGGGTTTAGGATTTCGGCAGCCATTCCGGAACATGAAGTTGACAGATTCTTGTAGAATCTGGCATTCTTTCGTTCAGTTTCCTTGTCGTACCATGAAGCGGTCGATACAAAGCTCCCCTGAAGCTGCTTGTGACAGACTGGTTGCGAGCACTAAGCCTGCTGAGCCACCTTCGCCAGGATTTGGGGTGTAAGTCTAGGGCTCAGGGCTTATCATCGCGCCCCCCACTCCCCCAAAGCGCGAAAGCCCCACCCTCCAGATTCCGAAGTCCTACCCTACACTCTACGTAAACCTTAAACCCTAAACTTTGCACCTGCGCAGTGTATGAAAACTCCTATGGGTCAACGTCCCTGGTGCAAAGTCTGCAATACTCTAGGATCTAGAGCCCATTGGGCTGCCCTTGCGCATTTCAGGCGGAACTGAAACTTTCAAGCTATGGTGGGCCCACGGAGAGTCCAACTGAGGCCGAAATTCTGCTCTGGGCTTTTTGGGCTTGTTAATTTGAATTGGGTTCTGCTTTCGCATGGCTATATTACGGAACCCTAAGGAATAATTTGATTCATCACTAAAGCTTCTATACCAGCGTCTCAGATGCCCGTTTGTTTTTTTTGGCTTAGGGTTACTTGAAGAAGGGGCAGGGGACTTAGCAAGTAGGTTATAAGTAGAGTTATAAGTGCCCTAAATGGAGTTACCCTAATTATAACCCTACTTATAACCAACTTACTAAGTCCCTGCTCCTTCAAGTAGGGTCTAAGTTTTTGAAGTTCATGGGTTTCGGAGTTTTCGTATCTGCAGTTTGGGGTGTAGGGTTGTTGAATGCTTTCGGTTTAGGGTTTATGGCTGTTGAGTTAATTCATGTTTTAGGATTTAGTTTAGGGTCTTATCGTCGTTTTGTTTAAGGTTTGAGATGTGCTGTGATTTAGGCTTTGGGGTTTGCGGGTTGTTTTGGTGTACACCCTAAACTCCTAAACCCTAAACCCTAACACCCTTAACCCTCAAACCCTAAACCCCTAAACCCTCAAACCCTAAACCCTTAAAGCCCTAAAACCCTAAACCCTAAAACCCTAAACCCCATAAACCCTGAAACCCTTGCGCTCCAGAGACCCGGAAGCCCAAACGGTGCCAGAGGAGCCACCTCGCAAGCCCACGTTCTTCAACAAACTGAGGCCAAGCCAGGGTTAGGATTTCGGAGGTGTTTTAGGGTTTAGGGATTTAGGGTTTAGGGGTTAGGGGTTTAGGAGTTGAGGGGTTTAGGGTTTAATGGTATAGGGTTTATCTACACTGGATTTGCTTTATTTATCTTGCTTGCCTAAGGTTGTTACGTACTCTAGGATTTGCGAGAGTTTGTGATAGTTTTTGTCGGGTTTGAGGTTTGGAGGGCTTCCTTCTTCAAGTTTTCCACAAGGGGCCTCATAAGAGTTCTATAAGAGTCTGAGTCTTGTTTACAACGTTTCGAGGTAAAGCTTATGCGTTTATGCAAGCAGTCACTGCGGACGATGGGTTTAGGCGTGCAGGGTTTAGGTTTTTGTTTTCAAAAGGTTTATGGGGGTAGGGTCACTTCGGCTTACTAAGGAGAGGTTTTTCGCAGGAGCTGTTGGGGGGGGGGGGGGGTTNGGGGGGGGGGGGGTGCTTGTAAGAAAAAATCCTGGACGTATTGGAAGGCTCAGTGAAACTAACCATGGCAGAACCATTACCCAATTATGAGTCCCTACCCACCATAGTAGTTCCTTTTTGGGATTACCTTATAGAATTCTAAATGTGAAGCCCCAAAAGGAACTACTATGGGGCCTATGAGTAAAGTCTAGTTATCTATAGTAAAAGCCCTGAGCCCTAAGTATAGTTACCTGGACTTTCATGGTGCAAGCAGTATTTCATATTGATTTCATATTCCCTTATAGTCCCAGTATACCTATAGTATAGTAGAATATACTCCCCAGCCCTGTTCTAAGGCCGTTGTATTAGGATCTGTGCTGTGGGGTCTTCTGAGTCTTGTGCTTCGGCGGCAGATAGTATTCGACCACAGGGAGGTTCAGGTCCCCTGAGCCCCTAAACCCTGAACACTAAACCCCAAACCCCAAATCCTTACCTGGGGATCCAAACACCCACCGTTTTAAGGGACCTGCCCTCTAAGTAAGGGGTCATAACCAACTATTTTGTAGGGTTTGGGGTCACAGGTCAACCCTAAACCCTAAAGCGTTCTTTGTGGTACGCTGCCAGGGCAGCCGAGGATACTCGCCAGCTTCACAAGGATCCGTTGTGCTGAAGTGCAGTTGTTAGTAGTAGAGGAAGGAACACTCGACCTTGTTGGGGGTCATAGTCCCTAATTATGGCTTACCAAACAATATCCTGTAGCTCATAGACAACAAGCAGATGAAACAAGTCAAATAGATAATTCCAGGCACAGGATTGTAGGGCAGAGGGTTTAGGGCTCGAGAATCCTGGCGTGGAGTTCAGCGTTTTTTTTGGTTTTGGTGTCTAGGGTTTATAAGGGTTACGGTTTAGGGTTTAGGATTTTGAGTTTTTGCGCTGGGCTTGGGATGTGTCCCCCAACTGCCCTTCCAGGCAGTCAAAAGAGGGGCTTGCTGCCTATCTAAGAACAACCTGCAAACCCTTAAGTATCCTAGTTTTTGAAGTGCACAGTATCTTCTGTAGGTATGTGCGCGTAGGATCCCGTTGACAGGTCCTTTGGGTGGGTGGGAGGGTGGGTGGCTGGGTGGGTGGGTGGGTGGCTGGGGGCAGGGTTCTATCGACTCATATTGCAGATTAAGAAAATCTTGTATTGCCCAAGTCTAGTTACCAATACTATTTTGGGGTTCCTTATTATAATTATAATTATAGCATAATGGGCCCCAAGACCCTATTCTAATTATTAAGGCCCCTATGTAATTATAGTACCCTCATAGTATCACTTATAGTAGCCCTTGTAGCCCCCTTTCAAAAGGGACCCTTATTCCAATTATTAAGACCCCTATAATATACTTATTTGGGCCCTGCCTTGGCGAGGACGTGCTGACAAATCTCGAGGACGCGGAACTTCTTGGCGAGTCGCAGTGCGGGTCTTGGTGAGGGTTTAGGGTTTAGACTTTAGGGTTTAGGGTTTAGGATGCCATGCTTTGGAGGGGTTTATAATCCAGCCCTACCCCTTTAACCCTAAGGCCTTAAATCTTGAAACCAAGACCGTAAACCGGAAGCCCTTCGAGTCATTGCCGCCCTTTATATATAGAACTTTACGGAAGCCCCCAAAACCCCAAAGCCAGATCAAGACTCAACGACCCAACCCTAAAAAGGCATAGAAGCCCATCAAAACGCACTATTCAAACAAGCAGATAAGAACCTCCTAAGCACCCTTTCAACACTGTACAGCTCCACTGCAGGATATGCACGCTTGCTTCCATCTATATGTATAATATAGTAGAGTTACAACAAGGAACACCCCAGGAATGTCATAGGTAACTATTCTCATGCATACATTATTAAATCTAAGGTATGCTTCAGCTGACACGCAAAAATTGCATGGTTACCACTGTATGCCAACAGTTATGTGAGCAACACTGAAATCGGTACGGAGTATCATGTTGTTGAGGAGCTCTTGACATCAATGGCTCTTGGCTAAGAGATGCTTGTCTTGTTCGGACTCTGAGAAGCAGCCTTTACATTCGCATCAGCTCATTACCAACGGAAGAGACCCCCTCCCACGTGAGCTCATTCCTGTGCTCCTTGATGGGGTGGGTATGTATGTATGTATGTATGTATATGTATATACAAATGTACATACGCACATACATGAAAGCACGCGTGCATACATACCTACCTACCGACATACATACATACATACATACATGCATATATAATTCTATATGTACACACATATACATTCATACATTTTGCAATGTCTGCAACGTCTAAATGTTTACGTATAAACTTATATATGTTTATACCTGTAGGATGGTGTGTTGATTATAGCTGTAGGATGGTATATCTAAAGGCTCTTTCGATTTAAGCAAGAATTCTTACCCCCGGTTTGGGCGAGCTCAGCAGCTACTGGTAGCATAAAATTATTTATAGTCCCTTGTTGGTCCCTAATATAGTACGGCACCTAATATTTAGGGTACCCAAAAAGGGACCCTAATTTTGACAACCACCCAAGTTTGGCAGAGGTTCGATGCCCCCCAGCCCCGAGACCCCCTAAGCCGGGTATGATACCCGGTTGTTGAAGAAGAGAGGCTAAACCGTCAATCCTGAGCCCATAAACCCCAAGTCCTAAGCCCACAAACCCCATCTTGCTAACCTGCCTGTTACCTTTCCCTCCTACGAGACCCTAAAGTAAAGTAAAAGCCAACATCCTAACATCCTTGTGTAAGTTCATACAATAAAGCAAAAATATACATTTTTTACATACATAGATGAATAACTGTTAGTGCTATTCTAAAATTTTAGCATCTTAACCAATCCTAGTGTCCTCAGCCGCAGCTTCATTCGCTTCTTTCCCAGGTTCCTCCGGCTTCTCGGCAGGATGTGAAAGTTTCGGTAGGGACTTCTACCTTTATTGTAAGGGCCTTAATATGTAGATTAGGGTTCTGGGGGTATCCTTATTACGTATACTTCTGGTATAATATACCCCCAAACCCTATTCTAATTAGGAAGGCTTCTGCCTTCACTACCAAAGCCTGCCATGTCTGTCGGGTCCTTACAAATTCTATGTCGGGGATTAAGATTAAGAGCCTACCAAACCCCTACCTTT
This sequence comes from Symbiodinium sp. clade A Y106, assembly GCA_003297005.1. Taxonomy (NCBI): domain Eukaryota; class Dinophyceae; order Suessiales; family Symbiodiniaceae; genus Symbiodinium; species Symbiodinium sp. clade A. The sequence continues at coordinate 169,105 of BGNK01000186.1, forward strand.
TTTGGTAGGGCCCCTACGAATTCTAAATCAGGGTTTAACACTCAAACCTACAGAAAAAGCGTTGTGGTACGGATAGTTTAAGGTACGTAGGGCTCAGGGCTTTCAGGGCTTTTGCGGTTTGTGGGCTTCAGGACGTTTACGGGAAAGGATGCAGGGTTTGCGGTTTTGACGGATTGCGGATTTGGCTACTTGGAGGTTCATGGGTACTTATAAGTACGGTTAAAAGTAGGGTAACTATACTTTTAACCCAGATTAGGGGGACTTATAACCCCACTTATAACTACCCCTAAACCCTATAGAACCCTTAAAGGAGCCCTTAAAGGAACCCCATAACCCCACTTGTAACTACCCTAACGAACCTCCAAGTAGCGGTGCGGCTGCTTTACTTTTCAGTCCTTGGGCCTAGTAGTAGAGTAGGCAACCTTTAACTTTTTTGGGTAGTATAATCCCTACCTTAACCCACCAGAACCTACTTTTTTTTGTCGGGTCCCTATAAATTCCATATTAGGGTTTATAATGGGAACCGACAAAAAAGTAGGGTTTGGTAGGTTAAGGTATATAATCCTTATATTATGAAAAAGGTTAACCTTTGGTTCCCCATGATACCCGACAAGTAGGTGGGAGTGCGCGGAAGCTTTTGGCACCACGGCCGTTGGATATTGTTCGGAGCCTGCGATTTGGCGTTTCCTTTCTTGGTTCCTGTGAGTGTCTAACCAGTTTCCACAAGTCTTCCTTTGTTCCTGGAAGACTCTAAAGGTTCTACAAATGTGGTGAAAATATGAAACCCTAGACCCAATCAAGGTTATTCGGGGCTGAAATGCAGTCCTGTAGCCCTAAACCCTAAAGCATAAACCCCTAATCCCTGAACCCTTTAACCGGAAACCCCAGACCCCAAAAACTTCCAAAGCGCTTTCGCCTGGAGGCCCCTAAGCTCTGCCTAAACTTCAATTTTGCGACCGTCGCTGCCTGCTTGGTGTTTCGGGGAACTCAGACATAACTATACCCAGTTATGGTTTGTGTATAATATATAATAATATATATATATATATATATGTATATACCCTCGGAGATTGAAAAGCAGATGATCGGTACGATCATATCTGTTTTCATCATGAGCTTAGTATAGGTGTCCGACTAACTTCCAGCATGCAATTATCCCTGGTTCACTGCGGGGACCATACCGCAAAAAACCCACCCTAATTCTAGCAAAGCAGGGGGGCTTTGGGCTAAACCCTACAGGAGAAGCTAGAAAGCTGCAACATGATTATCCGGATGCGTGCAAGGTAAAATTTAGGCAATCCCAGTACTAATCATGCTAATTTCGTGTTGCAACTTTCTGGGAAGTTGCTATCCCTAAGCCCTAAAGTGCTAAAACCCTAAACCCTAAGCCTTAAGCCCTAAACCAGACCTGAGGCAGGGGATGCGGATTCGCATCAAGGCCAAACGAATTGTGAAGCATCCGGTCTTCGAGCTCTTCGTGAGTGCCCCGATGGGTTTAGAGTTTAGGGTGCAGGGTGTAAGTTCAGGGTAGGTTAAGGGTGCAGGCTTGAGGATTAAGGAGTTTAATGTAGGAACCTGATTAAGAAACCGTAGGCCTTTATTGGGGTTCCTTATATGAACCCTACTATTTTGGGGTTATATAGGCCCAGGGTTTCTTAATCAGGTTCCTACATCAGGGTTCAGGGCTCAGGCTTATGGAGTTTCGGACTTAGGGTTAAGGGGCTGGGAGGTTCAAGTTCAGGGTCACGGTTTAGGGGTTTGAGCTTCCGTCAGGGGCCCAGCATGACTGTACTTCCACCCTAAACCCTATACCCTAAACCCTAAAACCCTAAACCCTAAACCCTAAAACCCTAAACCCTAAACCCTAAACCCTAAAACCCTAAACCCTAAACCCTAAACCCTAAGCCCTATTCAATTTGTGAGCCCCCTAAGTCCCTACGTGCAGATACCGAGTCCTTAATAATTGCGTTGTAAATGCAATTCTTATTGGTTGTAAACTCAGCTTTTCAACTTTTGGGGTTCTTATAAGGTAGTCGATTCTGAAAGTTTCAACTTGTATTTCCTTGGGTTTTGGGCCAGCGAGAATTAGGTTCAGGCTTAAGGTTCCCAAAACTTTCCAGTAGGGCAGACTCTTTGGGGTACTGCTTCCGACAGGGGCGCTTTTCAGTTCGGGGTTTGAGCTTGGTGCTTCGTTAAACACCCCACAAAGGAAATTCATGGCCGAGCACAGACAGTTCGAGCAACAAACTCATTGCCGTCAAGGCAGCATCAGTAGGATTAGCAGGATATCGCTTAGGATCCCGAATCTCATCTGTGCTATGGCTTGAATAGTTAGCTATCTACATGAAGGTGTCGGATTCAATGAGCTTTGAGGTGCATATGCCGGTTCCGTCACGTTTTGGTTTGAGGGCTTTCGGCTGAGGTTTGATGTTGGAGGCTCTATGCCTGCAACTTGAACCTCAATCATCTTCACCCTAATCAATCGTCGAGCCTCGTCAGCCAGAAAGGCCCTCGAATCATGCGCCGTTCCTCGGGTTTTTGGGCCACATTTTCTAAAGGCATACCACTTATCTCAGCCCCGGTGCATAATGGCTCCCCTCCTGAACAGCTTTGCCCCTAAACCCTAAACCGACAGCCTGAGCCGACTCCGGGGCTTAACATAGCTACCGAACTTCCGAACGAGCCCAAGAGAGACTCACAAAAAACGCCTCGAAAGAACAACTTACCGCACATCCCAAACTCTAGGTTCCTGCGTGTTGCCCTTTTGCCCTTTTGCTTTTTGGGGTTCGCATATTCAAACTGAATAGTAGGAAAAAGGGCACCCTGATAAAACAGGGGCTATTCAGGAACCTAATTTACCCCGGCTGATCGATCCCTTAAACCCTAGGCCCGAGGCCCTAATCCCAAACAAAATATTATAGGATCCTAACCATAAAACTGGTTAACCTAAAAAAGGAACTACAATGGAGACTCTAGGTAATGTCCCCCCAGACCCCCCAATTGCCCTTTAATAGAGTCCTTCTGGCCCTTAATAGTGGGGTTTGGGGGGTATATTAGAGGGCAGTTTGGGGGGTCTAGGTCAACCCTGCAACCCTGAAGCCCCAACTAAGCCTCTTCTCGAGGTGCCGTCATCTTCGCAAACTTGGTGACGCAGGGCCTGGCGTCATGGCAGCCACTTTAGCCTTCAGGTTTGGGGTCTAGGGTGTGTAAGGTTTCAGGTTTTCAGAGTTTCACTTTGACAGCTCAGGAGCTTAATGACAGAGTTTAATGCAGAAACTAGGTTTGGGAGGGTAGTATGGGAGAGAGCCTTGCGGAATAATATTACTAACCTGTCTAGGTTTTCTCAGACGACAGCAGAATATGATGAACGTACACACCATGAGGTACCGACGTCAATGAAGACTTTCGGGTGATACTGACAAGAAGCACTGCACAAATTAACAGTGCATGAAACAGTCGCTTTACTATCACTGGTGAGTTTGTGCCCACATCTCAGCTATCTGCGGCCGCACTATCACAAGTATTCTTGCTCTGCTTCGTTTCACACAGACATGATACAGAGCCAATCCAACTTTCCACGACTATCAGCGGAAATTCGCTCAGGAGCTGGAGCACTCGCTGCTTCCCGAGCCAAAAAGCTGCTAGTCTGCAGCAACATGCTTTTTCTAGCGTTGTTTTGGCCTTCTACGGGCTTACGGTTTATGCTGTAGAGTTGCGGGTCAGCCCTGTACCCCTCAACTCGTAAGCCTAAGCCCACAAACCCCCGAACCACCATCGCAATACCATGGCCTAACGAACCCAGCCAAGTTCCGGAATCCGCAACCATGACACTTGACAGGCAACATAAACGTAAGGGTCGGAAAAATGGTAACGGTATCCTTTAATGTTTCCGATCATGAATCATACTGTTATAATAGCCCAGAACCCTTTGTTAATATTACTGCGCATCCAGGCAGGCCGATCTTAGGGTTCATGTGGAATTTCAAGCACGTTGAACAAGCTGCAGCTTTATATCGCCATAGAACCATATTCCCTTCCTTCAGCCCCTAACATACTGATAGAAATCCCGGTGCTAATCATCAAGGTCCTAATATACATCCCACAGGAATGAACACGAAACTCCCAATCCACCTTACCTGCAGGCCCAAAAACTATTATTTTAGAGTTCCTCATTGGATTTCCTTGTATGATTTGGACCGAAAGGCTGGTTTCCCGCCAACCAAAGCTACCATTCAGGGTTCCTTACCGGGTGTTCTTTTCCAACAGCACACAGGGCTCTCTTGGTCACGAACAGGGAATCCTCGAAAAAGAACGCCCTACCTTAGATAGTGAACGGCGGAACTTTAAACTTTTTGGCCTTATATATTAGCTCTATCTTAGAAAGTTTGAACTTTTTCGGGCCCGGCTGTTGAAGAAGAGAGACAAGGTGAATGGCCTGTGCATAGTAGGGAATGGGGGAATGGATCCTTATAGTAGTCCCTGTCATATAATCCCTAATAAAGTGGTCCCTATTGGATCCTTATAGTAGTCCCTGTAATATAATCCCTAATAAAGTGGTCCCTATACAATCCGCAATAGTAGTCCCAATAACCCATTCCCCCATTCCCTACTAAGAACCTGGCAGAGGTGAATGGCCTGTGGGCATCGAGATCGCATTTCTTTCCTGGTATGTGCTGGACGGACTTAGTAGCTAAGTGTCAGGGTTCCGTTTAAGGGCACTATAGGGTTCAATAGTAGGGTTCCCTTTCAGGCTTAGTTATACGGGTTTACAGGGTTTCATCGTATGATATGCTCCAAACCCCATCCCACATTGTTATGGTCCTCATAAGGGTGAAGATAAGGCATGCATCAGGCCCTTACAAAACCATTACAAAGCCCTATTGAAAAGTTTAGCAGTTTAGCATGGCCCCAATACTACCCCCTTAACCATATTTTGCAACTCTAAACCCTTTTTCACTGAACTCTTATAAAGCAGTTATACAACTCTTGCAGAAACCCACTGAAACCCCAACATAAATTTCCGAGAGGAGTGGCTGCTCCGTTTGGTAGCCATTGGACCCACCAACTCCTTCCTGGACGGCTGGTTCTTGATGGACACGCCCGCACCCCAGGGAATGAACATGGCTCTCACTATTTTGGGAGTTCCTTGTTATAATTATAGAAAAATGGCCCCCCAGCCCTATTCTAATTATTAAGGCCCCTATATTATGTGTCCTAAACCCTGAAATCCTCATAATACAAGACCCGCGTAAACGTCTGAAATGTGCAGTTCTGCACAAGGATTGTCTGGGGATTGTCGGGCAGCCTTGCGCAAGAACTTCCAGTCATGTCGACTTCTCAAGCTTCCCCGTACGAGATATGTTACGTCTTTTGATAGTGTAGCCAGTACAGCACTGTTTTTTGTTTGTGGTCAATGGCGTTTATAACCTGAGTGGTCTCAGTAGCTAGAGGTTTAGGGTTTAGGGCTTTGGGGATCGGGTCTAGGATTCAAGGTAAGAGTGGCTGGTAGTCGTATACCCTCATTGTCCGGAGTCCAGGTATCTTCTATGCGAACCCTAACCCTAGAGCTCTAAGGACTCATATGTTAAGGCTTCCGAGGCCCAAAGACCATAATATATAAGGCTTTTGGGCTATTTTGAGCCCCAGGGTAAGTGACGGAGTTCAGGGAACAAGGTTTGCAATTTGGTTTGGTTTGATAAGGGGATGTAGGGTTCAACCTTGGGGCTTTTTCTGCTCACAGCTTAGAGTCTAGGCCATACGGTTGATGCTGCCATAATTCCCATAGTCTAGGGTCCTGCAGGTAATGCAGGATTTTGACCATCAACCGTATTGAGCTCTTGTTAAGGAACTTAGTTTGTGTTACCAGGAATGGGATCAATAGTAAATAAAGTGTTTCCTTATTCTGGGCGGTTGTCAAAATTAGGGTCCCTTTTTGGGTACCCTAAATATTAGGTGCCGTATTATATTAAGGACCCAAAGAGCTACCACCCTATGGTAACTTCCATCAGCTTCTGGACAAGAACCCAGTACCGGGCCCACAGTTAGGAGATTTTCTGGGACCTTTGGGATTTTCGGTTTAGCCTTCAGGACTTTGCGTGCAGGGTTATTCTAAATCCTAAGCCCTACAATTCCCAAGCCCGACAGCCTAAACCCTACAAAACCAGCACCAAAAAAATGAATGAAGCCTTACAAACACCTTGGCAAGATCCGTACCCAGGGCGATTATACTCCTCAACTTTGCTGCCTTCATCGTGGCCTCGTCTGGACACGGGCTCTTGAAATTCAGGGCCATCACGCATACGGATTACAGGTTTGGATATCGGCAGCAGCTTAAGCTGGTTCTCCGTCGTCTTTGCATAGACTGTAGGGCTTTGCGCATCTGGGCATATGTGACCCTGGAGAAATCACAGAGGTTGGCGGAACTGACAAGCCAGGTCTGTCTCGAAGTCGCTCTTCGGCTTCAGATGGTAGCTTGTCCGTGTAATTAAGGGCGCCGTCTGCCGTCACGCTCTACACCCCAAATCCCGAACCTATTCCATAACTTCATCTTTCCAGCTTTCTAATCAAGATATGCTTGCATTTAGAAGGCCCCAAACCCTCAAACCGGAGAGGGGTCAAGGTATAAACCCAACACCCAGGACCCTGATCAGCGCAAACCCTCACCCTTGAACCACTTATATGGGAGTTTCCGAAAATTAGGGGTACCTTGTTTTGGGGTCCTTACAATAAGGATCCTACTATTTAGGGTACTATATTAGGGTCCCCCATTTTCGGAAACTCCCATATCACCAAGCCCTATCCTCTCCCAAAAACCCGCTGTTAGGCTGCCAATGGTCTACTTGGGAGTAGAAGGCTTCGGATTCCTGTTTCAGGGCCTTACAAACATGTCTGGGTCTTGCTGGACCAAGCAAAGAACCCGGTTTGATCTTTCTGCATGCAAAGCACGTCAGCCAGCCAACATCTCAATTTGTATAATCTCTATAATGGCCAGGAGCACCTTGAATCCCCTTGTAGCTAGGTGCCCCAGTAGTACCCTTTTACCCTTTTTCTTTTGGGTTCCCTTATTAAAACACAATAGTAGGAAAAAGGGTACCCTTATTATTAAGGGGCTACTGGGGAGCCTAGGTAGTGCCATTCTAGAACTCCGAGAAGACAATCGACCCGGATCCGAAAAATCTCTGAACCGTCAGGAGACGTCGGCACATTCCTGGCTATCCGGGGTGTGCGGCTGATTCGCCTAGGCGAGAGGGCTCCTCATGTGGAGTTTGGTTTTCGATTTGTACAGAAGTAGCCAGAAAGTTGGAACATCATTATCCTCATGGCCTCAAGGTAAAGTATAGGGATTAATTCCTAACACTATAGTCACCCTAAGTCCAGGTTCCAACTTTCTGGGGTTCGCGCTAGGAGATTTCAACCAGAAGCCTCAGTCCGGACCGCGCCTTCAACCGGCACATTAATATAGGGGCCTAGATGATTACCAAAACTATTCCGGGGGGTTCCTACTTATAAGTATAGTATAATGGGCCCCCAAACCCGATTAAACCCCATTCTAATTATTACTTAAGGCCCCTATATTACTGGGTCTTAAAAAGCCAGAATAACCAGCAGTATTGCTCGTTACGATTCCCTCATACTCTAGAACCTCCAAAAAGCCGTAGAAGCTTCTACTTTTTTCACTACTTGCTTCTGTCCTAAACCGCTACCAAAACCCCAAAATATCTATCTGGCTTGTTAAAGGTCTAAACAAGTAAACCATAGTAAGGCACCCTTAAGAGGTAACTCATTTAGGGCTTAGATGGACCCTACCGCAGCTTCCATGACGCCCTCTCAACCCATACTCAAAGACTAAGGCGGCGTGCTTTCCGGGTTAATCTACGGGCCTGAGTTCTTGGGCTTCGTTGCGGCTCCAAATAAATCCTAAACCCTAAACCGAGGGGCTCCAAATATCACCGAGGAGAGAGTTTCCGTCAGACCTTAGCCGCCGAATTCAAAGTAGCTAGCTCTTCTTACACCTGGAGCTTTAGGGAAGACACAGCAATGTAGACTCCCTATACATGAACCTAATTTGGGGGGCTTTGGCACTACAATGTCTCAATCCTTTAGCTGACGAAGGGAGCTTATAATATTATAGATTACTCAAGTCAATAAGCCAGACAATTATATAAGCCATGCATAAGCAAATCTGGATAGGCAAAGCGGGTATAAATCAAGGATTGATTGACCCTAAATTTTAACGCCAAAACTCAAACCAAAACCCGACACCCTAACTCGCTTAACCCTCAATCCCTAAACCCTAAACCCCTAAACCCCTAAATCCATAAACCCTAAACCCTAAGCCCCTTGGAAGCCCATGCCAGGACGGTCGCTTCGATTCACCACGCGGTTCAGGCCAGTACTTCGTTTGTTTCGGAAGGTGTCGCTGTTTGGAATTTGGGTTCTGACGTTTCTTAGGGTGGTGGGTGGTTCGTTGCGATTTGGGGTTGAGGGCTTCGAGATAAGTGGGATGTCTTTGGTATTTCGTGTCGATGCTGTAGAAACAGAACGGTCTTGACTTGAGTTTTGTTTTCGGGGGTTGCGGTTGCGAGCTGAGAAGCCTAACCCTACGCCCTGCCCTAAACCCTGAACCTTGACTGTAGCGAAGGTGTTCTTGCTAAAGTTGAGCCATGGGAGCTTAGCTTCCTGATTCTGGCCTGGTCAAGAGTAGTTCTTTCAAAGGGTTTAGGGTTTAATCGACTACACCGCATGGCCTGAATACTTAGTAGTTTTGACCGCTTAGTCCTAAGGTTGCTTCATGTATGTCTAGTACACAGACCCCCAAAACCTCGCCCAATTGTTCAAGCCCCTGGCTAGATTGCCATAGGGGCTTAGGGCCCTTATATGCAAGAATAAGTACTGTCACCAATTGTTCTAACCAGGAACCCTAGACAAAGGGGTTTAGGGTTTAGGGTTTGGGGGTTTAGGGTTTAGGGTTTAAACAAGTCATCAAAGCCTGCACAGCCCGTTTTGTCGGAGGCTCCCCAAACTCCAAACCCCAAGTCTAACATCCTAAACCCTTATGGTTTAGGGTTCTCTCGAGATTAGGATTTAGGATAAATCTTGAACCCTAAACCTTTCTCCCTAAACCCTAGACCCTACATCCTAGAACCCTCAACCCTAAACCCTAAGCCCGAAACTTAAACCTAAACCCTAAACCTCAAACCCTAAACCCTAAACCCTTCTGATTCGGATGCTCCCCGGTCGCCAGGATCATGTGGCATCTGCTCTACGGGCTCTTATCCTCGGGGCAGGCGCAGAGAAATGGGAAGAGCACTCGGGTTCTACAAAGGGAGTTTATAAGCTTTTGGCAGGGCTATTGGAATGAGGGGTTCCTGTAGTGGTTTTGGGTTCAGGATTTAGAGCTGATAAAGTTAGGGTAGGCTTCTTATAATGAGGGCTGTACAAAGGGTCTATAAGAGTTGCTTGAGGGGTTCCTATAGGGGTTCAATAGAGGTTTAGGCGTCCAGTATTCAAGTCTAGGGATGTTTAGGGTTTATCAGAGTCCTTTGAGGGTTCGTCGTCCTACGTTACAAGGACCCGGCAGAACCTACCAGTTTGAGGCCTTCGGATCTCGATTCTATGACCCATGCCGCCAAAAAGTTTTTGACCACGCACACCCGAAACCCCAAACCTCTAAATCGTGACCCATCTAAGCCCCATAAGCCCACTGAGCTTGCAGCCGTAAACCCCTAACCTCTAAAGAGCCTTATTTTGGGGTCCTTATAATAAGGATCCTACTATTTAGGGTACCATATTAGGTCCCCTATCATGGGAGTTTCCGAAAATAGGGGAGCCTCATATAGACCAGACCTCAGCTGAACGTTTCGCGCACAGAAGGAAATCTCGCCCAGGTCCTACTCGCTACCTTGGCGCTCATGGTGCTTGCGGTGTACATCTCTGCCTGTATAGGCCGGGGGGTCAAGGTTAATATCGAAGCCTAACTTTAGAAACTTATCAATATCAGGAGTAATATAGAACCTAGACCCCCCCCCCCCCACACACCCAATAACCCCCAACTACCCACATTTAAGGGCAAAAAGCCCCGTGTCCACGCGCCCTGGGGGGGGGNCCCCCCCCCCCCCCCAACTACCCAATATGCCACAAGTACCCACTATTAAGGGCCATAAGGACTCTGTTCAAGGGCCCTTGGAGGGGGTCTCCGAAGCTTAAAATTAAGATGATATCATCCTCGACGGCTCCTTATTCTTATAAGCTATAAAGGAGCTCCAAGCGCGTGATTCGAATTTTTGCGGCGCCTGCATGAAGGGTTTTGGGGGAGGAGAGCGGGCCCCCTTACTGAAAAATCCCTAAACCTACACACTAAACCCTATATCCTAAACCCCTACACCCTAAACCCCCAAACCCCTAACCCCTATCGAGAATAGACGATCCGTTAAGGTCCCTGCTTCAAGCAATTCCCAGTTTACTTTCTTTAGGACAACCTTCTTCCCAAGCCCTCAATTTAGTGTCATAGTATCTCCTATGGCTCATGCATATAGTGTGTAATACTCACCGAAAACCCTAGTCTAATTGTGAAGGCCCCTAAGATTCAGTGGTTAAGCTTCGACATCAGCGTGACCGAGCACGAGGACACGTTGCTGGAGTCGTTCAAGGAGAAGTACCTCTGGTTGAAGGACTTAAAGCCCAAGCAGATCATGTTTGTTCTGCAAAGCGAAGGGGGATCCAGCACAGGACAAGACTCTCCGAGACCACCTCTTAGAGCCGCAAATGGTTGTCGTGATGGAAAGACATCGCGGCTGCGATCCACAGGACAATGCGGGAAGAGCTCGAGATCGACCACGAGCTCTCAGCCAAAAGCCCTGCAGCTCAACACACTATCCGGTTGCAGGAATAAGGCTATATTTGCCTTAATTAAGATTCTTAGTTGTGTTTCTTTTTAACTATTTTTGGCCTTTGAGGGCTCCCGTTTCTTTCTACAGGTCTCTCAATGTTATACTTGTTGTTTGCCTTGCCGAGCCCGAGCGTGCAAGCTGCGTGTGCTATATTTGTTGCTTGGCTTCTAGGTTGGGATGGAGCTAAATTCCTCCGACAGACCTGTAGCGACTCGAAGCCCTAGCCCCACTCAGGCCTCGATTTTTTTTTTTTTTTTGGGGGGGGGGGGCTTTTCGGCCCAACGACCCCACTTGTTTTTGCACGACTTCCGGTATAGTTTCAGCGTTTGGGTAACAGAACATCCCTGCACCCAACTGTAAACTTTTCATCTTGGTCGAACTACACTCTAAGCACCAAAGCCTACCCCATAAACCCCAAAACCAAAGCCCTGAACCTTAACACCTACACACCTTATCCCAACCCCTAAACTCTGAACCACCAAACCTACACCCGATACCGTAATTCCTAAACCCTAAACCTTCCACCCGATACACTACCCCTAAGATCCTAAACCCTAGACATCCAAAACATCAGACTTTGCAAGGAGTCGAGCTCATCACGAGGGATGCGGACCTCGCGGCAGACCCCGCGACCAGTTCGCTTCATGGCTAAATACTTGTTAAACGCGCAAGGTGAAGACTTATACCTATATACGTATATACATATATATATATAGGTATGTATATGCATATGTTTATATACACATCACACACACATACATGTATTACGTATGTATGGATGGATGGATTAGCAACTTCCCCAACATTGAAATTTCCTAAAACTCAGGCGCCTAAGCCCTAAGCCATAAACCGCGCCCCAAAACCTGCCTGCTTAACCCTCATGGCCCGTATCTAATCTAGCCCGCAGGTTTCGGGTTAGGGTTTAGGGTTGAGGCTTTTGCGCTTGTGTGGTCTTTGAGCCGCGAGGATAATTGTAGCTTACTATGCGGGGTCCGAATAACTAGACGACTACTACTACTACTAGTGGCATCCAAGGGTGGTGAGCAACAGCTTTGGCAGCCTCCGGCTGGCGATGCTGACGATCATCCAGTGGCTGGGACTTTGAAGACTTTGGCTTATTGGCTGTTAACTCAACTTTTCAACTTTTGGGGTTCTTATAAGGTAGTCGATTCTGAAAGTTTCAACTTTTATTTCCTTGGGTTTACAGTAGAAGCCAAAAAGTTGGAAACCCGATAGCCTCAATCCCTAAGAGTAAAGTATAGGGTATCCCAGCACTATTTGTCCTTAATCCGGTTTCCCACTTTATGGGGTTTACTGTAAGCCCTTCTTAACCTAACGCTGAACCCTAAACCCCAAAACCCTAAACCCTGCAACCCCACAGCGCTCAACCCTGAAACCTAACCCAAGAGGGTCACTGTTGGGCCAGTGAGTTGGAAGCCTTTAGGGCTCAGGGTTTGACGGTTTACGGCGACCCTAAACCCTAAACCGAGAACCCTAAACCCTAAGCACCGGCTAGTTGGAAAAGAGGCGCCTAAAAAAAAACATAAACCCTAGACCCTAAACCCTAAACCGAGCTTACGGCTTTAAAGGCTCAAAGGCCTCAAAGCAAGTGGGGTGCAGATGCTTCCGTGTCCAGGTATCAGTTGCTTACAGCACCCAACTGCACTCAGTTAAACAAAGGGGCCTTAATAATTAGAATAGGGTTTGGGGGGCCCATTACACTATAATTATAATACGGAACCCCCAACACTACTATAGGTAATTACTAAGGCCCCTACAGTACTTAGGGAATACACACACCCTGGTTTGCCCATGGGTTCTTCATCAACCCCGCGAGACAGAGCTGTAAGGCCTTCAAGCCAGCAACTTCGCCTCCCTCCTCGGCCCTCTACACCCTAATATAGTAAGAGCCATATAGTAGTAACTTCCCTAAACCCTAATATAGTAGTGGTAATATAGTAATAACTTCCCTAAATCCTAAACCCTAAACCCTAATATAGTAATGGTAATAAAGTAATAACTTCCCTAAACCCTAAACCGTTAACCCTAAACCCCAATATAGCCATGGTAATATAGCAATAACTTCCCTAAATCCGAAACCCTAAACCCTAATATAGTAGTAGTCATATAGTAATAACTTCACAAGCCAAACAACTCAAGACCCGGGATCCTCAAGACCTTTAACCCTTGTGTATCTGAGTATGTATATATGTATGTGTGTTTGTTTTTGTGTTTGTTTGTTTGTTGGCCTGTTTGCATGTTATGTTCTGTGATGTTATGTTATATTTTTGGTACTTTATTTTATGTTTTGCTAAGTTATGATATGCCATGTTACAATGCTGCGTTATGTTGTGTTATGTTATGATATGTTGTGTATGAATGTGCCTATGTCTGTATGTATGTATTGACACGCAGTATAGCTAAATGAAGGAGAGCTTTTTGGTGACTATTGGTACTTTGCCCGGCCGTTTGTTAAAACGAAAAAGCAGAACCCTCAGCTCCCAGCCCTCGAAGCCTGAAGCCCCGCAACTCTAGACCTAATTAAACCCCCCAAACTGGTACGCCGCGTCCACTCCTCTTTTGTCGAGGAAACTCCGCACTTGTCAATGTACCTTTGGAGTATATGGGAGTTTCCGAAAATTAGGGGTACCTTATTTGCGGGTCCTTATAAATAAGGCTCCTACTATTTAGGGTACGTACTATATTAGGCTCCCCTATTTTCGGAAGCTCCCATATGAGGCTTCCTGAAGGATGCTATAGGAGTCCATTACCTTTATTTAAGGGATCTTTTGGGATTCCCTTAAGGGTGCTAGAGGGTTGAATGGTAGGTTCTATGCGTAGGTATGAGGAATCTTGTTGATGGGTGAATGAAAGTTACCACAAGGCGGATATGGTAGGTAGGTAGCAGGCCTGCCTTATAGCGGTAACTTGCACCCAGCTCAGAAACAAACATACAAAGGTTCATCACCTTGGACTCGATCCACCAGCAACCCATCTGCAAGTTATGCGAGGGGGGTTGATGGTTTGAAGGGCGTTGAGCGAGGTAGCGAATTCATGTATGGCTCCTTAAGATATTGATAAGTGGCTATTTCGATGGCGACAGAGGAGCCCTTCTCAGGGTTTAGGGTTTAGGGGTTTAGAGTTTCGGGGTGTAGGGTTTAGGGGTTAGGGGTTTAAGGATTTAGGGGTTTAGGGTTTCGGGGTTTAGGGTTTCGGGGTGTAGGGTTTAGGGGTTAGGGGTTTAAGGGTTTAGGGGTTTAGGGTTTTGGCTGACTGTTCGTTGGTCACAACCCCTGCCACCACAGCCTGATACTTAGTTCCTACGTAAGTTGACTACCTTAACATACCAAAACCTACTTTTTTGTAGGGTCCCTATAAATTCCATATTAGGGTGCATAATAAGAACCTACAAAGAAGTAGGGTTTGGTAGGGGTACCTTATTTTGGGGGTCCTTATAGTAAGGATCCTACTATTTAGGGTACGATGTTAGGGTCCCCTGTTTTCGGAAACTCCCTTTTTGGGCTAGTGTACTCAGCCCCTAAAGCTAAAGAACCCTAAAACGCTATTCTACCTATGAAGGCCCTTATAGTATAGAACCCTTGTAGTAACCCCTAGTCGCCTGGACCCTAGACCCGGGCCCATGCCTGAAGGTATTTCCTGAGTTCTCGATTTCTGATCCAGGGTTGGCGGTTTAGGGTTTAGGGTTTAGGGTGCGGAAGCTTTGGCATCCACCTGTAGAAGGGTGTAGGGTTTGGGGTTTAGGGTTGTGCCCGGAGGGTCCTAAGATACTAAGCTGATTTGGAGGGTTTAACTCCATACTTGATAGTATATATGGGGCCTCTTCGGTAATTTAGTTTTTCTAGTTTTCATGCTTTTGCACAAGATTGATTTCCGGTGTTCTGTTTCTGCTCGTGTTATTTGCCGGAGTTGGCCACATCAACATGACCACCACATCGTCAACGTCATGTATCATCGTGGTTCTCTTTGTGGTGGTTGGGGCGGTAGTAATGCTCCTGCGGATCTTACTGTAAGTATGTTGTACAACGGGCGAACAAGCAGTACACAGCATTGTTTTTGGACATGGTCGCCCTATTGGTGGGCGTTACTACCCCCCGACACAAAAGATAAACAACGACAAGCAAATAGCCAAAGAAAGCACGAAAGGCCTAGACTAATATACAGAGAGAGCCCAGGGTCAAGGATTCAGCGTTTTGGGTTCATGGTTTGTATTTCGCGGCCTCCCCCCCGCCCGGCCCCTTCCAAGGCTCCCAACAAGCCAGTCCTTGCAGTCCCGTTTTGCATGTCCTCAAAAAGAGCACCTGCTATCTGCAGCCCATTCGTGCTCCTCCACCCCAGACTCTACGCCTTAAAACTCCCTTATAGACCCCTTATAAGAACCCGTATAATCTCTTGTAAGAACTCTTATAGAACCCTTATAAGACCCCCTGTAATCTCTTTAAAACTTTAAAGCTCCCTCATAGAACCCTTATAGACTCCATTGTAGACACTTCATAGAAGCCTTCTAATTCTAAAACTCGTTAAACAACCTAAAACCCCTACAGACCCTTTTATACGAACACCTATAATCTCCTTAAAGAACCCTTATGGTACCGTTACACCGACTATACGCCCTAAAACCCTCGTAAACCCCCTTTGTAGATAGCAAACGGGGGAACTTTAAACTCTTTGGCCTTATATATTAGCTCTATCATAGAAAGTTTGAACTTTTTGGGGGTCCGGTTGTTGAAGAAGAGAGCCTTTATAAGAATCCCGTTGGCCTGTTTGCAGAACCCTGCCGAGGATTTACATCCCAGACTCTACATCCTAATAAACACCATTATCGAACCCATATGAGCTTTGTTCTTGTTGGTGGGTTCTTTTGACAATACTGGGAGGGTGATTAGCGAAGGTGATTAGCGAAAACTCGGTAGTGCACACCCTTTCGATCGCGCGCAAGGGCGAGCGCAAGGTATGTGCAAGGCTTGTTGTTAAGATTGATTCAAGAAGGGATACTCAGCAGCGTTGTGCCCACTCCTTGAGCCTTGAAGCCCCAGTGTTTTACCCGCAGCCGAAGCTTAGACTCGAAGCCGCCAAAGGTCAACAAACCACTGTAACAAACCCTAGTCTTCGAAAAACCTCGCGCGCGCAAGCACGCGCAAGGAACGCGCAAGGGCGAAGCGCAAGGGATCCTAATTGGCATGCGTGGAACAAGGATATAGAACAACCCTCATATAGAGACTTTAGCGCAACGTGCCAAGGATTTACATCCCTTTGGTGGTCGCCAAGCCCAATCTGATCTTCTACTTCCTTGCGGTGCTTTTGATCCTGCCCATCACGCTCATGAACCTGGCAGGGCACTCGGTGATCCATTTTTAGTCTATTACTGTGAATAGTATTATTATTTATAGTTTTGCTACTACTATTACTTTTTGCAGGCTTCACAAGGTTTAATATGGTTTGGTTCCAAGTACTTTAGGGCTGGCTCTTGCATATTTGCCCTGGGCTTTAAGCACGTGTCCTTCAGAACCTGGCAGGGCACCTGGTGATGAGCGAGGGGGTGGGCTTCTACCAGATGTATCCGGCTTTGTGAACAGGTTTTGCAAGGTTTGATATGGTTTTGTTTCAAGTAGTTTCCGGGCGGCTCTCCCCTTTACTGGCGTTAAGAGGCTCTTCTTTAGGAATTTTGTGCCTTCAGAGGCTGTACACGGCCAACCTATCATGTTGGTGTACTGTAATATTACCAGGCCCTAAACCCTAAACCCTCGGTAAACCCTAAGCCCTAAGCCCTTAACCCTAAGCCCTTAACCCTAAACCCTAAGCCCTTAACCCTAAGCCCTTAACCCTAAACCCGAAGCCCTTAACCCTAAGCCCTTAACCCTAAACCTTAAACCCTTAACCCTAAACCCTAAGCCCTAAACCCTAAACCTTCGGTCTGAAGGATCTCAGGTTTTCGTAAGATTTAAGCGGATTGTGCGGCTTCGGGGATTTCGGGTTGAGGGTTTCTGGGTGGTAGTGGAAAGTCATTAAGGAGGTCCGTAGCATCTCAGTGATCCTTACTGTAGCTAACAAGGGTTTGAACCATTATGTTTGCTTTTGGCGGGGGTTCAGAGCTTCGTGCTGTATGGGGCACTGCTTCGGAAACCCTTACAGAGGCCTTATACATGTTATAACTCCTTAATGAACCCGCTTCAAACCTTTCATGAACGATTCTCAAAAGGTCACGGCGGTGTTGGTGGAGAACTCTCTGACCCAGGCGGCATGCAGCATGAAGGTGTTGCTTTTCGTGCTTACAAGAATGGCCGTCATAACTTAAGTAGTGTTGCGCTATTTTCACTGTTGTATCAAGCCCCCGAAAATCCCAATTGAGGTTATTAAGGCCTGTATTTCGTCGCAAGCGCTGAAGTTGAAGAGTTAGCGTTTAGGCCAGTACTTGTGGGCATCAGGGGGGCCTGTAGTCTGGTATTTCCTCCACACCTAAAAAGGATGATTCATTCTGATTAGACGTTCAGCAACTTTTGGCTTTAATACTTCTGATTCAATATCAAGCCATCGTCTTAAACCTCTCGCTGGTCTTTAGATATTGCTTTGGCGGCGCGATGAGGAACAGGGCTTTCAACAATTGAGCTGCCCGATAGTCGTTGAGAAAACATGGGCCCCAGCCCTGGGTGCTTTTCGTGTTGAGGCACATGGGGACTGGCAGCTGACACCAACACAAACAGAGAGACAGACGCGACGCAAGCCTCATCAGCAACAAGGATGCAGGGCAACAAGAGCAAAACCGAGCACACAAGCAAGAGCAATCGCATGAGCATGAGCAATACCAACAAGAAAACTAGTACCACCACCACAAGCACCACTAGCAACGACGACGGCAGCAGCAGCACCAACAACAACTGCAGCAACAACAACAACAACAACCGCAGCTTTCACATTTTCGCAGACGGCCAGCAGCAACGACCATCAACAAGAACGCATCAGCAGCAACAACAACAACAGAGCCATAGACTCACGCTGTGCTACCCTCTGCCTTCCTGATGTCGTCAGACACTCACTCCTTATTCCAGATCTCAGGCGCAGCAAGAAGCGGACTACGAAAGCAAGGCTGGCACACATGTCGGTGAACAAAAGTCGAAGGGGGCTTAGGGTATTTTGAATTTATACCTTAACAACCTACTAGCGCTATTTCGCAGGTTTGGATTCACAGGTAGCGTTAAGGGTTTAGGAACTGGAGATCTTGTGCTTAGCGTCTTCATGTTCTTCCATGGAATGAAAATGGAGACAGGAGCCAGCCCTGAGATTGAGCTTCAGGGTTTCGGTGTTTAATAAAGGGGCCTGAATGAGAATTGCAATCGGGTTTTGTGGTATATTATACTATACTTACAATAAGGAACCACCAAAACAGTATAGGTAATTATTCAGGCCCCTACATTAGGTTGCTTGAACTGGGAGTCTGTAGTCGTTTGGGTTTAGGACTTAGTGCTGCGATCGGATCACCACCTTTTGGGGCATGCTGCAGCACCTCATCTACGCATATGCCCTTTGTTCCCACACAGGGGAACCTAGGAACCCGAAGCCCCAACACCCCAAACGAATTTGCGTAGGAGTTGCTGTGGGGTCAGAGAAGAGGAATGTTCGAATCCCACGGCGTGCTTGGATTCAGGTTTCGACTTAGTATTGAGGGTTTCTGTAGTCTTTATGTGGTATTACAGATTTCCCGTTTATGGTCGGGGAGTTTGAGGATTCCGGGTCCTCTGTTGGTATCGGGTCTAGGTTTTTTTTGCCTCGGGTCTAGGGGTTGAGATTGAGATTTAGCGGACCGAAGTGGCCTTCGAACAAGTTCAATTTTTATAGCACCAAAGTAGTGCAAGAGTGTGGCAGCTGAAGTGCTTGTGGTGCTAGACTGTCCCGGCCACTGCATTCCTTAGATTCAGATTGCATTTTGCTTGCAATGACTTGTCCCTGTAGCTGTCCCTGTAGCATATGTGAACCTGCCTCCTACTCTCTTCACAACACCATTTAGAATCTTTCGAAAAGAGAATCCAGACCCTGATTCGTAGAATCCTTATGGTTTATAAGCATCCCGAAGCGAGATGCACCCAAGTTTCAGAAACCCCATATCAAGGCCTGGACAGTATGATTGCAGGTGGACCCTCTAAACAAGCAACGGGTAGAACGCTCACAAGATAGATTCTTCTAAAGTTTAAATCCTGAACCCTAAACCCTACATAAAACCCTCTAAAGCTCTAGGCCCAGAACCTTCTTCCCTAAATCCGACAGGCCCTAAACCCCCGCTTATGGCGGGCAGGCCAAGTCTGATGAGATGAAGAAAGCAGTGCTGCATTTGCTGGTGTCTCGTCGAATGGTGTTGAAAACTTTACTTAAACCACCCCAAAGTAGGTAAAATAATGGCCCAGCACCCATAAAAAGCTATTAGTTTACATACTTTGGGGCTCGAGGCAGGGCTTAGGGTTTAGTGCCTCGCCTGATTTTCTGAAGCGTCTTGGCCCCACTGCTACTGGGTCCGGGTTACGATTTTTGAAGGTTTTGGCTGTACTGCTTTTCGTTGGGGCGTTTAGGGCCACGGTTTAGGGTTTAGGGTTTAGTTTAGGGTTTCGGGATCCAAGATTAGATTCTACCGGTCCCGGGTTTACTGCGGCGTAGGGCCGTAGAGCTTCGGGTTCCGAGTCTCAGTGGTTTCTGGTTTCATGGTCTTGGTTTAGGGACCCAAAAAGCACATAAGTATAAGCATTTTATGGGGATATCCCTAGCTTATGGGCCTTCCTTGTAAGGGGGTTTATATGGGAGATCCCTAGCCTTATTTTTGCTTATGTGCTTTTTGGGGGCCCTTTTGGTTTTCGAATCAGGCAGTCTTGCCCATAGGCCCCACCCCAAGGGTCCAAGTACCCAATAATCAAATACTCTCCAAAATCCTAACCTACATAACTACTATCCTAAAGCCCCTAAATCCCTAAACCCTAAACCCCTAAACCCTAAACCCCTAAACCCCTAAACCCTAAACCCCTAAACCCTAAACCCTAAAGCCCCTAAACCCTAAACCCTAAAGCCGAGCACCTAATTATTGGGTCCTTTGGGCCTTTGGACCCTTGGGGCCAGTACTGGGGGACACCACGCCAAGGGCTCCCCCAAGGGGAGCAAGCAGCAGAGACTCCCTAAGTTTGGAGTACCATACTTGAATACTTCTTTTTGGTACCTGTTCCTTAAAGGAACCATTATGAAATAAAAGTCTATACTTTTTTCTCCCTGGTTACTTCAAAGTCCAGTAAATCCTACACCCCAAAGCCCAACGCCCCAAAAGCCCAAACCCTAAACCTTCCAACCACCAAGCCAAGCACAAACGTAGCTTGAGGCAGGGTGTACAACCCTTAAAACCCTAAACTCTAAGCCCTGAACCCTAAACCCTGAACCCCAAACCATGCACCCTAAAGCCTAAAACCCTAAACCCTAGACCATGCACCCTAAACCCTAAACCCTGAACCCCAAACCATGCACCCTAAACCCTAGAACCCTAAACCCTAGACCATGCACCCTAAACCGCACCCTAAACCCTAATACCCTAAACCCTAGACCATGCACCCTAAACCCTGAACCCGAAAGCCCTGAACACTGAACCTCGAGCCGCCGAACCGCCTGCGCCTTGCAGCCTCTTTGCCCCAAGGACATCTTCAAGAAGCTGGACAACGACAAGGCTTTTTGGGGTTTAAGGTTTGAAGTGCTACTTTAACCCTGAATAACATACCTTTTTAAGGTTCATTATTATGATTTCCTTATATAAGTCCTTAAACAGGTAGAATATTCAGGGTTATAAGGTATACCCCACGCCCTGCTACCCTTTATCGTAGCCATCAAACCGACCTGTAACAAGGGACTGTGCAGGAATACTTTTCTTGAGCGCCTTCGTTCGGGCCCCCTCCAAAAAACGACAACCAGAAGAAAACCTTTGTCCATTTATGTAGGCCTCTACATTGCAAAACCTGTACCGCCCCATACCCTTAAAGCAGCGCATTCAAACCCTACGGAGATCAATCAGAAAGCCTAAACCCTTAAGCTGCCAGTTCTCAACGTCGAGAGACCCCATCAACAACCACCAAAAACTTACCAGCCCTCAAGGCCCTAGAGTCTAAATTAATCTGGCCCTGTGTTCAATATGCCCCTTTCCTCTACTGAGTAGGGAATGCGACTGACATCCTAAGATGAAGGCCCTCAGGAAGAGTCATGAAGCTATCTGAAGCTCCAAATTCTGAACTCGAAGCCCGAAACCATTCACCCATAAGCTAACCAGGACCCCCCAAGTATCCTTTAAAGGGCTCTGGTATCTTTCATTAAGAGGTAGCTGGGGGCTACAATAAAGGGTAGTTGAGGGGGGTTCTAGGAAACCCAAGAGCCCTAAATATAGTATAATATAGTATACTATAGTATACTATAGTATAATATAGTATACTATAGTATACTATAGTATAATATAGTATAATATAGTTCGATATAGTAAATACAGGGTGCTGTAAGGCGCCTCCCTCGGACAGGACGGCGGCCTCTCGCGTCAGGAGCTGGGTGCGCTTCCTGCACCTGGGACTTAAAGGGCTCCCAGGACCCCTCCTGGGTTTCGGGGTTTAGAGTTTAGGGGTTTAGGGTTTAGGGTTTAGGGTTTGGGGTTTGGGGTTTAGGGTTTTAGAGTTTATGGTTTAGGGGTTTAGGGATTTAGGGTTTAGGGTTTGGGGTTTAGGGTTTAGGGTTTTAGAGTTTATGGTTTAGGGGTTTAGGGATTTAGGGTTTAGGGTTTGGGGTTTAGAGGGTTTAGGGTTTTAGAGTTTATGGTTTAGGGGTTTAGGGATTTAGGGTTTAGGGGTTTAGGTTTAGAGGATTTAGGGTTTTAGAGTTTATGGTTTAGGGGTTTAGGGATTTAGGGTTTAGGGGTTTAGGTTTCTAGGGTTTCGAATTTAAAGCAAGTCAGGGGCCTCAAAAAGATACGATGAAGGTAGTTGGGGTAATCCCAAAATAGGAGTCCTCATATAAGGGATCCTTAATCCTACCTACCTCCAAGGGACTGGCCGAAGCCTTCAACCCCAAACTATGAGTGTTGAAGGGTTTTGGGTTTATTAGGGCTTACCGGGACCCCCAAAGTATGTAGGTTAATGGCCTTTTATAGGTATTGGGCCATTATTTTACCTACTTTGAGGGGTTTAGGTAAGCGTTTTTAAGGGGCTTACGCTGCTATTGAGAGCTGACTAGGAAGACAAGTCGATCGAGGACGGATCCTGTTGTTTTAGGGTTAAGGGTTTAGGGATTAGGGTTAAGCTGCAACAGCTCTTGTTCCAACTCGGAAGGAAGTGGGCAAGCAAAGCATTGTTTAGGCCCCAGAAGCACCCAAACCTTAAACTATTGAATCCTGCCAGTTGTAGGGGTACCAAAGTTTCCCAAACAGTTTCTTAAACACTGTAGGTTTGAGTGCTTATCTGGGGCGGCCATCAATCTCACGTGTACCAGGTACCTGAATACTATATACCTGGGTTTGGAGTACCATACTTGAATACTTTTTTTTGGTACCTGTTCCTTAAAGGAACCATTATGAAATAAAAGTCTATACTTTTTTCTCCCTGGTTACTTCAAAGTCCAGTGAATAGTATATACTTTGAACTTCCAGAGGCTCCTATGTAGGTGCGATAAGGCCGACGTATAATTCATATAAAGACCTCAGTGCAAAGCCCCCCCATCCGCTTCACTCTTCCCCCTAGGCCCTCCGCTCTGAAGGCTTCTGCATTCAATTGAGCCTACTTTTCATCTTACAAAGGACTACAGTAGAAGCCTAAAAGTTGGAAACCCAGTAGCCTCAATCCTTAAGAGTAATGTATAGGGAATCCCAGCACCATTTGGCCTTTATCCGGTTTCCAACTTTATGGGGTTTACTGTATAGGGTTCAAATGGGGGCAGTGGAGATTGGCTCACCTTTGCCTTCGCAGGTGTCTCCAGCGTGTGGGATCCTTTGCCCATATTATGTCCATGAGCAAGCTACCGGAACCCTAATACCATGACACTCTAGTACCTTCGACACTGAGACTTTACACTTTACACCCTAAACCCCAAACCTATACCCCGCAACCGAAGCTTCCTCAACTTTCAGACGCACCAAGGAAACTCTCATCCCCCACGACTTGCTGGCAGCGCTGTGCGTTGACAACCTCGTTGCTCGGAGCTTCATTCCTCTGCTGCATGCACCATAGCCGACCCACGACCAGAGTCAAGTTCATGACTCATGATGATGAGGATGATGATGATGATGATGCTGATGCTGCTGATGATGGTGGTTGTGATGA
The DNA here is from genome assembly GCA_003297005.1 of Symbiodinium sp. clade A Y106. Classification (NCBI taxonomy): domain Eukaryota; class Dinophyceae; order Suessiales; family Symbiodiniaceae; genus Symbiodinium; species Symbiodinium sp. clade A. The sequence continues at coordinate 192,323 of BGNK01000186.1, forward strand.
TGCGACGGAGGAGTCATGGTAATCAGGAGCAACAGGGGGAGGGGTGCTGGTTGCGTTCTGCGGATGCCGATTATGATTTTGGAAAAAGCACCATCAACCTAAGCCCGAAACTGTCATTCCCAATTCAATGATGTTCCATGACTCTGTTGTTGCGGCCGAGGGTTGAGGGGTTCTTTGCCCAAGATTCTGGCCTTAGGCTGGGAGATTCATGAATTGCTGGCCGAATATAGACAGCTGGGGGTGAGTTGTAGTTTAGGGTTTCAAAATAGGGGCCTTAATAACTAGAATAGGGTTTTGGGCCCATTATACTAGAGCTATAATAAGGAACCCCTAAAATAGTATTGCTAAGTATTTAGGCCCCTATATTAGGGGACTGAAGGACTCCTCAATCATCGCACCCATGGACTTCGGAACCAGGGTTTCGGCTTTAGGAGGGTAGTAAGAGGAACTCTTTCGCTGCCAAAGACCGCCATGACCTCACCTCGCCGTATGTTTTTCATTTATGGCTTAGGATTTCGGGCTGCATGTCGATTTTAATGGCTTTCCCGAAGTTCAAAACTACCGGTCTTGTTAAGCATGAGTAGCAGAAGCAGAAGTAGCCTGGGTTTGGAGTACCATACTTGAGTACTTTTTTTTGGTACCTGTTTCTTAAAGGAACCATTATGAAATACAAGTCTATACTTTTTTCTCCCTGGTTACTTCAAAGTCCAGGTAGAGGTACAAGTAGCAGCAGTAGCAAAAGTAGCTCACTCGCAACAGCAGGGGAGCGCGAGCGCGAGCTTGAATAACTCGTATTGTTCCTCTGGGATCCAAACCAATGCTTCGGTTTAGGGTTTAGGGTTCAGGGTTAGGGGTTTAGGGTTTAGGGTTTAGAATTGAAGCCCTCCAAAGCCTTGTTGCATTTCCTCAGGCCATATATGAACCGTTTTAGATCTCTCGGACATGCTAGCCGCCATTCAATCACGAGCCACATCACCACCACGAATCTGGCAAATCCCTAAGCCCAAAACCTCAACCTCCAAAAGCCAAAGCACATGATCAAGTCTTCCGAAACGAACACGTAGCTGCAAACACCGTATCCCAACCCCAAGCCCTAAGCCTCCAATTTTTGTTCATGAGGTCGAGCTGTTCGACTTGCTAGATGTGGACCAAACAGGATCGCGCGGTCATGTCAAAGCTATATAGTGAATCCAAGAAAGTTGGAACATCAATATCCTCATGCCCTTAAGGTAAGGTATAGGGGATCCCAGCACTAATCCTCCTAAAGCCATGTTCCAACTTTCTGGGATCCACTGTATAGTGAATCCAAGAAAGTTGGAACATGGGTTTACAGTAGAAGCCAGAAAGTTGGAACATGGCTTTAGGAGGATTCATGCTGGGATGCCTTATACTTTAAGGGCATGAGGCTAATGATGTTCCAACTTTCTGGCTTCTACTATAGGAGGATCAGTGCTAGGATCCCTCTGCTTTACCTTAAGGGCATGAGGAAAATCATGTTCCAAGGTCCTGGGTTTGGAGTACCATACTTGAATACTTTTTTTTGGTACCTGTTCCTTAAAGGAACCATTATGAAATAAAAGTCTATACTTTTTTCTCCCTGGTTACTTCAAAGTCCAGTTTCTGTTTTCGACTATAAGGATTCAGGCCCTCGAGTTTGGAGTTCTTCGGGCTTCGGCTTTGGGGGGTTTTAGGCTTGAGAGTTTGTGTGTTGTCTTCAAAATGGGCTTCCGCTGGGGTGCGGCGTTTCGGGGGTCGGAGTTTACAGGCTTTATCCCTTGAGATAGGGCAGTTTTCGTAATATCGAAGGACCCTTCGATAGTTAATCCTATGGGATCTGAAGGTGAAAGGAAGCCTTCAGCACTTGGTTCAAGGTTTGGGAGTTTCCGACAATTAGGGGTACCTTATTTTGGGGTCCTTATAGTAAAGATCCTACTATTAGGGTCCCCTTTTTTTGGAAACTCCCGTTTATGGTATGTAGATGTATGTAGGTTTGTTGATTTAGGGTGGAAGGGTGTTTTGAACACTGAGCTGACTGTCTCTCTTCACGGGAGATGTTCACAATTTTTCGATGTGTTAGCTGGGAGTATTCCTCACCCTGGACCCTGTACCCTAAACCCTGCGTGCTGTAAGCTTACGTTTTTAACCTCGCCTTGCAGCCGAAACCCTGCCGCGGCCTCCCCCATCTGCTAGGTCTGGTAAGGATAGCTTGGTGGCTCCTGGTGAACCATATGCCATTGAGTTTGGGGCTTTGTGATGCAGTGTGGCTTCAGGATTTCGAGTGTCCTTGCTCCGAGGCTCTGAGGCATCGGTGTGAGCCAGAGCGAAATACTCGCCAAAGCAATACGTAGTAGTAGCAGTAGTAGTAGTAGTAGTCGCAGTAGTTGTCGCAGTAGTTGTCGTAGTAGTAGTAGTCCTAGTAGTAGTAGTAGTCGTAGTAGCAGTAGCAGTAGTAAGTAGTAGTAGTCGTCGTCGTCGCTGGTTCAGATGCAACAACCTGATGGCAGGAACGATCGACAGGGATGAATTCGTGGACGGTGTCCTCCACATGATTGTAAGGGACGTGCCGGTGGAGCCTTGGGGCACGCACGGGTTTTAGGCTTACGGTGTAGAATTTGGGCTTCGGATTAGGGGTTTGAGGTTCAGGGCTGAAGCTGCAGGGTTTGGGTTTAGGGTTTAGGTTTTAGGGTTTAGGGTTTAGGGTTCAGCTGTGCTGATGGAGCAGTATTTCCTTTCAGTGTGTTTTTTCCGCAGTGCCGGTGCACATTCGTATTCCTGTAGCCGGTAATAATGCCAATGCCATTTTTGGATTTCCTCACCATAATTGTATGATTATCCTGGGTTTGGAGTACCATACTTGAATACTATTTTTGGTACCTGTTCCTTAAAGGAACCATTATGAAATACAAGTCTATACTTTTTTCTCCCTGGTTACTTCAAAGTACAGTAATTGTATGATTATATATCATATCCCAGAGCTCTGATTAGTCTATTTATTGAGGCCCCCACGTTACTTGAACTCCGTCGCATCCGGATACTGGCCTCCCGAAGCTGCTACGGCTTTCTCCTCCTAATAAGGACTCCACCCCCCTAAACCCTACACCTTAATCCCTAAACCCTAAACTATGGCTCTCAAACGTGTTCAGTACAGATTGCAAACTAAGCTATAGTAAGGCTCCTGTACTAGTACTTTTAAAAGCCGAATAGTAAGGAAAAGGGTCTACTCAGGAACCTAGTCACAAGCTATAGTAAGGCTCCTATATATGTACCCCAAAGCCTAAACTCTAAACCCCGAACCCTCTATTATATATATATATATATATATATACACATACGCACATACATATATGTAAAGCCTGAGGAGACGATGAGAATGATGAGCATGCTGCAATCTGTGCAGCACCATCTCACTTCTCTGGACCAGACGTGCCCTTTCTGAACCCCAGGGTTTATGAGGGTTTAGGGTTGAAGGTTTAGGATTTAGGATTTAGGATCCAGGGTTTAGGATTTAGGAACCGGGTTTAGGATTCAGGAACCGGTGTTAAGGATTTAGGAACCATGGTTTAGAATTTAGAAAGAGGATCTGTGATGCCCTAAACCAGGACACATTGCCTTAAGCCACAAACTCACAACCGTGTTGCTTGCTGTTGGACTGCTGGATAGCACTCAGCTTCCTTTGCAGAAATGTCTTCGTTTTGAGTTTGGAATGCTCACCTCCAACCTCTACACTGTCGGAAACAGACCCGAATCTACCTTGCACCATAGATCGGTCTTTTCGTTACGGTGTCAGGTATAGTATATTCCTTGAGTTATTGGCACTTGCGTTTTCCGGATCCTCAGCGCTGAAATCTAACCCTGAACCTCGTGAACCTTACACTCTAAACCTGTAGCCGGTTGTTTGTCTATCTATGTGTCTATCTATCTATCCATCCATCCGTTCGTCTGTCTATCTGAAGATCTGTTCATTTAGATGCATCTGTTTGTCTATCTGTCCATCAGTCTGTCTACCTATCTATCATTATCTGTCTATCTATCTGTCTGTCTCTGTCTATCTAGCTGTCTGTCTGACTATCTATCTGTCTCTCTGTACAGCCAAATGTGCGAACCTCTGGGAAGGTCTTATTGGAGAGTTGTTCTAAACCCCCGGCTCTGGACTGTAGACTAGCAGCGCACTTTAATATTTCGATGCAGGTTTAGGACCTGCTCCAGAACACGCACGGCGCAAGCGAGCGCAAGGGCGAGCGCAAGGGCGATAAGTAGCGCTCACTTGGCTTATCAAGGCTTCAAGGTGGGAATGTGCTTACGTGCGCAAGAGCGTGCAAGGGCGAAGCGCTGGGGGATTTTCGAGTTACGGGCTGCAGCAATAATAAAGAACAGCCCCCTTATGCTGATAGCAACACCACATTCCCTATCACCTGCAAAACCCTGCAGGGTCCAAGAGACCACAAAATATAGAAGCCTGAACAGCTACCAATACTATTCCGGAGGGTTCCTCAATACAGTCCTATTTGATTCTACGCGCAAAACCCTATTTTGAGAATTAGGGCGCCTAAGTTCATACCCTATAGCCGAACCCTATCATAACCCTATAAAAAGCTTCTAGGAACCCTGAAATCAAGAAGCCCTGAACCGTACTTGAAGGGGCAGGGGACTTAGTAAGTTGGTTATAAGTAGGGTCATAATTAGGGTAACTCCACTTAGCGCACTTATAACTCTACTTATAACCTACTTACTAAGTCCCCTGCCCCTTCAAGTAGACCCTAAACCCTAAAGCCCGTAGATTCCTTTGAGGAAGCCTATAGATCCCTTTAAGGAGCCCTTTAGGAGCCCTTACTAAGTCCCCTAAGGCCCCTTCAAGTACTGCCCTTCCAGGCAGAGATTGCTGATGTTGAGAACCTCTGGAGAAGACGTGAGCTTCCTCTAAAGTACACCTGGTTGAGGTCGCAGCCTGAAGAAAGGCCGCTGGTTGAGGGTTTATAGGGTTTAGGGTATAGGGTTTAGGGCTTAGAGTTTAGGGTTTAGGGTATACGTAGGGTTTAGGGTTTAGGGCTTAGAGTTTAGGGTTTAGGGTATAGGGTTTAGGGTATAGGGTTGCTTTTTTTCCTTGAATGGCCTGAGGTCTTAACCCCAGCCAAAGCTGTAAACTAGAAGGTAGGTCTTTGGGGCCTTGTGGGTAGTAAACCCTCGTGCCCTGTTTAGTTTCACTTCTGTGATGGCGGAGGATGCACTGCGCCGAGTCGAAGCAGTCAAGCAGTTGAGTTCTTTAGGGTCTCGTGGCCCATAATGACTAGAACAGACTTTGCGGGTGTATTATCTTTATGTTATATTGTCTGTATCTTTTGATACTATAGCTATAGTAGATGGAGCCTTCAGGAATAGTACTGCCATCTATGCAGGCCCTGCATTACCTTCAACCTTGAAACACAGCCTACGAAACTGCCTCTCAACACGCCCGGTGATTCATAGTACTGATCAGCGGTTACCCAAAAGCTTATACACCCTATGCCCTGCGCCTTAAACCCCAAAGCCTGGACCTTTCAACAAAGAAAACTATGTGATCCTCCGGAAAACTTCAAGCGCACTTCCACGACGCTGCCGTGCATCCCGCACACGACGAAGCCACGACGTAAACACAGCTTTAGCAACACGGGTCGGAATCAGGAGCAAGAATCTCCCCTCCTAGTCCCTATAGACTATAGGTTTACTTACCCTCATCGAGATATTCCGGCCCCTTTTGTCGGAGCTCTTGCTGGTGCAACTACGGAAAGCCCAAGTGGCTTCTTTCCCCGAGCTCTCAACAACTTGGAGTTAGGGTTTAGGGTTTAGAGTTTAAGATCTGGGGTTGGTGTCTAGGGTTTGGGTGTAGGGCTTGGGGCGGAACCTATGCGGTTTGCAAAGGTTTGAAGGGTTTAGCAGGGTCGAGTGGTGTTGGGTTCAGATTTTTTTTGCTTCTTGCTTTGCGAAAGGCAGAATCTGCTGTATGTTGGGTTGAGGGCTTGTGGTTTAGTCAGTTTCGAGAAAGACAACAACCAAAGAGGCCTGTTCATCATGGCCTGTGTGCAGAAGCTTCTTGCGGGCGCGCGAGCGGCAGTCCCAAGAGAGACTCGTCGTGCCTAGCTTCTGCCCTTCCCTAAGGCTTCATGTACCTCTTACTATATGGTATGTACTTTGGGTTACAGGGGTTCCTATATAATAGAGGTACTTTAATCCCTAAGTATAAACCCTAAACCCTAATCCAAAAAAATGTAATACAGGTACATGGAGCCTTAGAGCTTGCTGCCGCAAAGTGCGCAGGGGAAAGGAAAAGCCCGGCGGCTTACTCGGGCCGTGGAGTCATGCCCCCAGCCCGTTTAGGGTTTAGGGTTTCCGGGCTTTGGAGTACCATACTTTAATACTTTTTTCTGAAAGGAACCATTATGAGATACAAGTCTATACCTTTTTCTCCCTGGTTACTTAAAAGCCCAGGTTTGGGGCCCCTCTGCATGATGCACAAATCTGGACGCAAGCGCAAAGAAGTTTTTGTAGTCTACCTTAACCCACAAGAACCTACTTTTTTGTCGGGTCCCTATAAATTCCATATTAGGGTTTATAATAAGAACCGGCAAACAAGTAGGGTTTGGTAGGTTAAGGTAAAGTCATGTTTACACCGACACACACACACAAATCCCCTAACCACCGAGGTTCAGGCACAACACCAACGCTGGCGTTGATCGTTTCTTTCATAGCAAACGCCAGAAGGAGGGGGTTAGGGAGGGATCATACCAGACAATTCCACACCACAATCTTGAAGGTCTGTAATTATGGGGTCAGTTTTCGAGCGGGTTTAGCGCATGCGAGGTACCCCGAAAGTGGGTTCAGGGAGTGTTGGATTTGCGGCTTTGGCCTGAGAGTTTGGGGCTCGGGCTTAGAGATGTGGGTTTGGGGCATGGGTGCTTCATTTAAGGGTCGAGTACGAGCCACGAGTATCAGTAGTCCTTCTAGGCCCGCTATTGCTTAGCGAAGCCCTATTCCCGCTAGGCCCTTATATCATTCATATCATCCCCGTATACTTTGCCACATTTTCGGACAGGGCCTGTTCCAATTGTTTACCCCCCCCCCCCCCCCCNCCCCCCTCCCACCCAATGAGATCCAACCAGCAGGTTGCGGCGGCGAGTCTGACCTCGATTTATTGGGCAGCGCTGAGCGCGGCCCGCCGCCGGCCCGGGAAAGGACTACATGTGTCATGTTTTCTGAGGTGCCTACCCATTTTGAGTGGTCATTTTGTGACGCCGAGGTTCGGTTGTCAGAAACTGACAGGCTTTGGTGAAACACTGCTTTGATGAGCCTGATGTCCATGCTCATGTCGTTCGACATGAAGAGGAAAATTACGATGTTGCTGATCTTCTGGTGGTCATGATGGTGCCGATGGTCCCGATGGTGATGGTCATACCCCAAACCGCGACATCTATTGAGTTTGCAAGGATGCCTTGGGGGATGGCGGCTTCAGGGGCGGGGGGAAAATAGGGAAAGGGGGGTTTTCAGGACTAGCTCCCATAGCTTCCACTTAGGAAGCTTATATGTTGTTTGTTCAACTTGTCTTGCTTAAACAATATCACGCTTTGTTGTCATCTTACACATTACTCATAAGTATCTTAAGGGCTGTCGTTTGGACTAGGCATCTCCCCCACTATGTTATGCTATTTTATGTCATAAGCTTAGGCATAAGTTCGTTACCTTAGCCTTTTCATGTCGGGTTTTAGGTATAGTATTCTGTATAAGTTTGATGTGGTGGCTTGACTTCTTCGTCTTCACCGTCTACGAGGAGCACATGCCGAGTTTAGCCATTCATGCTTCAATTCTTCAAGTTGCCTGTAAGCCATTCTGTAGCACAAGAGCTTCAAATCATTCGTATTTCTCAAGCTCATCTTGTGTTCAAGAAAAACTCGTGAGCATTGTTCGCGATGTCGGACAACTCGAGTGATGAAGAAATTGCCAGAGAGTTGCAGTGTCATCTTTATGATGAAGGAGAAGAGGAAGACGAAGTCACAAGCAGTGAAAGCTTCGCCAGTTCAGTCAGTCGGTTCTCAATCCATGACATTGAGAGCTTGATTGAAAACAACGGTCCAGAATGTCACTAAAGCCAAAAAACAGAACATCACCATTGGCATTGACTTGGGGAGTGGGGAAGGAATTACCAAGGTTACGGTCTCAGCGACGAGCACATACAAAGACATTATAGACGCAGGGTATGGATGCAATACTCCGAGCGGGTCGGCTACACTCAAACGTCATTGCAAATCTCCACCAACTTCGACATTCAGTATGGCAACAGGCGTCTCTCTCATCATCCTCGCTTCTCTGTGTCAGCATGGCAGATGAGTGATGGTGAAGTTCTACGCCTTGTGCCAAAAGACTAAAAGACAAAGCGTCGCGTTACCAAGAAACAACAAGCACTCCCTGAAGCCATGGGCAAGCGCAACGACAAGGACACCAAGGACGATAAGGGCAACCAGGACGACAAGAAACACAACAAGGACGCCAAGGGCTCCGATGTAGAAGAAGAACATGGTGATGCACGAAAAGCATCTGTGGATAAAAAACGAAGTGAAGAGAGTGATAACAGTCTGCCTATGAATGTTCAAAAACATCATGCGCCTTACGCGTCCTCATCAAGTTCTAGAAGAAGTTCAAACAGCAGTGTCTTATTACCCTTTGAAGAGGCATAAAGTGATTATATTAATTCCTCACCTCCTGAAACAGTTCAAAAATCCGTTCCGAGCAATAGAACCATTGAATATGTTGATGAAACAACACCACCACAAAGTGTTGTTAGTTCTCTTTCAAGCCAAGAAACTTTAGAATACATTAGAAGCAGAAGTTCCAGAGGAAGCGTTAGGCCAATAAGTAGTTAATTTTCCTTTAATGGTTTTACAACCCTACTTAAAGAAAAAACAACAATAAGATAACAGATAGTTATGACTTGCTTAGAAGTGGACAACGGAAAGAAAATAGCCATTGATGATGACGTATTTGATGTCTTATGGAGTTCAATAGAAGAAACAGAAGAAGAAACCAGCAAAGAAGGGAAAAGAAAGCGGAGTGAAAAGATATCGAATGATATACAGATAATAAGCTTAACAGAGAGCGAGGATATTTCAATGCGTATTCTAAACGCAATGACAGATGTTATGAATGTGAAAAGTGCAAGAAAATGATAAGTAGCGGAAATAATAGAGCAAAGCATCAGAGAACCATGAGATGTATAAGAATTGTGAAGATAAGTTAGAGAAAGAGCTAATGGATAAAATAGTAAGCAAAGTTTTATTGTGGAGTTGATATTATTCAATTTCTAAATAGTAATAAACTGATGAGTAAAGAAGCAAAAGAATCCGAGTTATATTATGATATGGAGCAGGGCTTCGGTAGTATTAGGAGTTTGTACGATGATGCTATAAAAGCAGGTCTAGTAATTACACAAAACGAAGTTAAAACGTGGCTAGAAAGTCAGTCCATAAAACAGAGAAGCAGCGATAAACAATACAACAGCTATCCAGCACCTTTCGCTAGAGCAACATATTCTGCTGATTTAATGAATATAATTAGTTTAATGAAGGATACAGGAACATATTAAAAATATCCGTTACAGTGAAAAGGCTGTATAAGAACCCCGTTCGGCGAGAGTAGCCTACCCTAAGGTGCTTAGTTTCCATTACACTTGATTTTGCCAGTGGAGCAGCTAGGGTAGGCTCAGGTTCTTAACTACGTTCTTGCCAGGGCTCGAAACATGTATCTTTGTACATGGGCGCATGCGCAGAACCACTGCACTATGGAAGGCCTTCCTAGGCTTGGGCGATGTCGCATCTACGAAGGGGAGGTATTTGGAAGATCGGGAGGAAGGGCTGGAAATGTACTTTTGGATTTGAAAATTTCCTGGTGCCGGGGCTGTGGATCGGAGCTGCGGCTGCGGCTTGAGCCCACGAGCATTCCTGAGGAGGGCCATAAGGCCAAGGTCTTTGCCACTCGGCCAAGGTAGACTTCACCATTCATGTCGTGTCCTGTCATGTCCCGTCCTGTCATCTCCTGTCCTGTCATGTCCTGTCATGTCGTCTCGTGTCATGTCATGTCCTGTCATGTTGTCTCCTGTCCTGTTATGTCGTCTCCTGAAGCTGCATATTATACCTAAAACCACAGGGAAACGACTAAGCTAGCAAACCTGTGCCTAAGCTTAGGACTTTAAATAGCAAACATAATGGGGGAAGACGACAGCCCTTAAGATACGTATGAGTAAGATGACAACAAGGCGTGATATTGTTTAAGTAAGACAAGTTGAAAAAAAGATATAAGCATGCTAAGTGGGAGCTATGGGGCTAGCCCTGGGAACCCCCTTTTCCCAATTTTTTGAGGGGGGGTATCTGGGTTTGGGACTTGGGGTCTGCTTCGGGTTCCGTGGTAGTACCATCACAGCTAAGGGTCTCCCTCTTACGATTAAATTAGGGGCTCCCCAATTTTTCAAGTTGAGGGGATACTGGGGGACCTGGGTTGCAAGCGAGCCGGGAATCATTTGTGGAGGTTTGCAGAGTTTAAGCTTGGACCGAAGCACAGACCGACGGTTCAGGACACTCGAGCATCAGACAATCCCCAATGCCAACAATCGAAAGTACAGCACAGCGTTGTAGAGACCCCAACGCCTTGCACCACAGCCCTGACACAAGTCCACTAAATTCAATACCGGTACGGTACTACTCACCAGTACTATTCTTTCGAGTTCCTTGTGTACGCTGTTTTTTACGATAACATAATTCACAAACGCTATTCTAGCTATTAAGCCCATCTATTAATCCTATGCCCCTTTTTTTTTACCAATCAGAGCAAGTTCCTCTACACTTCCGAAGCGATCAACCCCAAAACCCGACGCCCAACAAACCTAAACTGTAAGACCTGACAGAGCACTATCTTGTAAACATCCTAACCGATCAACCCCGACACCCCGGACGCAAGCGCAAGGAAACGAAACCCAAAGCCTTGAAGAATAAGCATCAATCGTGCATGCAAGGTTTGGTCGCAACGCTAGTCACACCCTACGTGATGCTCGGCTGGCTCGGGTTCCCCGAATTCCACCGGGTCCCAGTATCAATATGAAAGTCTTTGAGACCAATGTCTTAGGATATGGATGTCTTGGCCTGTCAGGGACTGAGATTTCGCATGTAAGCTTCAATATTCCAGGGTCTAAGTCTTGGGCTTACGGAACCTTGAGTCTTAAGTCTTACAACATCAACCCGGCGAATATATCCCGAAAGCAATATTATTGTAGAAAAGAAGCCATGATGATGATGATGATGATGATAGTGATGCTGATGCTGATGATGGTGTGTGTCCCGATTATATATATATATATATCCACATACATATGTGTGTGTGCGCGTGTGTGTATGAGGGGCTTTAGGGCTTCATGTATATGTATACATACAATGTGTGTGTATATACATATACGTATGTTATATATATATACAATAATAATAATGCATACATATGTATATATATACACATGCACGCATATGGTTTAGGGCTTCAGGGGTGGTATTTTTACCGTGCACTTTCAGGCTTTCGGCGCCAGGGTTCCGTATTCAGAGTACGTAATTTAGGGGCGTGGCTAACTGCTTATGCTTTTGAGCCTTAAGGTTCCTACTTCAGGGCTTCAGGGTTCGGGGGCTTATAAGATGTTAGAGGTCTTTATCAGGGGCTTTTCGGGATTAACTCTTATGTGGGAGTTTCCGAAAATAGGGGACCCCAATATAGTACCGTAAATAGTAGTAGGATCCTCATAAAAAGGCCTCCCCAACAGAAGATACCCCTAATCTTCGGAAACTCCCATGTGGTGTATATATTCTGGCCCATACTCTGAGACTCTCGCTTGTTTGGTGGTTTGCTGTTGGGGTATTTATTGTCTTTTGTTTAAACCTGCGCAAGGAAGGGAGTCTAAAACAGTCTTTAAAAAACGAAGAATTAACGATTTAGTGTTTAGGGTTTAGGATCCTATTGCAAAATTTCGTTCGACTTTGCATACATGTCCTCGTCACGAGCCTATGTTCGACACACCTGGGGTGTTGCCTGATCGCTACAAGGCGACGGTTGTTTTTGTATTTGTGTCAGCCCCACGAGGAAACCACCTGGATGTGCATATGTGTATATGATCCGATCTTATGTTTCTCAACTATAATTGTATTCACAGATGTACACACTCATGTATGTACACATGTACATAACAGTTCCAACCCCTTAATCCCTGAGCCCCAAGCCACTGCTAATCTCCTGAAAGTTTGAACTTTCTAAACGTCAAAACAAGCTGGACCCCGTAACCTCAAGACCCAAGACCATCCTGGACCCAAAAAACTAAGCTTTCTTGTGCTCTGCATGCCACATTTTCGATGGCAGGACGCGTCTTTAGAGTTTGGCGTCCCTCGGACCCCCCAACACGCTAATCCTACAGCCTAATTCCTAGACTCCCTAAAGCATGCCCAGGAACCACTACCGCATCTTGGCCTGAGTTCGCCTTTCGTCGTGCCATGCTCTGGCCATAGTGCAATTGCTCTTAGGCGAAACCCGAAACCCTGAACCCTAAACCCTAAACCCTGAACCCTGAACCCTAAATCATAAGCTGCTGGGACCACCCAGGAATCCGAGCTTCGGATGTCAGAGCGGGTGGTCAAACTCTTTAAGTTAAAGGCACACCACTCATGGGTGAAATATCGCAAGGTGCAGAAAAATTCAGCCTTTCAGATTCTTAAGCAACCCTAAACCCTAAACCCTAAACGAGTTTTACTAGCATTACTTCCGCTGTCTCCCAAAGCCTCAAAGATACATCCACCTCTAAGCCTTCAGCCCGAAACCCTAAAGCCTTGCCCCACGATACATCCGGGTTAGGGTTTAGGGGTTTAGGGGTTTAGGGGTTTAGGGGTTTAGGGATTTAGGGGTTTAGGGGTTTAGGGGTTTAGGGGTTTAGGGGTTCAGGGGTTTAGGGGTTTAGGGGTTTAGGGTTAAAGCCCAAGCCTGATAAAAGCCTAACCCCACAGCCGCAGGCTACATCCAACTCCACCTGCTGGGGGCCTTTGTTTCCATGGCCGCCTTTGCCCAAAGCTCCTGGGAGCCGCAGCGGGGCCTCTCGGGGGAGGTGGGGCTTCCTTAATATAGGGGGCCTTAATAATTAGAACAAGGTCCCTTTTGAATGGGGTCTACAAGGGTTACTAGGGCACTATAGCATAGGGGCCTTAATAATTGGAATATGGTTTTGGGGCACATAATACTATAACTATAGCTGTAATTACAATAAGGAACCGCCAAAATAGTATTGGTAATTATTAAGGCCCTTATACTAGATGCCTTTCGTTTAGGGTTCTGCCAAGAGGCACTGTACGGGCTCCTTGAATAGGGTTTCTTTAAAGGGTTCTTTTCAGGGTACCATGAGCGCTCCTGCAAGGAGTTCTTTCAAGGGTTCACAGGTGCCTTGAAGGGCACTCGAAGAGTTCCTTGATACAGGAGCCTGAATGCTTCCCTAAACCCTAAACCCTTTTAGTACCACTAGTCACTCGTCCTCAGGCGGCTCCTTCTTGCAGGGGGTTTAGGGCTTAGACGAAATATCGCGCAAAACCCTAGCCTAATTTTGAGGCTGGGGGTTAACTGTTGGATTGCTGAAGGTTTCAGGTATAGGGTTTACGAGATTAGGTTGGAGGTCGCGGGGTGTTGTATCTTGATATGGGAGTTTCCGAAAATTAGGGGTACCTTATTTTGGGATCCTTACAATAAGGATCCTACTATTTGCGGTGCTATATTAGGGTCCCCTCCCATATGTCGGCATGAGGGTTTCGCTTGCCTTCTGAACCTGCTCCGAAGAGCAAGACGATGTAAAACAAGTTAGCATCAGCCTGTTTGAAGTGTGGCTTATGGTTCTTCATGTCCTCGCTGCTCCTTTGGTAGGACCGGTCCTTGTATGTGTGATTAAGGCTGCAATCTGCGATAAACTCATTCCGGGATGCAGTGCACTATCATGTGCGATGCCCACGTGGGTCAGCCACTGGCATATGTCCTCCAATAGCGCCTAGAGTTTTCGGGTCCAGAGCTCTTGGGGGGCTTTGCCTTTGCGGATCCAACTTAGGCTTTGGATGTTTGCACCAAGAGGTCGAGTTTAGCATTTAGGGGTTTAGGTTTTCATAGGGTTTGGGGGTTGGGGTTTATAGGGTTTGGGGTTTAGGATGTTTAGGGTTTATAGGGTTTAGGTATGTTGGGTTTTATGGGTGCTCGGGGCTAAGATCTCTGGTGCTCACATTATTATAATGATTAGGTTTTGCAGATTTCCTGCGATCGGTGGTTTCTTTCGTTGCCGGCCACAATAGGCATCCAATGAGTTCAGGTATGTTCGGGTCTTCTCCCCGACCCCGAACGCTGCTGGTTGTCGCAAGGGTTACTTGTCAAGCCTCGATGTTAGCGTTTTGGTGATTAATGTAGGGGTCGGGGTATCAACAAAAATATCCGCTCATCTTGCTTCATATATGTATACACACATAAGTATGCATATGTATATATAGATATGTATATATATATATGCACATACATACATGTGTATATACCTATACACATGTGACTTCATTCTTTTGGATTGGTTTGATCACTATACTGAATCTTGTTCGGTCTCAGGGCTGGGAATTGAAATCTCGTGAGGTGGTTCTCTTCACCTTTCTCTATGGCTTCTCGTTGGGACCTCTGTTCCCCGGCGCATTGCTCGTGGCGGAGGACTGGGTGTTCCAGGGCCTACAGAGCCTGGAACAGCATCCTACGCAGTAAGGAGGCTTAAGACGTTCAGTTTGGAGTTGCATGGCATGCAAGACAGAGAGCACTTTCTTCAGCCAATGCTGAAAAACCAAAGCACCCCTACAACCTATATAAACCCCAAACCTTCACAGACGTCAATGCCCTAAAACCCCCCCCCCTTCCCAGGAAAAAACGGACCCCCCAGAGAATCTGCGATTTTGGCCCACGCTTGACCGAAGCAGACCCTGGCCCCCGCCCCCCCCGGGGCGCCCTGGCTCCTAGCCCCTGGCCCCCCTGGCCCACCTGCGCTGCCTTATTCACCGCTATTCCATGGCAACCCCTACACCCTCAACCCTCAACCGCAAACCCATCCCAAACCCCAAACCCTAAACCCTACGGACAAAGCCGTGTAAAAACCAGAAGAGGTTAGGCTTTTCGGCTATGGGTAAGCTCTAAACCTTAATCACCAATAATTGCTATTTTGGGGGTTCCTTACTCCATTTATAGTATAGTGGGCCCCACAACCCGATTACACTTCCTAAGGCCCCTATATTAGAGGCTTAAAATAGCCCCTTTATTAGAGGCCTGAACTATAGATCCCCTTCTGGACCCCTTTAAAGAAACCCCTATTCTACTCATGAAGGCCCCGACAGGTAAGCTCTAAACCGTACCAGGAGAAGCTTCATCCCGAGCCACTGAACGGCCGTGCCGCAGGTTTGGGGTGAGAACATCTAGGACTTTACGGAATTTAGGGCTTTAGGGTTTAGGGTTTAGAAGGTAGGTTTAGGGTTGAGGGGCTAGGATCTAGGACTTCGGGAATTTCGGGCTTAGCCTTGGGTTAGCATAGGGTTTTGGCGGCCCATTATACTATAGCTATAATAAGGACCCCCCGAAATAGTATAGGTAATTATTAAGGCCCCTATCTTAGCCTTAGGTTTGGGCTTTAGGGCTTGGTTTGGGGTTGAGGGGTTAGGGTTTAATGAGGTAGAGACTCGGGTTTGGGGATTAGGGCCATTAGGGTTCAGGGCTCAGGGTTTCTGGCATCGGGCTAGGCTGCGGGATTTACTTCAGCGGTGCGGAGGTCTGCACGTTCAAGCGTCCAGTGTTTGAGGTTCAGGCTTGAGGAAGGGTTTGATTAGCAGAAGCCTGAACATATTCACATGTGCGACAACCTGTGAACTACTTGTTGGGGTTCTTTATTCTACGGAGATTGCACAGAAGGTACCAGGTCTTGCGTTTTGAAGGTGCAATCCCTGGAAACTCGAAGCGTACGCCCTCGATATAACCTTGAAGCTGCCACCCTAAACCATCTGGGCCTTACCCAGAGGCTCATACCCTACCCCTTTTTTAGGATACCTAGTTTTATGGTTAGGATCTGTTATCTTAAAAAGTAGGCGCCCTAAAAAAGGGGTAGGGCATGAGCCTCTAGGTAATAACTGGGATATGGTTTAAAGGTACCTTGGTCTTGGTAGGCGTGCTCGGTGCGGTGGCAGGGTGAGGTTCAAAAGTTGAAAGCTTGGTGATTCAGGCATAGAGAGGATTGTGCTAACATAGAAAGGAATCCGGATTCCAATTCGCAAGCAAGAATTCCCGATCATAATGGCACTGAAAGTTTGACACTGTCTAACAAGAGAACTCCTACATTCCAACAGCCCAGAAGCCCAGCCTGAGATCATGAACCTATGAAGTTTCCGCTCGATAGGTTATACTTGGTGGCTACGCCGTATACTTCAAACTAAACATCTTGGTTACCCGAAGCCCTACCAGGAGACTGTTCGAGCAGTGGAGTTAATATGTTTGGCAAATGCACAATTTCCCAGCAGTGCTCTTCTATTTTGCTGGTCGCCCCGTTTCAAGACTCATTAGTCATGCAACGGTAGGAAAGCAGGCGCCCTTATCCTTAAGGCCTTATCTAAGCCCCATAGGCCCTAAACCCTACGAAGCCGTGTTTTAGCGCTAGGGTCGTCAGCCAAAGCCCCAAGCACCAAAAGCCGTTTAAGAACCTTTAACCTAAAGTGTTGTGTGTGACATACAGATCTTCATAACCAAACGCAGTGTTCTTTTTCTGGAATCCTTGCATGACCATCATATTATTTGCTAGAATGCGACGATGAATGCCCCAGTGCTTAGATCCGAACTCCACATCCAAAATCCCTACGGCCCCAAATCCCCAAACCCTAAACCACCCCCCCTCTTGTTGTTCAGAGAGGGGTCAAAAACAAACTGGCCCTAACCCTAAACCCTAAACCCCCAACCCCTACCCAAAACCCCTAAACCGTAAGCCCTCAACCCCACCTCATGGGCTCTCTAGGCTTCACCGTGGCGTGTGCCGCCCTGGGCGACTTTTGGCAAACATCTTGACCCTGAGGGTTTAGGGTTTTAGGGTTTAGGTTTTTAGGGCTGAGGGCCTTAGAAGCCCGAATAAGTAGTAAGAGTATTCTTTCGGTCCTTCTTCCACAGGAGGTCAGGCGCCACAATTCCACAACACGCCCGCTTCCCCGCGAAGAATCGAGAGCTGAGCTCCGAGAGCACCCAGTTAGCGCGCGTCCAACACCCAGGCCCTCCCTGAACCTCACAGAACCTGCCTTTGTCGTCTTCTTGATTATGAGTCCCTTATACAAGTCCTTGAGAAGGTGGGTTCTTCAGGGCCGAGGTACACCCTAAAACTCCTTAAAACCCTATACCCTTTTTGCAGCTGTACTCCAAACCTCATGAAACGATTCGCCAACCACTACAACATCGGTCGTAAACCCTAAACCCTTTATAACTTAGGGTTTTGGGGTTTAGGATTTAGGGGCAAAGGGTCTAGGGTTGACGGTATACCCCTGAGAAGGACCCTTCAGGAGCCCTGTCTAGATTGCGCTTCCGAGGAGATGCTGTTGCCACTGCTCACCGGCCTTTGCTTCGATGTAGAGGCCAGGGTGTTTTTAGGGTTTGGGGTTTAGGGTTTAGGGTAGGAGGTGTGTTGCTTTCGTTTTGGTCTCTTCTCGATGATCATTCCATTCCATCGTTCTGTGATGTTTTGTTGGATTGTCTCCTTTCTAGGGTTCAGCAGGGTGCCTTGTCAAGGGTGTGTCGCGTAGTTTTGTTTAAAAGTCTTACAGAGGTTGTTGTAGCTTCGTGAGGTTTGCAGGTGTTGCGACTGGCTCAGGTGAGTTTCGGAGCCCGAATAATATGTGTCCGTGTGATGAGGAAACTGCTGTTTTTTTGTTGGTGGGGGGGGGGGGGGGGGGAGTGGTTTTGGTGGCGGGTTTTATAGTTTTCGTTCTTTGGGTGCGGGGGTGGGAGTGGTGTTTGCGATGCTTTGTGTGNTATGTTTGTTGGTGGTTGTGTGATTTTTGTGTTGTTTGGTGTGTGTGATTTTGGTGGGGGGAGTTGTTGGAGGAATAAAGTTTGGTGTGGTTGGGGAAGTGTTTTTTTTTTTTTTGTGGGGGGGGGGGGGGGGGGGTTAAATGTTTAAGTGGCGCGTTTTAAAGCTTTCGCTCTTTGGGTGCAGGGCTTGGAGTTGCGTTTAACAATCCATGGTCGGATTAATCCCTGATCCCTGAAACCTTTTGCTGTGTTGCTGTAGATCCAGCATCCCATGGTCGGATTGCAGTCGCCAACCCTAAACCCTAAACCCTAAACCGGTTCCTGTCTTCGGTTAAGCCGGTTAAGCCACTTTAGGGCAAGGATTCGGTAGTTACAAGACGGTGTTCGTCAATCGAGCTTACAGTGGAGAGTATAGCTTACAGGAGCGTCTAGGTAGGCCTTTGGGATATTTTATATTTTCCCTTATTGGGCTTAATAGGACCCTATTTACGAATATTTTTCAGAGGCTTTAAATGGCCAACCTAGGCGTGCCGCGACATTGCAGGGCTTGTCATTTTCACTACCTGGACCCCAAAAGTATGTTAGAATAATAGCCTTTTATGGGTTTTGGGCCATTATTTTACCTACTTTTGGGGGTCCAGGTAAGCCCTTGACCCGAAAAAGCCCTGACCCTGACCCTGAACCCTCAACCCGCCCTCTACACATTCTTCTCGGCTCCACATGCGTCAAGCCTGGCACTCTGAGTCAGGCTGAAAATATTGGGGCCTTAATGATTAGTATTTTATTAGAATAAGGTTTTGGGGTATACTATACTATATATATATATATTGTACGGAACCCTCAGGAATCATTTTGTTTTGACCCAGTAGCCCCAACGTCCCAAAGCCATACCAAGTAAGTCAAGCAGCTGCTTTTTACCCTTCAACTGTCAACCGCATTGGCAACCCTCAACACATCCTTAGCCCGTCTAGGTGACCTCCTTCGCCTTTGTGCAGCGACTTGCATGCATTCGCCAAGATCAGGGTGACATTTCTTGAGCTTGTTAGCGTTGCTGCGAAGTATTGCTGTGAAGTAAACTTAGAGCTTGGGGAACAGTTTCATCACGTTGTGTGACTTTACGACGCCTTGCATAGTATGCTGGAAGCCGTACTGCAGTCGCGTTTTGGGTATAGCGTTTGCGCCTGCAAGTAGACGATGCGATTGTTAATAATTAACTTTTCGACGACAGAAGCTCAGCGGTGTCCCTAACAGGGAGCCGAGAGAGGTGACAATGTGGCTGTGGTTGCATTTCTGGTGCCTTTGCCGAGGTTGTTGAATCTCTGCTATGTGTTCTATAAGGCAGAAAATAATTAATAAACAGGCACCAACTTCACTCACTGCGACAGGGTGACAATGCAAGAGTGAGTTCGACAAAGCCTTAGGGCCATCCCGACTCTGAGCAAATCCAAGTACATAGTACACATCATAGGTATACATCTGCTTATTTGGTTATTGACCTCATGAGTGAAACCTAAACCCTAAACCCTAAACTCCTAAGCCCTAACCCCCTAAACCCTAAACCCTAAACTCCTAAGCCCTAAACCCCTAAACCCCTAAACCCTAAACCCTAAACTCCTAAGCCCTAAACCCTAACCCTAAACCCTAAACTCCTAAGCCCTAAACCCTAAACCCTAAACTCCTAAACTCCTAAGCCCTAAACCCTAAACCGCTTTAAACTCCTAAGTCCCATAAGTCTCTTCAGCAGTCTCCAGGTCTGGCAGCGGACCCGGGACGTTAATCCCAAATTCCTACAACCTAAAGAGATATCCGTACTTGAAGGGGCAGGGGACTTAGTAAGTAGATTATAAGTAGAGTTATAAGTGCCCTAATAGGGAGTTACTCTACTTACAACCAACTTGCTAAGTCCCTGCCCTTTCAAGCAGGGCTTTAGGGTTTCAGGTTTAGGTTTAGCAAGTTTACGTTGAGTCTCGGATTTAACGGTGTTTGCAAGTTGATGGTTTGAGCTGCACCTTTGTCCTGAAGGCTGGCGATTTGCTGCGGGTCACTACTCTTCTTCGCGTTGGTATGAGCTGGGGAAAAGCAGTGCGGGAACGCCGGCCTCAGTGTTCTAATGGGTAAGACGGGAAGAACTTAAATCGGAAGACCCTAAAACTAAGTCCTTGTTAATTATTGAAGACCCAGTCATGGGAGGGTTAGTCCTTTTATCTTGGGTTTGTGTGAGGCCCTGCATCTTTAAAACCTCAATATTCGGCAAAATCCAAACGTAGAGAGTTCTTTGAATATCCTACCTTAACCCACCAGAACCTACTTTTTTGTCGGGTCCCTATAAACTCCATATTAGGGTTTATAATAAGAACCGACAAAAAAGTAGGGTTTGGTAGGTTAAGGTATGGATAGTTCTCAAACTTAGGGCCTCTTGTTAAGAACCCAAAAGAAGGCGGTACCCTCATAAACATTGCACTACAAGGCACCCTAATTTAGAGAACTGCCCTCATATTGCTTCTAGACTGTGGCATTCCTGAAAGGCGATATCATTCCTCCACCAAGTTCCCCCACCCAAAATGCCCTTATACCTTGAGCTCAACACCCAGAAACCCTAAATCCCAAACTCATAGGCTCTGAAGCCTGAACGCCGAGCCCAAACCCGTAAGCCTTGAACCCATACATCCAAAGCCCGCAGCTCTGAACCCACAAGCTTTAAACCGCTGCCCCAAAATACCTAAACCCCCAAGCCCACTCCAAAAAAGCCGAACATCCTTCCTTAGTTCCCCATTTAGACCTTGTAGGACTTTCAGGTTCCGAACAAAGGACCCTAAATCAGATCCCCAGAAGCACCAATATCACAGTCCCCAAACGACAAGACCCGAAACCTGGGTTTAGGGTTTGGGTGTTGGGATTAGGGATTGAGGGTTTCATTTAAAGGGCATGCTGTGGAGCCGCATAACACCTTGCAAAGCCCTTTGGTATCGCGACCAGAACGCTGCAAAGCCCTATAAAGCCCATATAGACCTTAAACCCCGTTAAAAAGTCCTATAAAGCCCATTTTGAGGCCGCGAAACCCTTTAGACACCGTTTACCCTAAACCCTAAACCCTTGTGATATGCTAAGACCCTAAACCCTTTTCACACCCGATACACTAAACACTAGGACGATAGCCCCAAACCCCTTGTGATACCCTATAAACCCTAAAGCCTATCTGCCTGCTAACCCTTAACACATAAACCCAAACCCTTTTGATACCCTGAAACCCAAGCCCCAAACCCCTAAGCCCGTAAAGCCCCGAAGCAATAAAAGCCCTAGTGGTGGCTGAGGCAGAGCCTGACCGTTGACTCCATGACTCCAAGCTCTGCTTCGAAGGGCGGCGCCAAGGTCGTGCCTTTTTGATTTGTTTTTTGTGGTTTCGGGTTTAGTTTGTGTTGTTTGAGTGTTTTTGTGGTACGTAATACAGGGGCCTTCATACTGTAGGTAGAATAGGGATATCGATGTAAGAAGGAACCCTAAATAACAATAGCATCCTTGATTGTTTAAGCCCCCTTGTATCCTTAATTGTTCAAGCTCACATATGATATGAGCCCGGAAGCCGCAACCTGCGCCATCCTCCGTAGCTGTGCCCCCCCAAATCCGCCACCTTGAACCGACAAGCCTCATCAAGCACCGCCCGCAGAAGAGAGGGTAAACCTTAAACCCTAGGGCCCAAAGGCGGTGTAACTAGGGTTTGGGGTTTAGGGGTTAGGGTTCAGGGTCTAAGGTTTAGCCGATTCAGGGATGTGGGAGTTTCGGAAAATAGGGGACCCGAATATAGTACATACCCTAAATAATTGGATCCTTATTATAAGGACCCCCAAAAAAGGTACCCCTAATTTTCGGAAACTCCCATGTGCGTAAGTCTCCAGGCAATCAGTCTTGAGGATTTGAGTTTTTTCTCACCGGGATGCGGACTCCCCGTCCACTGTGCAGGTCCAGGGGAATGAATATAGGGCCGGGATATCCCATATAAACCCCCTTATAATGAAGCCCATTAAGGTAGCTATTTCCCCATAAAAAGCTTATGCTAATGTGCTTCTGGGGTCCCTAAGATAAGGACGACTTCAACCCTGAACCCTAACCGAACCTGAATTTCTAACTCCAGACCAATTGGGGTTTAGGGACCCCTTCGCGACTGAAACCCTGGGCTCTAGACCCCAACCCTAAACCCTAAGCCATAATCCCTCGAACCCTAAACCCTAAGCCCCTAAACCCCTAAACCCTAAACCCCAAACCCTAAGCCTGATCCTCTTGACCCTGAACCCTAGACCCCAACCCTAAACCTTCAACCCCTAAACTGTGAGACTTGAGCAGGTTGTCCTCACGGGCAAAGGCTTTGCCACAAATCCTTTGCGGCACTTCATTCGCCGGGCCCCCACACACAAGGGGGGTTTAGGGTTTAGTGTTTAGGGTCTCGGGTTTAGGGTTTTGTCGGCTTGAGTTGTTCATAACTGTGGCGTTTCGATGTTTTTGGGCCTCTGCGCCTGAATAACTCTGAGCCCATCGTCCCCAGACCCAGACTCCTAGTTTCAGCATCCCCAAGTCCCAGGTGTTTTAGGGTTTAGGGTTGGAGAGATAGCAGTATAGTAGTAGCCAGAAAGTTGGAACATCATTATCCTCATGCCCTTAAGGTAAATTATAAGGAATCCTAGCACTAATCCTCCTAAAGCCATGTTCCAACTTTCTGGCTTCTACTATAAGGTTTTGCAGATCTACTGTTGCCTCCGGTGTGGGGTTCGCACGGCTTCACGGATCCAGCCAGTCAAGGGGCCGGAATCCCTGGCTGTCCTATACTATAACTATAGCAAGCATACCCCCATCACAGGCCGAGTGTGTTGGTGACTTCAGTACAGGCTCGAAATGAACCAGTAACTAGGAATACCGTTCCGGAATGGGTCAACATATTCTGCTGCTGCATGCCTCAACTCCTAATACTATACCTAAACCCTACTTGAAATCTCCCCACCCTAAACCCTAAGCTTTCGAACCCCTAAACCCTAAATCCTAAACCCTAAACCTTAAAGCCTCAACGCAGAAGTTGGGCACAAAAGGAAGGCGTCGTGGGAAGCGTCCAATGCCGAGGGGCTGGCCAGAGGCTGTCGTAGAGCGTAGAGGGTTTCCATATTAGGTAGTATTGCTAATTAATACGATTATTATTATCGTTATTGTTATTATCATTTATATGTTAATACTAATATTAATACTGCTGTTGCTAACGTTATTGTTATGATTTGGGAAAGTATCGCCCATAGCAGTACCTATAGGATTGAACCAAGGATCCTTTGGGCATGTGCCTGCATGTTCATCGCCGACGACCCGTAGGCTTGATGGCTCCGGTCCAGGGCCTAAGAACCCTCATACATCCCTTAAACTGTTGAACCTGTTGGCAGCAGCCTCAACTGCAAGCCCCAAATCCAACCTCAACCCTCAACCCCAAACTCTACACCCTCAACCACGACTTAGGCTTTAGCGACGAGCCTTGGCGCGTCTGCCAGCCGATTGAATCCAGCTACAACTCTCTGACCTGTCCCACACTCAGAGTTTTGGGGCCTGGGTTTTACGGTTTAGGGTTTAGGGTTTGGGGTCTAGTGCTTAGGGCGGTATTCCTATAGGCTTCTGGAAGAAGGGCATCGTGGGTTTAGGATTTCTGGTTACTGGTTCAGGTTTAACGTTTAGGGTTGTGCTGTCGGCTGTCGGGTTGTTTCAATCATTAGAGCGCCCTGATCTATATGGGTTCTAAATATAAGGGTTCCTATTTCGGGGATGACGGCCGAGGGCCAAGTTTAGGGATTTTAGGGAGTTTAGAGGGTTCAGGATTTAGGGTTAGGATGATGTTGCTCCACACTTCAGCGAGTGTGCAGAACCCTGACTACTGTAAGGTTTAGGCTTTACGTTTTGGGCGAAGGGGGCCTGGAGGGGGAGTGCATGCCAGCTGCAATGAGGGTGCGAAGTTCCAGGCCCAGCACTAAGGTAATCCCAAAACCTAAACCATCCTAAGCCCCTAAACCCTAAACCACCCTAAACCCCTAAACCCTAAACCACCCTAAACCCCTAAACCCTAAACCCCGAAACCCCTAAACCCCTAAACCCCTAAACCCTAAACCCCTAAACCCCCAAACCCTAAACCACCCTAAACCCTAAACCACCCTAAACCCCTAAACCACCCTAGAGCCCGAAACCCCGAAAGCCTCCACCCCAAGAACTCCCAAACTGGCGCCTTGCTTGTTATCCCATCTCGCAGCCGTTTCCCGAAGCGGCTTGAACTCCTTAACAAAGCCCTAAACCCCAAGCCCCTAGCCCTACATACATCCCCTACCCAGACCCCCGGGAGGATCTAGAAAGTAGATCCGCTTTGTAGGAACCCCCATTAAGGGATCTACTTTTTGGATCCTCCCGGGGGTCTGGGTAGACGAGTCCAGTTAAGGCATGATGAACTTTGTGAACCTGAACGAGGACCTCTTTGAGTTGACTTAGGGGTCCCAGAGGGGTTTGGGCTTTAGGGTTCAGGGCTTATACGGGCTTTAGGTTTTTTGCGCTTAGGGGTTTAGGGTTTACCTTAACCCTGAATATCCTACCTTTTTAAGGACGTATATCAGGAAATCATAATAATGAACCTTAAAAAGGTAGGTTATTCAGGGTTAAGGTAGGGTTTAGTGGCTTAGAGGTTTAGGGTTAAGGGTTTTAGGGTTTTAGGGCTCGCTTTAGGGTTGTGTGCAATTGATGCACGGGGCCCGAAGGACAGCGGCAGCGGTGGCAGCTACGACATCACTGTGAGCCTTTGGGACACAGAGGCCGCCGGGTTCCCAAACCCCAAGCCCTAATGCCCTGGCCTACTTGAAGGGGCAGGAGACTTAGTAAGTAGGTTATAAGTAGAATTATAAGTGCCCTAAGTGGAGTTACCCTAATTACAACCCTACTTGTAACCAATTTACTAAGTCCCCTGCCCCTTCAAGTAAACCCTAAAAACCAGACCCAAACTGGTGAATTAAAGGGTTTAGGGTTTGGGGTTCATGGGCTTAGGGTTTCAGGTTTAGGGTTTAGGGTTTTAGGGGGGTTAGGGTTTGTAGTGGGTTTAGGAGGCTAGAGTTTGGGGGTTTGGGGTTTAGGTTACCCTAGACCCTGGACCCTCAAGAACACAAGCACGGAAAAGCCACGAACTGGGATCTCATGAAGTGTTTCTTTGTCTCTCTCGCACCGTGCGCATGTCTGTGGCCCAGGGCACATTGCTTGAGCATGAATGGATCGTTGGAAGTATGGTTTTAAATACATACCTTGGGGCTGTATCTCATTGTTATGACTGGTTACATAGCTACCTTGGTTACAGACCTGCTTATATCTACCCATTGTCAAGATGGCGGCGGCCCGTATTTGCTTGGACGAGATCTCACTTGTGGCAATGGAATCTCATCGAAGAGTCCCAAGCCCAAAGGCCGAAAACGCGAAACCCTGAACTGCAGGTCTTTTCCGGGGAGCCCCGGAATCCCTAAACCCCTGAAGCCCACGAGCGCCAAACCCTAAAGCTTAGAGTGCCCACTACAGGAACCCTTATAGAAACAGAAGGGACCACTCTTGGAGAAATCCTAAACTCCCTACGCCCCAACCTAAACCCCCGGAACCTGAGCCTATACGAGCCCTATAAGCCCTAAACGCATCCTAAACCCTGGCCGCAGTCCCCAAACCGTGGACCGTATAAGAACCCTAAACCCCAAACCGTAAACAAGAAGACCGCCCGAAGCCCTAACCCCAGGCAATCAACTCCGTCATTAAGGACTCTAAACCCTAAACCCAGACCTTAAACTCATTAAGAATTGCAACATGAAAGCCCTAAACCCTCAAAGGCCTTAAGATCTGTAGGAACCCTAAACCCTATTAACCCCCTAAATCCTGAACTCAAGGCCTAGGCCGCCTGGGGACCGTACCACCGACGTCGCACCCGGTACCGAACGCTGCCCTGCCCTGCCCTGCCCTACCCGGCCCTGCCCCCCCTGCCTCCCCTGCCGTCCCTGCCTGCCCCACCGCAGCTGACAAGCGAGAAGAAATAGAAAAGAGACCATGGAATAAGTTTAGGCCTAAACCCGAAAAGGAATAGGTTTGGGTGGTTTGGCCGCCGTAGACGGCGTGGGGTCGGAAAGTTTTAAGAAACGAGCCATCCACAATCAGGCTCCAACGACCAGTCCGTCATTTTACGAAGCACTCGACATTACACTGTCGCAAGATACTTCCGCTTATGCGCCATTCTACGGCAAACCCTAAACCCTTAACCCCAAAACCCTAAACCCCTAAACCCCTGAACCCCTAAACCCCTAAATCCTAAACCCTAAACCCAAAATCCCTAAACCCTAAACCCCTAAATCCTAAACCCTAAACCCCTAAGCCCTAAACCTTAAATCCTAAACCCCTAAATCCTAAACCCCTACACCCCTAAACCCCCAAACCCTGAACCCTAAACCCCTAAAGCCTGAAGAACCCTTAAGAAAGGTGGCCCGGAGCCCTTTGACAGCCTTCGGGTCCTCGGAAGCAGGCGGACTTAGGCGCTCCATGGGCGGATTTTACGGTTTAGGGGGAGGTTAGGGTCTGTGAGAGTATATTATAGTATACGATAGTATCGTATATAATAGTATATTATCGTATATTATCGTATATTATAGTATATTATCGTATCGTATATTATAATATATGGGGGGGCGGGGTCTTCAGGGCTTGTCAGGGAACATGCGGATTTTCGGTGTTATAGGAATAATTAGCCTAAACCCTAAACCCCTAAAATCGGGGATTTGGGATTTTAGGAGTGTTTCGGCTTGTGTTGCTGGTTCATAGGGTTTGATGTGTGATTTGACATTTTCGGGTTTCGGGGTTAGGGTGTGTCAGGGTTTGGCCTGTCAGCCTTCGGTTTAGGTCTCTGCAGTTTGAGGGGCCGGTGCGAGGGTTGGATGCAGGGATGGATAGCTGGTTTAGGATCCAAACAGCTTCGCGTTTTGGGAGTTTCCGAAAATTGGGGGTACCTTATTTGGGGGTCCCTATAACAAGGATCCTACTTTTTAGGGTACTATATTAGGGTCCCCTATTTTCGGAAACTCCCTTTTCGTTCCAGATGTAGGATTTCAGGTTCCCCGCCGGGTTCAACGGAAAACCAGCTTTCAGGGATCAGGGTTTTTGGGGGTCAACAGGGGCCTTAATAATTAGAATAGGGTTTTGGGAGCCATTATTATAATGTATTCATAGTAAGGAACCCCCAAAATAGTTTCGTTAATTTTATTTAGGCCCCTATAGTACAGTAGTTTAGATCGCTTCAAGAGTGGTTCGGATGTGCATAGAGCCTCAGCTCCGGCATGTAACACAGGGGCCAGAATAATTAGCAATACTACTCCTAAGTGGTCCTTGACATAGTGACATTGCAGGATCGCCCAACAAACCCTACGGTACTATGCTTGTTTCGGTTGGCATTTATCATCTGGTTTCAATTTCAGTCGCATTCTTCGTCATCACCCGTGAGCCGTTTAGGATTGAAAATCTTCAACTCCTAAACACTAACCCCTTAAATCCTAAACCCCTAAAGCCTGAAGCTTAAGGTTTGCGAAAGCCAGCAGTTTGGGTGGTCCATCTGCGCCATGGGCAACACTTTGGCTCAAGAGCACAGCCTCGCTTGTCCTGGATTGCAGTGCTTTCTTTCGGTTGCCTAATTTCTTAAAAAACGGGATGCTCTACACAAAGCAGCTGCTACAATTCAGAGTGTAGATCCAAGCCCAAGAATATGGCCAAGCCACCTGGAAAGCCACTGGGCGACTGCGGTGGCAAACCATTGGGGGACTCTGATGCTGGGCTCTTGTTCAGGATGTTGATTTAAGTTACCATAATAATGGTCTACAGCAAATAGTATGGTTTCCTGATTATGGTAACTTAAATTAAGTCCCCATACCCTTAAAGGAACCCTTATAGATCCCTTACCCAGACCCCCGGGAGGATCTAGAAAGTAGATCCCCTAATTTGGGGCCCTATACTACTAAGGGTACTTTATAGGAACCCCCATTAAGGGATCTACTTTTTGGATCCTCCCNCCCCGGGAGGATCTAGAAAGTAGATCCCCTAATTTGGGGCCCTATACTACTAAGGGTACTTTATAGGAACCCCCATTAAGGGATCTACTTTTTGGATCCTCCCGGGGGTCTGGGTAACGGAACCTTTTAAATTACATCCCCTAACAAAAGCCCAGGATGACAACCCAGCTTGGCCAGACAAAGTCTGGCTACAGGACCTTTTGAGCTTTACCTGCATTCACTATAGGGTTTAGGGGTTTAATTATAGGGTTTATAGGTCTATAGCGTTTAGGGTTTACAGGGTTTATAGCGTTTAGGGGATATAGGGCTTAGGGCTTTTAGGGTTTAGGGTTTTTAGTTTTTAGGGTTTTTAGGGCTTTTAGGGTTTAGGGTGAATCCTGACAGACATGTCGAGAGGGCATCCTCATGTTGACCCTAAACGTTTTGATCTTCAACGTCTGGACAGGCAAAAAGGTGCCAAAAACATTGAGAAACCCCATCTATTGTAGAATTTTGAGTCAAGGAAAACAACGGCTTGAAGTCGGTGGACTCCCGGTGCCACCCAGGGCTCAAGGTTTGGAGCATCGGGGTTGGGGTTTAGGGCTGTTCCCATCGGTCCCACTTCACTGAAGAGTTTGTTACGACCTTGCCTTCTTCCTGCCTAGCACCTTCAACCCGTGCTTTTGCAAAGATGCTGCCTTTTCACTCACCCTTTGCGGATGTCGGACACACAGTTCTTTTCCCTTCAGGGCTGTTCACGTGCAGCGTGGAGATAGGAATAAGACCCTGCAACAGGACCCTCTTCGACGTACCCAACGGCTAAACCACAAGCTCAAACCTTTAAGCTGCCCTAAACTCTCTGTCCAAAACCAAGAAACCACAAGTTCGTCGAGCAAGAAGCCCTCATCCGCGCGATCCTGGTGGAATCCACGCCATGGAGAGCACTGGAAGCTCATGGACAACAGGATGACAGCCTGCAGCTTCGGCTTGGAAAGCTTTGGTGAAGCCCCAAAGCCTTAGTGTAGGGTTTAGGGTGTATAGATCATCTAAAGCACATTGACGAGCCATGATTTTTTCGCTTTGCGGGTGAACCTTGGCCATGCATCTGCCCTCTAAACGATCCTTCTTACGACCCTAAACCCTAAACAGTAGCGGCCATGTGCCCTTATTTGAAAGAAACCAGGGAGGTCCTGAAACTTCAAGAATCGCTGTGTCGTGGAGTACCATACCTATCATAACCTGCTCCTTAAAGGAACCATTATGATATTCAAATCTACACCCTAACCTGTTCCTTAAAGGAACCATTATGAAATAGATATCTACAGTTTCCCTCGTTCCCTCAAAGTCCAGAGAAGTTTTGAACTGAGGATCGGGCCGGATGCGGGTGCCATGCTGGATAGCCAGGATGTGCCTTAGCGCTGGCTTAATATCCTAGTAGCTGAGTGGATACACTTTACACTTTGTGGGATGATATTACCGACTATAAAACTGAAAGTGTACACTTTTTAAGGGATTATGAACTCAGCAACTAAGATATAGGGGCCTAAATAGTTGCCAACACTATTTTTTGGGGTGGGTTCCTTATTATAATTATAGTACAATGCGCTCCGAAATCCTATTCTAATTGTTAAGGCCCTACAGTAGGGTATGGGGCTCAGGGTTTGAACTTAAGTTCAGGGTTCTTAGGCTTTATGCTAGGGTTTAGGGCTGAGGGTCTTGGTCCTAATTAAGGTCTAGAAGGTGGGAAGTGTCTTTGCCGAAATGGGTTTAGGGTTTATTCTGGGGTTTTTGGCTTCTAGTTCAGAGCTCACCATGAGCGCCCAAAGGACCCAATAGTTGGACAGTTGCATGTGAGTGGGCTACCACTATGGAGTTATAAGCTGCAAAAGTAACCATCATTCCAATTATGTTTTCGGGAAGCAAAACTGCACAGTACTAGTGTAGATGGACCCTCATGGTAACCATGTCGGTTATAGCATATGGGTAGTTCTCTAGATTAGGGTTCCTGCTTAATTAGGTCCCCAAAACAGTGCAGCACCCCTGAAAAAAGACCCCTAAACGGGACCCTAATTTGAGAACTACCTGTAGGGCTAGGAGCTGTCAGGGCTCCGGGGATTCTTTAGGTGTTTAGGGTTTAGAGGCTCTGCGTCACTCCTGGTTAAGACTTGTAAACAAAAGCAGGTCATAATAAGGAGCCCTGAAGAAAAGTTTCTTAGGGCGCAAGTAGGGTTAGTTAGAGGGCAGGGTTTCAGGGTTTCGGGTGTTGACAAAGAGTGATGGCATATGCACGAGCAACACCCTAAACACAAGCCCTAAGCCCCTTAGCGCGTAAACTCTACTGGGCTGGGCGTTAAGGAACTACGTAGGCCTAAACCCAACGTGCCCAGCTGACATTAGTCCCGAAACCCTATACATCCTACACCGCGCAAACCCAACATGTCCAGCTGCACCCTAAATCCTCAAGGTGGACATCATGATTCCCGCTTTCCCAGATGCTGACGTGGCGAAGCCCTACCAGGCATTTGACCGTGAGCAGGCGCCTTTCCATCATGTCGCTTAACAGAGACTCCAACACCCTTTAAGCGAGGAATACATTAGGCTTTGGGGCTTCGGGTTTAGGGTTTTAGGGTGTAGGGACATTGATTAAGGAGATCAAAAGAACGATGTAAGATGTATTCCTGCAGGAAGGGGTTTGTTTGGGAGCCTCTGTGTTTGAGGTATACCTACAGTCACTGTATTCTCCACTGTAGTTTTTGTTTGTCAACCGGGCTTGTGGTTAGGATCCTACACTGAAAACAGACAAGGTAACCAACGAAAGAGGCACGACCATGTCCTGAGCCCTGAACCCTACAGCCTCAAGGTCAAGGGCAGGGTTTGTAAGACCAGCATGCTTCGCTAGGGGGTTACCAACCACATCTGTTTGCCAGTGCCAACTCTATATATATATATACATACATACATACATACATACAATGAATGTGACCACTGGGGCAAGCTATGACAGGCACAGCAACAAGCTCCGAACCCAATAAGAATAACAATAACAAGAAAAGAAGAACCACAATACTACTACTGTACGAGTAGTACTAATAGTAATAATCACAATTCAATGTTATTAGTCATAGTAAAGTCCTATAGCGAAGACGGATCGGTTTGTTTGTCTACCTTGGCACCACAGATAGGCAGGACACCCAAAACTGGCCACTACCCGACACATCAAAGCCTCAAGCCACGCCATACACCCTAAAACCCCAACCCCCGCCCGCCCACCATCCTGAACTCCCAAACCCTAAACCCCCTAAAAACACCCAAACGCGCAATATAGCCGAAACACCAAAACACCGGTATAAACACCTCGAAACATCCGTGACACCTTATGCAACANCCACGTTCCCGCCAAGAACTCCGCAGCTGTTCCTCACCTCGCGATTTTTCCGACACCCTTTCAGTTACACTTTCAGGACAGTCGTCCCGACTGCCATTCGAACTTTCGTGCTGCATCCTGTAGTCCTTCTCGCAAGTTCTCCGTCCTCAAAGAACTCCGCAGCTGCTCCTCACTTGCGGTTTTTCCGACGCCTTTTCACTTTGCCTTCCATGGTACAGTCCAGTCAGCGGGGCTCCACCCTCAGTTCAACGTCTGCGCGAGAGGTCTCACCTGGAAAGGCTGCATCGACAACGTCGAGAAACCTAACGGCTGTCATCGGCTGGGTTCGGCGCGCCGTGCGCTGCTCATGCCACGTCACCTCGACCGAGTCTCGGTGATCAGAAGTTGGACAGTGCCAGATTTCTGTCTAATGTTGCACCAGTGTCGGCTGGGTTCGGTGCGCTGTTCATGCCACGTCAAAGCCCTGGAGCCGAAATCCCCGTCTTTTTGAAGGCAAGCAGACCTATGGGATCTATTTAGGGGTTCCGGGATCCAGAAGGAATCTATAGGGTTTGGGGCTTAGGGTGTTAGGGTTTTAGAGTTTAGGGTTTTAGGGTTTAGGGCTTTAGGGGTTTAGGGGTTCAGGGGTTAGGGTTTAGGGTTTTACGGGTTTGGGTTTAGGGTTTGGGGCGTTTGCTGCTCCCTAACGGTCCATGTGCCCAAATAATATACACTTCGGCCTTACATAAAGTAGTCCCTATGTAGGTACTTTGGGGCCAAAGTTGGGTACATGGACCCTTAGAGCTTCAGATTGCCGATCTCATGTCAGGTATACGTCTTGAACAAACCCACCTCTGGACCTCCGTCGAAAAATAAGATACATAGGTAAGACCGGTGTCAGAAAGGATTTCAACTCATGGTAACTATCAAACACGAACCACAATACGAGGCCAGACCAATACATAAACAGACTCAGTAGACAAAGCAACAAACGCAGCCTCTACTATAGGGGCCTAAATCCCTTAGAGTATAATGGGCCCCAAAACCCTATTCTAATCATTAAAGCCCCTTAATATAGAACCCTACTATAGATCCCTATAGACCCCTTTAAAGGACCCCCCGAACCCCTATTCTAATCATTAAGGCAGCCACACGGCCCTCCTGCTCCGAAGAGGTTGCTGACCAAGATGAGCCGAGCTGTTCATCGACAACGAAGGCTGGAATGGTAGAGGCCTTTTCCAGGAAGTCCTAGTTGGAGTGTTTGCCATATGGGAGTTTCCCCCCAAAATGGGGTACCTTATTTTGGGGTCCTTATATAATATGGATCCTACTCTTTGCGGTACCATATTAGCATCCCCTATTTTCGGAAACCCCAATATGTCCCGGTAATGAGTTTGCTACGACAAAGGACAAGCTACTTCTTGTACCTTAAAGGCTTTGGGCTCACGATGGTGTAGGGGTTCGGGGTTGATCTGTTCAGGAAGTTGGGTTAGTTGGAGAGCCTTAACCCCAAGCCCTAAACCCTATAAACCCTAAGCCCGAAACCTTATGAGCCCTAAACCCACTATAACCTTAACCCTAAACCCTAAACCCTGTAAACCCTAAGCCCTAAACCTTATGAGCCCTAAACCCACTAAGCTGAGCACCCGCTTTCGAGGCTCCCGGCGAGGCGCAGTCGCCGTCGACTGGAGCCAAGAAAGCCACGGCCTTGCGCGGCCTCATCTCGATGGAGCGACGGGGTGGTTTGGGGTTTAGGGTTTCGGGTTTAGGGTTTAGGGTGGTTTGGGGTTTAGGGTTTCGGGCTAAGGGGTTTGGGGTTCAGGGGTTCAGACTTTAGGGTTTTGGATTGTAGTTTCACGGGTTATTGGGCATGCCTTTCAGGCTGGAGGGTTTAGGGTTGAGAGTTTATGTGTAGGCCTTATAGGGATTGCTGTTTAGGGCTTAGGGTGGAAGCATCAAGCATACCCATAGGCCGAAAAAATCACTCGACGTGGTGTCAGGTACTTTCTTATCGTCTGTAGACCCTAACGTCGGTTGAACTGTAGACTTGAAAAAGATGAACCAAGTTCTGTTTAAGCAATGCTTGGGGGGTTGGTGTTCACCGCATAGTGCGTACCACCCTGTTTGGGGAATCGTCGAATCCTCAAAAGACGGACCCTTTGACAAACAAACAGTGACAGTTGCGAACCCCGTCACCGCGCTTTCAAGCACCCTGCCTACGGGTCCAAAGGACCTAAAAGGTTGGGTACTTGGGTTTAGGATAGTATAGTAGCCTAGTGTTTGGGAGAGGGTTTGGGTATAGGTACTTGAACCCTCTGTGAAGGTAAACCCTAATCCCTAAAACCCTAATGCCTAAACCCCTAAACCCCTAAACGCTCTAAACCCTCTAAACCCTCTAAGCCCTGAACCCTAAACCCTCTAAACCCTCTAAACCCTCTAAACCCTAAACCGGTTATGCGAGAGGAGTTCGAAAAGGCAGAGCCAACCTTCGTGTCTTGGGTCAAAGGCTCCTCGGAGACAGTCGGATACATCGTAGTTCAAGGTTTACCTTTGGATCCTAAAATGTAGACACGGTTCCTAAATCCTGAACCCTAAATCCCTAAACCCTAAACCCTGGTTCCTAAATCCTAAACACGGTTCCTACATCCTAAACCCTGGTTCCGAAAAGCTGCTGATTCAATGCTTCTAGACCCTATAAATGCAGGATGATATAACCTGGTATTTTGTCGAGTTTGGGGATGCAGGTACTCCTTACCTAAAAGCTTTTGGGTTCTGGAAAGTTCGGGCCGGGGGTGGTGTTTATGGTGCAGAATCTATCCAGACACTCTAAAATTCCAGGGCTCAGGAATATTCCTTGAAGTGTCTCTAAGTCTCGTGGCTACCTTTACGATTGACCCTAAACCCTAAATCCTAAACCCTAAACCGTTTGTTGTTTTGGGAGAGTTGTGGTTTCTCGTTGAAAATGTCATATTTGCTTACCCTCTGCGGGATCTAACTGGGTTGGTTAATGAGGGATCCTTCAGTAAGGGGTATCAAAACAAGGAATTTCTAAAAAGGTGGGTTTTATAGGGTTAAGGTACTTAAAGCCCAAACCCTAAACCCTGATAGTACCCTTAATTAACCCGTATAGCACCCTGTCAGGCTTGAAAGAACTCCAAACCCTGAACCTGTACATAACTTTCCCATAAGGCCCCCCTTTGTGTGTGTGTAAAGCTTCCGAGGTCCCCTCGATGCCGTAATGGGCGTGGCGGTGCTTTTGAACTTGGCCCTCATGGCTGCCATGTCACAGGACAGTGGGATCCCCCAGATCGACGCATCGAAAGGCTAAATTCCCGGTTCAGCGTTTCAGAGTTTAGCCTTAAGCCATCTTAAACCCTAAACCCCAATGAGTTTTCCCAAACCGTCTTTACCTGGACCCCAAAAGTATGTAGAATAATAGCCTTTTATGGGTTTTGGCGGCTTTGGGCCATTATTTTACCTACTTTTGGGGCTCCAGGTGTAAACCCTTCAAGCCCTTGAATGCTCTCAAGCCCTACAACACGTCATGGCGGCCACTCGGCAGGAAGTCGGCTACCAGGCCGCTTGGATGGACTGAGGAATGCAAAAACCTACCGTTTTAAGGGTTAGAGCCTGTAATCAAGGGGTCATTACCTACTATTTTGTAGGGTTTGGGGCTACAGGGAGGATGCAAAGATTTTCTTGGCTTGTGGTTTCCAACCAGTGCTCTAATTTATCGCACCCTTATCAAGAGATCTTCGAGAATATTTTTATGATAATGAAAACCACATGAACCGTTCAAAAACGTACAAGCAGCCCGCAATAGAGCCCCATGCATAAAACTTGTCGAGACAGATACCCTAAACTCTAAAATCCCGAACCCTTTACTCGTAGGGACCCTTAGGGGGGTAGGGGGAGGGGGCGTAGGGGGCCTTAATGCCCATAATGAGGACCTAAAAAGGCCTATTTAGGGAAGTATAGTCCCTTACCCCCCCTCCCCCTCCTTTACCCTAAACCCTAAGCCCTAAACCCTAAGCCCTGAACCCTTAACTAAAACCCCGCAAGATTCATCACAGGCCGATGTCAGTCTGGGCCTTGCGCAGCCTGGTGCGGGCGGCATGTCGCAGAGCGATTTCGAAGCCATTGATATCGTGCCTTCGGTGGCTAGAGGGTTCATGAAGCTTAGGGCGTTTCGGGTTCATGAAGCTTGGGGCATTTCGGGTTCATTAAGCTTAGGGCGTTTCCGAATTTAGGGTGTTGGGGGGCTTGGGATTTTGGGCTTTGGGGTTCATATTGACGATCGGGTTGGTGGTTTGCGGTTTCCGACTGACTTTATATCGAGGGTTTCTGCAAGATTCGAAGAGGAATTGGTGTGCATTGTCTTTCTATGCTTTCTGTCGTCGATGCATAAACTTCTCAGTTGGGGTTTAGGTTGTAGGGTTTGTGATTCACGTGCTGTGCGTCTAGTCAAGGTGTCTTGGCTAAATACCGTACTTGGAGGATCATCGACTTAGTAGGTAAGGTTATCAGTACCTTCATAAGAACTTACAAGTATGGTTACTTTATCTATAACCCCAGTTACTATGTCCCATGATCCTTGAATTGAAGGAAACCGACACCAGCTTGATGTTACCGCTGGCTTTTACCGCTGGCTGAGGCGTTCTTCTTCGTGTATCTTACCGACGTTTGCGTGCGCATGCTAGTGTTGCGCAAGCGGTGGCTGTATCATCATGGGATCATGTACATGAACCTATTCGATGCCTTCCTGGTCTGTGTCCACGCCGGTGAGATTGTGCAGCTGCCTCAGCATTCAGGGTTTAGGGTCGCAAAGCTCGCAACCCTTAAGCTGTAAGCTTAACAGCTTTATGCACCCCTGAGTTTTCAACCTAAACCCTGCCCTTTCAAACCCTCGAAACCCATAAACTCGTTTTCGCTCGTGACCTCTGCACTTCGAAGGTTCCTTTTGCTCTCTCGTATTTCCCTGACAGTCTTTTATAATTTAGGTTTTCCATGTTGGGGTCTCCTTGTGGCAAAGAACAACGCGAGATGACCCTTATTGTCAATATAGGGGTTTGAATGATTAGAAGTTAATATTAGATTGCCTTTTTAGTTCCCCTAAAGTTACCTTGAAAAATATACCACCAAAGACGCTATTCCAATTATGCAGGTCGTAAGATTGAGGGGATACCGGTGAATCTGGTCCTGCGGCCCCGCTGTGGTTTGGGGTTTGGGGATTTTAGGAGTTTGATAGTGTTTGGGTATCTTTAGTGTGTCTTTATACGGTTTCGGACTTTTGCGGGTTTGGGGTTTACTGTAGGGCCTGCAGTAATTCAAGATTCTTGGTTGCGGATGGTACAGCCCTAAACCCTAAACCCTAAAACCCTAAACCCTAAATCCTAAACCCTAAACCGTGTCACTACAGGTCCGGGAGGGGTTAGGGCCAGGGTCCCTTGACCAGGGGTTCCTGGGTGCCGCGGTCCGCGGATCGGTATCACAGGGGCCTTGATATTTATATGAATATGGGAGTCTCCGAAAATTAGGGGTACCTTATTTTGGGATCCTCATAATAAGGATCCTACTACTTAGGGTACTATATTAGGGTCCACTATTTTCGGAAATCCCCATCTAGAATAGGGTTCAGGGTTTAGGGGCCCTTGTAATCTGGAATTTGAGTGAACTGTACAGTTCTTGACCGGCCACTGGAATCGTTCATCTCCTCGTGTTGCTTCAACATTTTTGAACGGTCACAAGAGAATCTGGGTATGCTCTGCAAGGCATTGCAAGGCTTTCTGTCTGAGGTTTGCTTGCGTTGTTTTTTGCTGCAGCTGTTGTTCGTAGCTAGAGCACATGTCTCCATTGTAGCTACTCTTGCTACGCATCCAAGTCTGTGGTTAGGATCCCATATAATCCCATGTGGCAAGAGTGCTATTCATCGTTCCCTTGTCATCATCAGTCTCACTACTACGACCATTGCGACGACTGTGCCCCGAAGCCCCAAAAGGACCCTACTCAAGGGCCCGTCAAAGAAACACAAGCCTACTGCAGTATCGAACCCTGCTATAGATCCCTCATAGACCCCTTTAGGGGGTTGAACCCTTGTTCCAATTATTAAGGCCCCTACACTATTAGCCCCTAAGGCTCGCCGCCGAAGCCTCAAGCCAAGCATCTGCGACGATGCGGGGTGTGAAGCTGCTCCGCCCCTTCGCCCTTTCTTAGTTCTACCTAGCGGCTCGATAGTAGTTCCTTTGTGTGGTTTATATTTAGCACCCTATAGGGTAATCCCAAAAGGAACTACCATGGAGCCTATGGGTACTGGGGAGGATTTGGGGTATCGGGGTTTCGGAGTTTGGGGTTTTGGGGTTTGAGGTTTACTGGTTTAGGGCTTAGGGGTTTAGGGTTTAGGGTTTAGGGTAGGGTTTGGGGGGTTGTTACATGTATCAACTGTTTTCTATGCCACTGAACTCAGCCACAAGGTTTCTGTGATTACCAGCGCAGCATCTACTGCCGGGGCCCATGCCCCCGGGAGGATCTAGAAAGTAGATGCCCTAATTTGGGGCCCTATACTACCAAGGGTACTTTATAGGAAGCCCCCATTAAGGGATCTACTTTTTGGATCCTCCCGGGGGTCTGGGGGGTTGTGGGATGTTTACGGGGGTCGGACCCGCCCTTCGGGTGACACCAACGGGGGGTTTGGGGCTTCCTGCATCAGCTCGCTCACGGCCACACGCGTCTCCAATGTAGGGTGTTTGAAGAATTTTCAGTACTATGGCTCCTGGCTCCTTAGTCATCGCCTACTAAGAAAACACACCGAAGCCCATCGGATCGTGATGTTTAAGATACGTTGTTGCATACTCCAAAAAGCCTATCTTCTAGTACTCTCGGAAGCTGAGTAGCTCAGGCCTCGTGCGGACGGTGCGCATCATCCGGACGGCACCCGGCCTGCATCTGTCGAGACATAAGGAAATCAGGAAGGCGGCGGTTTGATCAGGGTTCCGGGCTTCGGACACCAATCTCAAGGACCTCCACAGGCCCCTAAATAAACCCTGAAGCCCTGAGCCCTAAACCAAGACTTTGAGAAGCTTTTCAAGCGCTAAACACCATTGTTCGCTTCTTACACCCAGCCCTGAATCCCAAACTAGAGGTCAAAAAGTACATACACGCACGCACACACATACACACATGCGCGCGTATGTCTGAACCTTAATGCAGACCTTTGCTTAAGCGACTCCCTCTAAGAAACGGTCGTCATATGAGGCTCCCCAGAAGCATCCTTTTAGAGCTGAGGGAGGTTATCAATCCGAGGTCTATATGGGTGGTTGTCAAAATTACGGTCCCTTGTTGGGTCCCTATTATAATACGGCACCTATTATTTAGGGTACCCAAAAAGGGGCCTTCATTTTGACAGCTACCCATATGTTGGCATGTTTGCCCCGGCGGCCCTCACCAGTCTAAGTCTTAGGGCGATTGACCACGGTTTAGGGGTTGAGAGGCTAGGACATTTGAATCTGAAACTTCAGAAAATCACCATGCTAAACCCTAATTTTGGGACCTGATTAAGAAACCCTGGTCCTAAAGTCCCAAAATAGTAGGATTCATATAAGGAGCCCTAATAAAGACCCAGGGTCTCTTAATCAGGTTCCTATATTAGACCCCAAAATTCCAAGTACCTAGTAATCATATACTCTTCGAAATCCTAACCTACATAACTACTATGCTAAAACCGAGCACCTCATTATTGTGTGCTTTGGACCCTTGGGGAGATATGAACCCTAAGGCTCCGCAACCAATTCCAAACACAACGCAAGAATGTGAGCGGCCAAACCCAACAGACAGAACGTTTGACGGCCTCAAGCAGAGACAAACCCCTAGCGCTCTAAGCTCCTATAAAACCCGCAGCCCAACAAACACTACAATAGGACCCTAAAACACAATCTTCAAAAACCGTTCCATTCAGATTCTTTGTTTGAGATGCTACACAAAGGACCTGGATAAGACCTCTTAGCGAGCCCTTCAATCAAAGAGCCCTTATACAAGATCCTACAGCAAGGACCCTACAAGACCCTTTGAAAGAGCTGTTTCAGGCAGGATCCTTATGTCAGGTCCTACACAGATGGACCCGTAAAGAACCCTCAAGGAGCCCATGTATTGAAGAACTCTAGAAGAACCCTGGCCTCATAGAGTCTTTATGCAAGATCCGATACCTTAAAGAACCCTTATACAAGATCCTGCACAGGTGGAACCCCCCTAAAGGACCATTGTATTACAGAATCCTTATGCAAGACCCAAACCCTTAAACCCTAAACCGTAAACCCCTAAACCCTGAACCCCTAAACCCCTAAAACCCTAAACCCTAAACCCGAAACCCTAAACCCTGCATCCCGAAACCCCTAAACCCAAAACCCAAGAGCAAGGTGGCCATTTTTCGGGAGCTCCGACTGTTGGTGTCCACGATGATGGCCAGTGGCGTGGCCTTAGGTGTTCCTTTAAAGGGGATCTATAGGGGTTCCTTCAAAGGGATCTATAGGGCTTTGGAGGTTTTAGGGTTTAGGGTCCAGGGGTATTGGGATTTAGGACTTAAGCTTTACCTGGACACTAAAGAACCTACCCTTTTTAGAGCCCCTTATTATGACTTACCTATTTGTGTCCTTAAAACTGTGGGTTTTGTAGGGTCCAGGTAGGGTTTAGGGGAATCCCTTGGACCAAAGATCAATTGGCAAAAGGACCCTTAATGGGGACCCCTACACTATGATGGGCAATATAATGGGTATATAATGGCTATATTAAGGTTCTCTACCTAGGGGTCCTTATTAGGGGTCCCTCCTTTTACTCTTTGGAAAGATCTGGAAACTGAGGGTTTGAAGGCTTTCGGGAGTTGAGGGTTTTAGGGTTTGGGGTCAAGGGGCTTGAGGAGTTTAGGGTTTAGGGTTTTGGGTCAAGGGGCTTTGAGGAGTTTAGGGTTTTAGGGTTTAAGGGGGTTTGCAAGGTTAGGGTTTAGGGGCTTTAAGGGTTTTAGGGCTTAGGGGCTTGAATCACAGGGTTGATAAGGGGCTCCTGTGGAGAGGACCCCTGTGGGTTGCAATTGCCGAACGGGCATGTTGCGACACAATGGTGGCCAACAAGGCCTAATGGGAAAGCCATTGGGACCCTAAACCTCGGTTTAGGGTTTAGGGTTTAGGGGTTTAGGGTTTAGGGTTATAAACCCCTAAACCCTAAACCCTGTATAGGCCCCATTGGGCCCCATTGGGCCCCATGAGACCGCCATACGCCCATTCGGCAAGAGAGGTGTCCCCTCCACAGGAGCCCCTTATCAACCCTGTGATTCAAGCCCCTAAGCCCTAAAACCCTTAGAGCCCCTAAACCCAAAACCCTGAACCCTAAACCCTAAACCCTGAACCCTAAACCCTAAACCCTAAACCCTGAACCCTAAACCCTAAACCCTAAACCCTGAACCCTAAACCCTAAACCCTGAACCCTGAACCCTGAACCCTAAACCCTAAACCCTGAACCCTGAACCCTGAACCCTGAACCCTAAACCCTAAACCTTTAAGCCCTAACCTCGCGCACCCTTGAGGCGCTTAAGGCCCTAAAACCCTAAAAACCCTAAGCTCCTCAAAGCCCCTTAGCCCAAAACCCTAAAACCCTCAGGCCCTAAAACTCCTGAAAGCCCCTTAACCATTATCAACCCTGTGATTGAAGGGTTTTGGTGGATGCTGGCTGTTTTGATCGGTTTTGAGCTTGCGGCTTGGGACCAGCGACTTCCAAACATGGGTTAATATAGGGGCCTAAACAATTACCAATACTATTTTGGGGGCTCCCTATTATAGTTATACTACAGTGGGCCCCAAACCCCTATTCTATGTAATTATTAAGGTCCCTATATTAGAGTTCCCGTTTGATCAGATTTGGTCATTTACTCTGTAGTCTCCCCCCTTTGACCAGGGGGCCTAAACTCTGAAACGTAAGCCTTGCACCCTAAGCCCTAAGCCCACTAGAGCCTCTTATGGAACATCAACCCTGGACCTAAAACCTTACAGACACCCATCTACACCCTCTAGGCCCTAAGCCCGTTAAAGCCTACTACTTCTGCACTCCCAGCCCCACTCCCACTCCTACTGGCGTTCAGCCAAGGTTTCCTGGGTTTGGAGTACCATACTTGAATACTTTTTTTGGTACCTGTTCCTTAAAGGAACCATTATGAAATAAAAGTCTATACTTTTTTCTCCCTGGTTACTTCAAAGCCCAGGTTTGGGAACATTTTTCTGGTCCATTGTCCTCCTGGCCTTGGTTAAGGCATCAGAGAACTCTCAAGGGCCCTAAGGGTGGGATCCTTTACCGGGTCCCTTGAGCCCTTGAGGGCTCCTTTGGGGGTCCCTTAACAGTAGCATCTTAGAGTTCCTTGAAGGGTTCCGGGTTCTTGAAGGGTTTTTGAGGTTTTGGGTTTGGGGGTGGTTTAGGATTACAGCCCTAAACCCTAAACCCTAGGTTGAGACTTGGGGCTTAACGGTGCAGGGTTTCGAGTTTCATGGTGGCAGGGCGTGCTCTGTTTAGAACGTCTTGGAAAGGACACACAAGACTAAAGAAGAGCCAGTAACTAGGTAGGGCTTTGGGACATTTTATATTTTCCCTTATTGGGCTTAAGAGGATAAGACCTAGGTAAGAAATCCTTGGTCTAGAGAATGGCGGCGCGTACCTGTTTTGACCTAATAAGAGAGAAGTTTGCGAAGAGGTGACGATGGCTCTGATCCTTTGCCAACTCCTGCAGGCCAGGGGCGGTTGAATGGTTGAGGGGTGAGGGCCCCATACGGGAGTTTCCGAAAATTGGGGGTACCTTATTCTCATTGATATTCTGGGGTCCTTAC
Source organism: Symbiodinium sp. clade A Y106 (assembly GCA_003297005.1). NCBI lineage: Eukaryota > Dinophyceae > Suessiales > Symbiodiniaceae > Symbiodinium > Symbiodinium sp. clade A. The sequence continues at coordinate 234,691 of BGNK01000186.1, forward strand.
AATAAGGATCCTACTATTTAGGGTACTATATAAGGATCCCCTATAATCGGAAACCCCCATACCCTAAACATCCCTCAACGCTAAACTAGACGAACTAAACCCTAAGCGCTAAACCCTAAACCCCTAAACTTCTATGTGCCGGGAACGGGCCTGCAAAAAAGGCCCTGAGACAAAACCCTGCTAGCCTAAAGCCGCAAAACCCCCCAACAAAACTTCCAAACTTGTTGGTTCTTAGTGGGGAGCGGGGGAAGGGATCCGCATGATGGTGCCTCAGAGTCCCGTATAGTCGTCCCTTTTCACCCATTCACTACTAAGAACCAAAGACCCTAAACCCTAAGCCCTAAACCGGTAACCAACCAATCGAAGCGCTTGCCAGGATTTCATGTTAGATCCTCAAGGTCTCGTATAGCAGTCCCTTGTACGCATTCCCTCTTAGCCCCCAAACCAACTACTCTAAGCGCTGTGTTGAGGAGTTTATTTGGATACCCTTATCCTAGCCCTTATAGACCCCTTTAAAGGAACCTTATTCAAAATCAATTAAGGCCCCTGTAGTACTCGAAGCGCTACCCTGAGGATTTTATCTTGGATGAGCAGAAGGACCTGGAGACGCGGCTCCAGATGAACCTCTTCTACGGCAGCTTCCTCAAGTCGCTCTTTACCATGTTCGAGGTGGAGGGTTTAATACAGGGGCCTTAATAATTTGAAATAAGGGGTTCCTTTAACAGGGGTCTTTTTCGGGATCTATACCATGTTCTTGGTGCAGAGTTTAGGGGTGAGGGAGTCTAGGGTTAGGGTTTAAGGGCTTTGGGTTTCGAGTTTAGGTTTCCTGCAAAGCGTTTAGAGGGTAAGGGGTTAGGGCTTCAGGGTTCAATGTGGTGCGATAAACATCACTTGGCCCCGATAGGCTGGTTCGAGACTTCTCCAACCGTGATCTTCGGATTAAGCTACATTGCAGTCTATACCAAGAGGCTCCGTAGTAGGTCCTCTTTGTGGTTTATATTTAGGATCCTATAAGGCAATCCCAACAAGGAACTACAATGGAGCTTGCTGGTAAGTCATAACCCTGCATGACCCCAGACTCTCCTTCAACAGCCTCATGAACCAAAACTAGCCCCAAAAGCTTCGCCCCGTAAACCCTCCAGAACGCAAAGCCTTAAATACCTAAACCGTAAACCCTAAATACCTAAACACCGCAAACCCAAACCCAGAAACTCTGAAAGGTGACATTTTCAGGGTCTTGGCCGACCCGCTTCCGTCCCGTTGTGGACAGAGTCGACCCCTGGTATTCCTTGCTCCTCTTGAGCTCCGGCTGGCTCTGCTGGTTTATAATACTCAAAGGGTCCAAAGATACTACTATCATGGAATGAGGCCCCAAAAGACCATTCTACTTATGGTTTCGGGCGGCTTAATTCAGAATGTAGAACTTCTTGCATGAAGAAGCCTCATTCTTGCCATCAATATTGTACAATCTGCCCCAAAGACATATTTTGAGTATGGAGGGCCTCACATTGCCCCAATTGGTTCAAGGATTCATGTCATTGGGTTTTGAGCCCAAAGACTGTTGGATACGGGGCTTTCGGTGGCGAGTTAGAGCCTGAGGCCCAGGGTTTCAGACGCTCCAGGCTGCAGGATTTAGGGTTTATTGTTCATGGTTTACCCTAAACCCTAAAAACCCTAAACCTAAAAACCATAAAAACCCTAAACCCTAAAAACCCTAAGCCCTAAAAACCCTGAACCCTAAAAACCCTAAACCCAAAAAACCCTGAACCCTAAAAACCCTAAATCCTAAAAACCCTAAACCCTAAGCCCTACTTTGGGTGTAGGAGTTTTGGGTGGAGGGCTGCAGCCCGAACCTCTGCAACTCGATCTCTTTCCGATGTACATCTGGGAGTTTCCGAAAATAGGGGACCCTGATCTACTTGAAGGGGCAGGGCACCTAGTAAGTTGGTTATAAGTAGGGTTATAATTAGGGTAACTCCATTTAGGGCATTTATTATTATAATATAACTCTACTTATGACCTACTTACTAAGTCCCCTGCCCCTTCAAGTAGTATACCCTAAATAGTAGGATCCTTAGTACAAGGACCCCAAACTAAGGCTCCCATATGGGTAGTTGTCAAAATTAGGGTCCCTTTTTGGGTACCCTAAATAACAGGTGCCGTATTATATAAGGGACCCAAAAAGGGACCCGAATCTTGACAACTACCCATATCAGTCTTCGTTTGGGGTATAGGTTTCCGTGCAATTATGCCTCGGGGCTTGAAACTTGATGGGTCGAGGCACTTTACAGATGGTCCTTGCGCCCCCACGTCCGTGTGATCAACCCATGAAAGATTACTGAAGAAACTCCTAACCCTAAACCTTCAACCTTAAACCCTCATGCAACCGTAAACTGGATCTGTTTTTGAATTAAATTTTAATTTTTGGAGGTTTTGTTCAGGAGGTTGTGTGATTTTAAGTTCAAGCTTCTGCAGTGTCAGGCTCCCGCAAGACATCCGTAATAAAACTGCCAAAACCTAACCCCTAAATCCTANCTCTTCGTTCCTTCAGCATTGAGAGGCGTCCAACACGTTACGATCTGCACGTTTCAATTTTGCAAGAGCTTTTTGTCGTGCACTTGTTGTTTTCATTAAGCTGGAACGTGTCCCCTGGTCTGGATCTGTTTTTGAATTAATTTTTAATTTTTGGAGGTTTTGTTCAGGAGGTTGTGTGATTTTAAGTTCAAGCTTCTGCAGTGTCAGGCTCCCGCAAGACATCCGTAATAAAACTGCCNTTTTAATTTTTGGAGGTTTTGTTCAGGAGGTTGTGTGATTTTAAGTTCAAGCTTCTGCAGTGTCAGGCTCCCGCAAGACATCCGTAATAAAACTGCCAAAACCTAACCCCTAAATCCTAAACCCTTTTCATTTAAGTCCTAAACCCTTAACCTTGCTCTAGCAGGACATATGCATTAAAATCAGCACCTTAGACAGGGTTCCCTAAAGATCTACGTTCATGTGTTTAATAAAATCGGTTTAGATGTCCTTGTTGGATGTCATATCATGTAGACCTGAACACTTAGTAATTGTTTCAATAGGTATTAAAGTGCTAAACCCTGACTCCTGGATCCCGGAAATATGCACCTCGACAATACTTAGGACTTAGGACCCACCCCTAAATACCACTACTACTTTAGCCTTGTTGGGTGGCATTTTACATTTTTAATTATAGCCTATGTTGGGGTATTACCTGTTTACATACATACATACATACATACATATCTGTATGTACTCTGTTATATATATAATATATATATATTTATATTGCTTGCGTCGCGGCTGACAACTGACAGGTGACACAGTCCATGAGACAGAGGCTGAGAGAGAGAGAGAGAGAGCGCGAGAGAGAGAGAGAGATACAAAGAGCATTGACTCGAATGCGCTGGACATCTCCATGGCCATGCTGCGCTGGGTGCCCCAGAGTGAAGCTTTTAGGGTTTTAAGGTTAGGGCTTAAATCGGGTTTTTAGGTTTGGGGTATCGCCCTTTGTGGCGTTAGGCTCGGGTTGTCGCCCTTTGTGGCGTTAGTCTCGGGTTGTCGCCCTTTGTGGCGTTAGGTGTTGGTTTCGCCCTTTGAGGCGTTAGGTTTCGGTTTCGCCCTTTGAGGCGTTAGGTTTCGGTTGTCGCCCTACGAGGCGTTAGTTTTTTATTTTGGGTTTCGCCCTTTGTGGCGTTAAGTTTCGGTTACCTGTAGGTTCGGTGTGGAGCTTAAACCCCATGCAAGCCCTACATAAACCCTAAACCCTAAAACCCGAAACTTGCAGGTATCCGCGATTGCTGTGCGAGTGTGGGCTTGATGGATTCCGGTCAGTTAGGGCTTGATGCTGTGTGCCGGGGAGGGGGGGTTTACTCCTAGGGCGGTTGGGTGGTCGGGTAGTTGCTGGTGTTCCGGTCGGTCCTGAGCAGTGCTGCTGAGCTTAAACCCCCAGCCCCCAACCATACGATGCCGAGGCTGGGCCATGGTTCGCCGGTGGAGTCCTCTTCGAGACGACAGAGGACCGATTTGCTTGCATCTGCATGCCCAGTTCACTGTTGCATTTGATTCTGATTGGGAGTGCACCAGTGCCTGCATCTGAAGCCTTGAGCAACCGTTGACTTGTCGTTGCCGGGCTCAGTCAGGGGTTTGTCGGGGTGGCCAGTGGGTGTGAGGATTACAACTGTTGAGGGTGTCCAGGGGGGTTTTAACATTCAGGGTATCCAGGGAGATTAATTCAGCCCCTTAGCAATTGCCTTAAACGGGTGTCGGAACCATTCAACCTCAATCGCCCCAATGCCCTGAGCCTTTCACCCAAACTCCTGAAATCACACTCTCATGAACGTCTTGAACTTTGTAGCCGAAGCCCCAAACTCCTGAAATCACTTTCTCATGAACGTCCTGAACTTTGTAGCCGAAGCCCCAAATACTCCTGAAATCACAATCTCATGACTGTCCTGAACTTCGAAGCGGAAGCCGAGCCTTGAAAGAGCAGTGTTGCTCCAATGGCATTCAACAACTGGCGGCAGATCTACTTTGGGGGGAGCCGAGCTGGGAGAGAGAAGAATCCCAAGGCCATGGGGGCAATCACAAAAATATTGGGGTTTCTAGGGCCTAATTGTCAAGTGTCTCCCTTAAACTTTTGAATGTTCGGTTTTTTCCGAAAGGCTGGTCCGAAGATGCCTCCTCGCGCTTCTTGGATGATTCAGTAGAAGCCCAAAAGTTGGAAGCCCAATGGCCTCAATATTAACGGTAATGTATGGGGAATCCCAGCACTATTCGGCCTTAATCCGGTTCCCAACTTTTTTGTGGGGTTTACTCTTTCAGGTTCNGGGGAATCCCAGCACTATTCGGCCTTAATCCGGTTCCCAACTTTTTTGTGGGGTTTACTCTTTCAGGTTCGCAACCTTAAACCCCAAATTTGAATTCGGAGGTTATCAATCCTCGGCCGGCTGCTGCGGCTACTGCAAAGACAGCAGGACCTCCAGGCAAAGCTGCAGCTGCTCCTATGGTCGTTCCGCCGAAGGCGGCTCCTGTACCTGAGGTGGTGGCGGAGGCACCCGAGCCGAGGNAAGCCCAAAAGTTGGAAGCCCAATGGCCTCAATATTAACGGTAATGTATGGGGAATCCCAGCACTATTCGGCCTTAATCCGGTTCCCAACTTTTTTGTGGGGTTTACTCTTTCAGGTTCCCAACCTTAAACCCCAAATTTGAATTCGGAGGTTATCAATCCTCGGCCGACTGCTGCGGCTACTGCAAAGACAGCAGGACCTCCAGGCAAAGCTGCAGCTGCTCCTATGGTCGTTCCGCCNCTGCTGCGGCTACTGCAAAGACAGCAGGACCTCCAGGCAAAGCTGCAGCTGCTCCTATGGTCGTTCCGCCGAAGGCGGCTCCTGTACCTGAGGTGGTGGCGGAGGCACCCGAGCCGAGGGATGAGGTGGCGGAGGATGGGGTTTCGGCGGAGGAACCTGGTCCTGCGGCGGAGGAGCTGCAGCATGGCGTTCCGGCGGAGGAACCTGGTCCTGCGGAGGAGCTGCCTGGGGTTCCGGCGGAGGAACCTGGTCTTGCGGAGGAGCTGCCGCAGCATGGGGTTCCGGCGGAGGAACATCCTTGGGCCGAGGTTTTTGCTGACCGCGTCAGGCTGGATCGCATCCCTGGTGAGTCTGAGGAGCGTGCGTCTGGGTCCTCTGGCGAGAACTTTGATCCGCCTGTAACTCTGACTGCAGTTTCAACTTTTGGGGTATTTAGGGTTCAGGGCTTAGGGGTATAATCAACTTTTAGGGTTTAGGGTTCAGGGTTTAGGGATATATAGTTCGGATCCTTTTTGTCCCCAGGTCTTCTGCCCAGCGATTAAAAACTGCACTCCGCTGACCGGTGGATGGGCTTATGTGGAACTTGAAAACAACCAGAAGTACTTTGAGCATGCCGAGGGGAAGGTCATTAGCTGGACCAAGCCTCGCGCATTTCATCCTGTATCTTGGATTAACTTTGGCCCTATTTGTTTAAAAGCCTTAAATCCAAATTTTAATATTAGTGAACAACCAGACCGGAGGTCATCCCAGTTCCGCAGCCCGACGGGCAAGATCACGTAAGTCCCTGGGAAGTCTGGTCACTTCACAATTGTTACACGTTCAAGTGGTGGTGGAACCCAGTGACCAGACAAACGGCCCATTACTCCATGTTCGTTGCTCGGCTTCAGATTATCGTTTTTTTNCCCTGGGAAGTCTGGTCACTTCACAATTGTTACACGTTCAAGTGGTGGTGGAACCCAGTGACCAGACAAACGGCCCATTACTCCATGTTCGTTGCTCGGCTTCAGATTATCGTTTTTTTTCTTGCGGGTTTAGGGCTTAGGGCTTAGGGTTTAGGGTTTAAATTTAGTGGGGTCTCACAAATCTAAGGAAGACGCTTTGGAGGAGGGCCGCGTGATATGGGCCAGAAAGCAGAAGGAAAGGAGGNGGGTTTAGGGCTTAGGGCTTAGGGTTTAGGGTTTAAATTTAGTGGGGTCTCACAAATCTAAGGAAGACGCTTTGGAGGAGGGCCGCGTGATATGGGCCAGAAAGCAGAAGGAAAGGAGGGACCGAGAAGACAAAGCGGCGGCGGCGGCCCTTGCAAAACGCCGTCGCCGATGAGTCCGCGGGCTGGCGGGTGCAAAATTGATGTGCGAGTTTGCCCTTGTGTTTTGCGGATGTCTGCTGCGGTTGCACTTGCATTCATTCCCGCCCTCCTTGCAGGATTCTGCTGGCGGCTGCACTGCTGCAACCTCAGATGATGCAGGATTCGGAATTCCAGGGGTCATCAAAGTTGGGTTGCAAGCGAGTGAGTGCCAGCTGTCCCCCTTCCTTTGTATCTAGTTTCGCGCAGTGTCATTGTCACTGATTGCAATCAGCGGCGTGTCGCGGCGAGGTTGAACCTCCTCGACCGATGATGGATCTCGATGCTTGGGCGTGGCTCCTGGCAGGTTGAACCATTGAGGATGACAAGGGAGCTGAGTTGCGATTCCGGGGATTCGGCTTCAGGTTACTCGTCTGACTGTTGCAACTGCCGAAAGTGTGTTGTGCTCTTTGTANGGCTTCGCTTGTGCATGGTTCGGTCTTTGTGGCACTGATTTGATTCATGAGTTCAGCCTTTATGGCATTTGTAATTGCAATTATGGCAATGTGTGCTTCCTTGGACCCCGGCCGGGTCTGGTTGAACTAGCTTTCAACTTTAGGAAACTGGATTGCCCACATGTCTGCGATCCTTTAACTTATCTTATCTCCTTGACGGTTGTCGCGACATGCCTGGGCCTGGTCGTGTTGAAATGCCCAGCTTAAGACTTGGATACAGGCTGTACCACATGTGCTGATTCTGCAATAGACTTAGAATATCATGTGAGCAGTAGTAAATCGTTGGAGTGCTGTGTATCTCGCCCAGGCCCGGTCCTGTGCATTGGCATTGATTCGATGGCTGGGAATCTCAGCTCTCGCTTTGCTGGGTTTAAATTTAGGGGTTGTAATTTGTAGGGCTTGGGATCTCAGCTGGCAACCAAGTGACATCTCGCAACATCCAGTTCCCCAACAGTAACAGTAGTCATCGAAGTTTGTCGGGTTCTTGATTCGTGTTCAGGTCTTGAGCTTTCATGTTCTAGAATATGAATCATGTCTTACTTAACATTGGAGTCTATACTGAACAACGCGATTTCAGTACTGTTTGCCCCGCCCCGTGCCTCAGTATAGGAAGATGGTCACTGAGTATACCGGTATACAGCATGGTGCGCAGGTATCATTCTATACTGGGCAGCGCAGTTTCTATACTGTAGGTTATCGGTGTGGGTTACTCTTGATTAGTCAGTATTAAAGTCAACATAATAAATATTGAGAACTAACAGTCTTCGTTACTGGTAGTAGCATCTCTTTACTTAAACGAAAACGAATAACATTCGTTTGCTTCCAGATGCGACCAATTGTCCAGCATAGAAAACCAGCCGGCCAGTATAGATTCCTTGTCAAGGGCGTTTTTTAGCTGTTGCAAGAACATCCTATACCGAGTAGCGTTCTTTTTATATTCAACATTGGAAGGCACGGTTCAGTATGGAAGTTCGGCCCTGGAGTATACGCTACACTGTCAACCCTACGGCCTAAGCAATCTGTCTGAGAACATCAGCCAAAACTGCATTGCTTTGCTTCTGGATCCGGTGGGGCAAAGTATCCAGTATGCAGAACCAGCTGGCCAGTATAAACTCTTGTGGCCGTCCTAGAGCCGTTGCAAGGGCATCCTGTAATGAGGAGCCTTCTCTCTATATTCAACATTATTGGGACGGATAGTTTACTACAGAAGTTCGGCCCGGTAGTATAGACATCTTGGTCATCTTATATAGGTAGAGGTTGGGATTGAACAGCAAGTCACTATAGTAAAGTTGCCATTCGTGATGTCATCAGATGCTCCTGGTGAGCATATTGCCAGCGGCACTTGCGCCAGTGTCAGAAGGGTTACATGGACTGCGCGGCTTGTCTCTTCGCTGCGGGCCTGAGTCAAAATTCATCTCACACGGTGGCCGTTGTTGAAACTGCTGGAATTAAGATAGCTACTGGGATGTTGTTTTTTAACCTCTAAATAGTAAATAAAATAGCACATTTGGATTCGTGGATGTCTTCAAATTACCTGGGTCGCCTTCGCAAAAAGTCCCGGCACCTGTGCTCTGAAGATGATGAGCATGCTTGGAGAGTGAAGTGCTCGTGTGTCAATCCTGTGACTCAGTGACCCTTTTCTTTTTTGGTGGCCAATGGGTGGGATTCAGAGCAATTTCGAGTGGGCTGTTTCCTCTGCAGAGCTGCGTCTGCGAAAGGCGCCTATGCCTCTCTAGCCGCCTGCAGCAGCAGAGATGTGCTGCAAATGGGGAATCTTGCGGGCCATGCCTGTCTCTTCCAAGCAGGCTGCTGCCATGAGAACCGAATGACTCTTTGCTGGCGACCTTCCCGCATGCTACTCTCAGCTTGAGGATTTTGTGTCCGGGGGTCACGGTATCTACTGCTAGTACCTCCACTGCTCTTGCGCGCTATGAGCTGCCCAACCGGTAAACCTTCAAGCTCAAACCCCTACACTGAAAGCACCAACAGATCCTGGACTAACACCTTTCGTTTGTCAGCTCTTCTACCTGGTGTGGCCCAACACATCGTTTGACGTTGCACTTCCCGAGCAATTCCTGGTCTCAAGCCTGTCAAGCCCAGATGCTGAACCCTAAACCTCGAAACCCCAAACCCTAATTCCCCAGCTTTTCCCGCGTAGTGGCATAATGTCGGCTGTTAAAGTCATACGTGTAGAGAACTTGATTGAATTGAAGGGAATTCACCATCGTTCCGGAGAGGTGCCGGAGAGGTGCTGGGAAGGTGTTGAGGAGGTGCTGGGGAGGGCAGGTCAACGCAAGTGTTCATTACTTCTGGGGTTCCCAGCTTGAAACTCGGAGAATAGGCAAAGCGTCTGCGAGTCCAAAAAACACGTCTCCAGGTCCACCCTTTTGTCGCCGTGTTCCGACTCCGATCACCGGCACCACAGGCCCCTCGCCAGACATCCGTGCTGCATTCGTTGACCCTATAAACCGTAAACCCTTAAACCCCTCAACCTAAGCCCTATTAAATCGAGCCTTGGCGCTCTAGCATCGCCTATAGAATTAGTTGCAACTCTGCAGGAAACTATTATGCTGGCGCCAGGGAGAAGTCTAGGCTAAGGGGGTGTTCTCTTACCGTTGGGCACTTTTCGTGGCGTTACTTAGGCTCGGGTTGTCGCCCTTCGTGGCGTTAGGTTTCGGTTCTCGCCCTTCGCGGCGTTAGGGTAGGGGTGTCAGGGTCGAGATTGAGGTGTTGAATCGGACATAGGATCGGGTTTTCGCCCTTTGTGGCGTTAGGGTACGGCTCTGTCTTAGGGGAGAGATTGGGGTGTTACATTTATTAAATAGGNGTGTCAGGGTCGAGATTGAGGTGTTGAATCGGACATAGGATCGGGTTTTCGCCCTTTGTGGCGTTAGGGTACGGCTCTGTCTTAGGGGAGAGATTGGGGTGTTACATTTATTAAATAGGGTCGGGTTCTCGCCCTTCGTGGCGCTAGGGTAGGGGTCTTAGGGTAGAGACTGGGGTGTTAAATACGGTAGGGGTCTCGCCCTTTGTGGCGTTAGCCAGGTTTGGGGCGCCGGGTGTGAGGGTAGAGACCCCCCCCTTGGGGTGGTAGGGGTTGTCGATGTTAAAAGGAAGTGCTAGGGCAACTGTCAAGGATATGGGTTCAGACTCGGAAAGCTTCAACATGTGAGCGCGTGTTCGTTGTCTGTTTGTCCTGTAACATCCTAGTTAATCAGACTAAATGGTGTAAGCCATGAAAATCTCTCGTACCGGACTAAGTATACTTCCCAGGGCGCCATCGGTGCCTCAGGGTTCAGGCCCACTGACTGTTCGCAGACGTCACGGCGGGGGCCTTGTTGCGTCAGCTCGGAGGCCGTCTTGCGATCCGGATACTAGACATGGCATGCTCAACTAGGCATCAGTCGTTAATTGCGCGTTTCCTGCCCACAACGATGCATCCGGATATCGCTCCAAAGCAATCGCGGTTTTCCCTGTATTGATTGCTGGCCCAGGATATCGTCGGGCTACCTGTGTCAGGCAGGAAGCTCAAGCACACAGGGTTAGTCCAATTGCAAGTGCAGCCTTCTTGAACAGATCAACACTTTTTGGTGTTTCGCAGCGTGCCCGACATGTACCCGATGATGGAAGAGCTAGCCTTAGCCCCTTCCAGCCAGATACTGCTCACCGACTTGGGCATCACAAAACAGTGCGGGCACCCAGGAATCTGTCTTTCTAAGCTTAAGTTATTAGCATAACAGTCTCCCTTTGCATTCAAGGACCCTCCCTTTGCACCAGAGGACCCTCGTTGAGTCAGTTTCGAATCAATGTTTAGTTCAATGGGTTTGCAGTCTGCCTGGTGGTGCTGTGGGGACCAATGGCGCCCTGGGGCATATAGGCAATAATTGTAGGAAGGGTGACAATGCTTGAGCGGGACAGGCTAGGATGTCTGGGCAAGGAGGTGTTGGGTGCCCTCCTCTGCATTCATTTTAAGAACGCTTGAAAGCTGGCTAGTCCTTCCCTGACTTGCGGTGTTATCCCCGGAACAGGTATATTCCCAAACATCATGGGATGGTCGTCAGCTTGGCTTCTTCTGGCATTGATAGGAGTTGGCATGGGCATCGCAGCGCTTTGGCAGCTTCGGTCACTTGTGGACTTGGCCTGGGATCTAGGAAGTCTTGCCCATAACCCGTGATAGAGGGCTTTCCTGTTCGGTATGGTTTCAACTACAAGCTGAACCTCGGCAAGCCGTGCATGAATCGACCAGGCCCAGACACGCGTATTATGAAGAACAGTCTTTTCTTCTCCTGTACGATTACACTCATTAGCATCTTCAATCTGTCGGCCACTCATCGGCCGCAACAGTTCCAGCCACACCGTCATACAAAGCCTCAGTAACAATCTTGTTTCCACACCTGTGAAGTGCATACTATAGAATTTCAGTTTGCTTGCCCCGACTGGAGCGACTGATCCGTGCTTCTGCAATGGCCGAAGCACAGGAGCCTGCAGCGCCTGCCCAAGCATTAGAGCAAGCAGCACCTGGTGGCCCAGTTGCGGGAGCATTGGAGCCTGCAGCACCTGATCTCCCGATTGCCGAAGCACCTGTGACTCCGGACATCGAGCGTTCCAGTCCAGACAAGCTCACATTACACCTGGACACCTGCCTTGAAGGACATTCCAATTGCCGTCAGTGCATTTTCGCGGCAGGTTGGGCAAATAGAAGCAGGCTGTTTCTGGGGAATCTTTGTGTAGGAATTGGATAAGTGTACTTCATTGAACTTATTCTGCATTCAGGTTATTTGGGCCGGCTCCGGAAGAAATCAACCAATCTGCACCCACCAGACGAAAAATTATCCTGGAAGCGCAGCTGTACTTTTCAGCTTGGGCCACAGATGCCAAAGCACACATGGCTGCTGTATCGTTCCGACCCTTTCCGAGTCGGTTGTTACATATGCCTCCGGAGCAACGTGAAATCAAAATATGCACGGATGGAAATGCAGCCAGCGCAAGCGTCCGATTTGGCCAACCACTCCAAAAATAAAAAGCACTTGGCTGCACTGCAGCTGTTGCAAGGCACAGTGACAGAGCAAGGGAATCAGGGTGTTGCTGATACTGAGGAGGCAGAGGCGAACGTCAAATATGGAATATGCTCTGGGCTGGACAGGCAAGTTCCCAGNCTGCAGCTGTTGCAAGGCACAGTGACAGAGCAAGGGAATCAGGGTGTTGCTGATACTGAGGAGGCAGAGGCGAACGTCAAATATGGAATATGCTCTGGGCTGGACAGGCAAGTTCCCAGAATGGATTCCTGGATGCATTGCCTCACTGGGATTCTGAAAAGAGCTTCTTTCGAAGCGGCAAAGGACGCAACTGCTTGTGCCAGTGTTGGCTCTGCTCTCCTGGCACCCGAAATGGACAGTTCCACAACTGTGCAGCGAAAGATGCTCCAATGCTTGCGTGCTCCGCTGGACGAACAAGACTTAATCCACATGAGAAGCGCCGTCGCCGCGAGCCTGGCAATCGACAAAGGCGACTCCTACTTAATTGTTTACGGTCGGATCTTGTCCAAGCATGGTCCTGGACTGTACGATTTCCTTGTGGGCATCGATTCTGATTCGACACCTGACTTAAACCAACCGGATTCTGCCCGCAAGGTCAAAGAAGCTTTGCTGAGGATCCTGGGAAGGGCAGCGACCAAGAGGGGCACGCAGAAACGGACCGGAGCTTTCTTAGGTTCTGATGATGCTATTGACCAGAAAGCCATGACAACGTTCTGCAAGGCAGTGGTTTCGATTACGGCCGATGGTGGGCCCACCGAACAGAGGGCTGCGTATGAGTGCTCTCCGTTGCTGCCCGAGCTGGTTGGGAATCGCGATGCAGCAGTGGTGTTCCCCAATTGTGCCTTGATCAGCCGAGACCGTGCACATCGTGTGAGGTCTGTGCAGAAGCTTTTCTTCAAGAAGTTGCCTCCAGTTTTCCAAACATTTATAAGTCAGTTGCTCACTGGAAATCGCAGCCTTGCCAAGCTTCTGGAGACATCGGACAAATTTGGCAAGGCTTTTGTCGACAAGCAGAAGGAGTTTAAGCAGGCTGCTGAGGATGGCATCGAAACAGCAGCAGGCTTTGCAGGCTTGATTAAAAGCCTTAGCTTCGCTGACCACCGCTTCGATTCGCGTGTGAAGCCCCTTCACAGACTTTTCCGACTGCTAGGTGTGGTATTGTCTCTTTTGGAAGATATTGCATCTGAGCGTGGCCCCTGGAGTTCAGACGATAGCAGCTTTGCAAGAGAGCTACTGCTTCAACTGTCTGGAGACAGTGGTTACAACACCATTGTCAGTGCAGCTCTGGCTGCAGACGTCATGATGATCGCATCGCCATTTCTCAGGCTTGCAGACGAGTCTCATGCTGACTTCTCTCTTTCAGCGGCCTCTGCCGCCGAATGCCTGGGTAAGTTACGGCATCTGTTGTTGGACGGCGGGATATGGTTGCCAGCCGCTGGAGATACCTTGGTGCATGCAGTTCTGAAGACCATCAAGGAGAGACTCATCATCCTGGGATCCCATGCTGCTGCCTTAAGATGGCCTGCCCCAGACAGTCTTGCGCGGAAGAAGCCCATTGCAGTGGGCCGTGAGTACCCAGGCAGCCTCTGTTTAAACTCTGTTTAGGACGACCTGCTTTGTCTAGAAGAGGGGGTTACTTTCACACATGGCTGAGTACAGAGCAAAGATCAGGTTCTTTGCCATTTTCGAGGCGTTCTTCAGGAGCCACTTCCCTGGTTGGGAGGACTGGTAGTTGATTTCGGTGCTTGTTCTTTCTTTAAAGTATGTGAAATCAGTAGTCAATAATAGTCGGCAGTGCATGAACTCAGGCACTCACGTAGTGCTAAAGTGTTATAAAACAACGAGTCTCTTGCCACATGTGGTGCATTTCTTCCTGTCATATCGTCAGAGGAAGCCAACTGCTGCTGTGCGTTCGATCTTGGCATCGACCTGAGCCTCTCAGACAGGCAGAAGTTTATTATGTGCCTTGCTGAGCGGTTGGGCCTTGATGGCTCTAAAGCANCGTCAGAGGAAGCCAACTGCTGCTGTGCGTTCGATCTTGGCATCGACCTGAGCCTCTCAGACAGGCAGAAGTTTATTATGTGCCTTGCTGAGCGGTTGGGCCTTGATGGCTCTAAAGCAGCACGCTTCTTTTCCAGCACAGGTGTCTCTTTGGATGCAAAATGCCATGCCCCCGAGTCTCTGAACCAAAGGGCCTGGCTCAAGGTTTGGGCTGGGCTGGGTAGAGCATCAAACCACGNCGAGTCTCTGAACCAAAGGGCCTGGCTCAAGGTTTGGGCTGGGCTGGGTAGAGCATCAAACCACGATGATGCCAAACGATTGCTTCAATTTTACTTGGCATCCCTCAGTGGAACGGGAACAGTGGAACGGTTCGTTGGCTGTCTAGGCTCCCTTGTCCAAAATGGCCGTCGAAAGATGAACGACAGGAGCCTCGAGGGTTGCATGAAACTCCTCCAGCAGGACATTCGTGGGCGCCGTCGGGCACGAATGTGTCCCAAATCGCTTTTGAGCAAGCCTGCCCCAGCACGAGCTGCAGGGGGCGGGATAGTGCTGCACCCGGCTACCGACTATTTCCTGAAGTGCCAGAAGAGGTATGCCTGCTGGTTCGGGGAGAAAGCTTCTGATGGCAGATCTCTCGAAGTGATGGGCCTGGCAGACCTTGCTAAGAATCAGGTGAAAGCTTCAAAGCCTCGACTCTCTCTTCCCAAGGCGAGCAGTGAGCACAGTGAGGCCATGCAGCTGAAGAAGCACAGGACATCCTGCGAAGCCGCTGTTGATCAATTGAAGTCTTCCAATGCTGCCGAGACAATTCTTGGCACCGCCCTTCCTGCGTCTGAATCTCGCAAAAACTTGTTGGGAGAAATGGCCGAGGAAGCGTGGCAGATGCGCAAGAGGCGTAAGACCGGGGAGGAGCCTGCCGCTTTGCCAGATATATCTACAAGCTCGGCCTCCGCCCCATCTGCCATGGCAGCCATGCTGGCCTCACAGCCCCCCAAGAATGGTGATGCAGATGATATGGACTGGAGCGAGGCTGTCCAGGCTGTCAAGAAGCAGGCTCAAGTGGCTGAGACGCGAGCCAGAGCACAGGCGAAGGCGGTTGCCGGGCGGCCCGCAGCGTTCGTCGACTCGAAAGGTGGTATGATGCAAGTGAAGCCGGTGGAAGACAAGAATGCCGAGAATGACTCTCAGATGAAAATCCCTTCCTTGCCATTGCGTCCCTCAGTTCTTCTTGGGCCGGGCCTGCAGAGGTCTGACCAGCTGCCCCTGCCGAGCGGCTGTATCTTCACCCAAGTTCCCCATAAGTCCGACATCGTGCTGGTGAACTCGTTGACAGCTGCCTGGGAATCAGTAGAAGGGCTTCTGGCTCGAATGGATGGAGCCCGCTTCCAGGACCTGGAGAATCGCAGCGTGGTTTTCAGGGGAAGTCTTTCCAAGCAGCACTTTGTTTTCTTCGTAACAGAATCCTTCAAAGCTGCCCACCCTGAACACCTCAGAGTTCTGGAAGCATGCGCTACCCGCAGTCCACAAATGAAATCAGCGCAAGCCAAAGGGCTGGTCAAACGCTTGGAGTTATATGACGGGACGATACGTGGTTTCGGCAAGCCTCTTCTTTGGCCAGGTCGCACATATGAGCTTGTCGCGCAAGTTCGCAAGAGTGAATCGGGCTCCGAGAAGCAGCTGGATTTGCAGCAGCTGCTCAACATGTGTGGCAAGTGTTATTGAGTCATGCGACTTCAGAAAAGTCTGTGTGAGCCACTTGCATGTACG
>BGNK01000186.1:250701-321545 GCA_003297005.1 Symbiodinium sp. clade A Y106
GGAGCTCTTCCGGGTGTGAGCGTGTGTGAGGGTTCTTCCAGCTTAGCACCTCGAAGCCCAATACCTGCCGGTGCGCTACTCGCTGCATTGGCAGCGGAGCAGTGAGATCCGGGAACCTCAGCTGGAAACCTCTTGAAGAGATCATTTCCTGCATTCCTGGTTAGCTTGGCTGCTCTGTGTACCTTTGAGACTTCAGTCCTACCCGATCGTGATCTTCTCTCTACCTGGACTGCGTCTGCCTGCTGTTTCAGCAGTTTTCTCCAGTTTTCGATATTTCTCCAACAGTGGTGTTTGAAGTCTTCTACAACCATGGCAGAGATTGCTGATCGTTCTGCAGTGCCGTCCTGGGACGGTTCCGCTCGCACTTGGCGAAGGTTTACGAGAGAAGTGGCTTGGTGGGTGACCTCCACCCCAAGCCACAAACGTCGTTACTGTGCCAGCAAGCTGTTAAGCCGTTTGACAGGATCTGCCAGGTTACTTGCAATGTCATGGTCGAGACTGTCCCTGGACTCTGAGGAGGGGACCAAGATTCTTCTTCAGCGACTGGCGGCCTCGCCGCTGGTCCGCCGCTCTCTTCCGAATGCAGCGGCGATATGCCAGCAGTACTTCTCGTTTCGCCGCAATCCTTCGGAGAGCATAGGGAACTTCTTGGTAAGAGAAACACTTGTTCACGAGGAGTTTGTGGAGGCGATCATCAGGCTCCACGAGGAGAAGTTGGGCATCTCTCAGGAGACTCGTGATTTTGGCCTCCCGGTTGACTCAGGTGACACTTGGGACGGCTGGCAACGCAGTTGGAACTGGTGGGAGGAAGAGGACTATGCTGAAGGTGATGGCGCTGGAGGCCATCCTGACGCAGATTCTCCTGAAGTTCCTGCTGCAGGTGAGGCAGTGGATCCACCGGCGGCTCCATCGAGTCCCGCAGCGGCTCCTGGTTCCTCTCCGAGCCATCGTGGTGACGGTGACGCCCCTCCTCCTCGTGATCCTTCGGAGCCAGGCCATCGTGCGGCCGATCCGCCTGGGGCTATCGATGAGATGTCGATGGCTGACTCCTTCATTCTTGGAGTCCTGAGAGGCTGGCGCCTCTTACAGGCGGCAGGTTTGACGGCGGATGAGAAACGTGACATTCTCAGCAGCACCAAGAACTCCTTAGACTACGAAGTAGTGGCGGCAGCGCTCCAGAGCTTATGGGATGATCAGTTGCTGGGCCATCGCGGTTCCCAAGGGCATGGACACTACAACGCAAACTATGCCGCCGCGGTGGACGACAACTACGACGCCTACACGTCCACTGGAGCGTGGGAGGATGAATGGTGGCCGGAAAGCATGTACGGTGAGCACTTCGACGAGTCATGGGACGATCATCTCGGATGGTGGGAGACCGAATGGCCAAGCAACGAAGGAATGCAGGCGACTACTCCTGCTGATGATCTTACACCAGAAGATCAGGAGCGACTTCGCGAGGCTCAGCAAGCTGAACGTGTGGCCGAAAACCTGGCGGCTGAAGCGCAGAGGACTTGGACAGAAGCCCAACGGGCTACTCAACAACTTCGCCGGGATCGAGGCTTTGGGGCTGCGACCACGGCAAAGGGCTCTTGCTTCGAGTGTGGTGGACCACATCTTGTCCGGGATTGTCCCAATCGACGTTTTGGCTCCTTCAAGGGCAAAGGCAAGATGAAGGGCGGCTACCAGGTCTCCTTGGACGACTCAGATCTCTACTACCAGTCCAAGGGCAAGAGCAAGGGCAAGAGCAAGAAGGGATTCTGGTCCGAAGCGCAAGCCCTATGGACGAAGGGCAAACAAAAGGGCAAGGGCAAGAGCAAAGACAATCATCGCCCAGTGAATGCCTACAGTGCTGAGTACTTCTTCGGCGGCCTCGAGCTTCGCGATTCCTTCGACCTGAACTCTACGAGTATGACTTCCTCTTCCCCGAGTACTGCAATGTTGGACTCAGGGGCCACTGCATCTGCGGCACCTGAAGCGGTAGTTCAGTCTCTTGTGTCTTCCGTGTTGGCACAGGACCGACAGGCACGCATCGAACTGGACCAAGCTTCGCGGCCATACTTTCGTTTCGGCAATGGGAAGTGGGGTCGTGCACTTTGTCGTGTCAGCATTCAGAGCAGAGCTTCAGGACATCTTCGCTCGTTCTCCCTGTACACCTTACCCAATCCTGCAGAGTACTATCAAGCACAGTTGGACAAGAACACTCTAGTTCCCATCCTCATCGGCATGGATTTCATCGGCTCCGAGGGTGTGGGTATGATGATAGACTTTGCTACTGGTTTGGCTATGTATACCAACAAAACCTCCCCTGAGATCTTTCAGCTGGCAGTGAACTCTAAAGGCCACTATACCCTGGATATTGTTCAGTACCTAACTAGAGGCCACAAATGTGAAGAAGGTCATGCTCATGTGTTGGTACGTGACGGTCATCAATCCACTACTTCCTCCATGTCACATCAGATGCTTGAGCTGTGGACTGTTTGGATTGATTTGCAAGTGAGTGACCAGCAACTGCATGAGCGTGATCTGTCAACTGCAAGAGATCGCATGTGGAGGTTGTACCAGCGCTCACAATCTATGTCTCCGTCAGCAGCGTCTTCAGCTCAGATGTTGAGTCCTTCAGACTCCGTCGCCCCGACAACTTCCTCTTCTCGCAATTCGCAAAATGGCAGCCCAGCGCCCCACGGCAGCAGCTGCGGATCCGGAGGTCGAGGCCATTGTGGCCGCCTCCACGAAAGCCAAGGCAAAGGCCAAGAACAGACCTCGCTCCCTGGACAAGACTCGAGTGATGAAGCAAGATCCGCGGGATCCCCGGTCCAACCGGGAACAGTGGCCGTGCTACGGTCAACATGTGCCGGCCGCTCCAATGAGCAACCAGCACGGCCAGTGGATTCATTGCCATCACTGCCACCTACGTCTTCTGTATACCCCAAGAAAGGGATCACCTTCCAACTCGTTGGCCGTGACGAACCCAGCCATGGTGAAGAGGATGCTCAACGGTCTCCACGGGATGCTTGGGGAGACAAAGCCTACGGCAAAGATCTGCCACCATATGATGGCGAAGATTATTGCAGAGGAAGTTCTTCAGAAGGCCGTGACGGAACTCCTTGCTCCCGGCAGCTATCCCGCCAACTCGATGACGACATCCCCAGTGAGCACTACGTGGGGAATGGTGGGCGAGGACTACGACCAGGAGTTGATTCAGGCTTACGAAACGGAGAACGACAAGCAGCTGTGAAGCTGCACCCGCGGACTACAGGTCAGCCAACACCATTGTTCATGGGCAAGAAGGTGATGGCCATGGCGGCAATGATGGCCACAGCTACATCTACACTTCTGCTGGGCCTTCAGCTTTCTGGTCGTGATGGACTTTGGGAAATCTCATGTGCTCCCCACTGCTGGTTGAGTGCCGCAGCTAAGGAGAATGGCATCTCTGCGTTCCCAGTGAACCTCCGCAACGGCTTTGACCTTTACCGCAAGGACACCTGGGAACGTCTTCGTGATCTTCGCCGCGCCCGGCGACCAATGAAGCTGTGGTTCTCCCTACCGTTTTCAAAGTGGTGCTCGTGGTCCTCCTTGAACTACAGCAACCCAGACGATCAAGAGAAACTGGCAACGGCCAGACGCAAGGAACGGCGCCTCCTATGGGAAGTCAACAGCTTCATCAAGGAGGCCTTGCGGGACGATCCTTGTCTTCATATTTACTTTGAGTGGCCCTGGCCAAGTAATGGATGGAAACAACGGCCCATGGAAGACCTCGGCGAGCACTTCGCAGATCATGGTGTACCCTGGTTGTCATGTCGTGTGGATGGCTGTAACTATGGACTTCGTGAAGATGGCCATGGACCCTTTCTTAAAAGACCCTGGCTCATACGTACAACTGATGAGCAATTCCACCGGGTATTCCGTGCCAAGGTGTGCCCTGGCAACCATGGCATCCACTCAGCGGTCCAGGCAACCAATGAGTCCTCCAACTACTACCCGTGGCGTATGGTTCAAGCTGTGACCCGACATTGGCGAGATCGTATGGCGCCTGGGAAACACCATCATCTACTACGTCGACGAGAAGATCTTCCCGAGACCTTCGAGGATGAGCTCTTGGAAAGTGGAGTGTCGACTACGTACACAGCGCCTGAACATGTGGAGATTGATGATGAAGTGGCCGAGGACTATGACGACCTCAGCCTGGAGGAGAGTGAACGATTGGTGGTGGAGCACATGGCCCGGGAAGCCCGACTACATGAGGACTACAGCATGGATACTTGTCAGTCTCTACTGATGGAGTTGGCACAAGGACTGAACAGGCCCAGAGTTCAACATGGTCGTTGGCCTACGAACCACCCAACATATGTTGTCCTTGGTGGTTACTCCCATGGGGCCTTCAGTGGCGTCACCAACTTGACTGACAAGTTGTCTGAGCTCTCCAAATACATCAATGGTTACCTTCTTCACCACAACCCAAAGGCGAGGTGGTCAAGTGTGATGATCACCTTCAATGGACGTGCCCTACCCCATCGCGACCATCACAACATGAAGCAGACTTCCAATCTGCTCCACGGCCTGGGCAACTTCTCTGGTGGCGGCCTATGGGTCCAATCCACAACTAGTGATTCTCTTGACCCTGTCGTTCGTCGACGGCTACCTGATGGTTCTCTGGCACGGGGAACCATACAAGAGATCAATCGGAAGTTTGTGAGCTTTCTACCCGAAGTCTACCATGCAACTCAATCGTGGACAGGCTACCGCATTGCGGTCTCAGCCTACACCACCAGGCTTCTCTTTCAAATGAACCCCGAGGCTCAACAACGCCTACGACAACTTCAATTTCCTCTTCTTCAGCGTCTACCAGATACACAACCTAACCTATTACCAGCACAGACGCAGGAAGTCGAGTTTGAGGGTGTGACGTCACAAGAACTTCAACAGTGGGAGGCGCAGGTGGCCAAATTCCACAAGGCCGCAGGACATCCCACCAACAGAAATTTGGCACGCATTGTGAAGGATGCAGGCCACCCTCAATGGAAGATTGAAGTTGCACTTCGTCACCAATGCCCAGCATGTGCAAGCTTAAAGGCAGGGGGCACCAGCTCTGCACAAGTACCTCCTGCGAGCACTCATGCAATGTACGCAGCTTGGGAAGCTGTTGGCGTAGACTCTGGCGAGTGGGTTCCTCCTGGCAGCCGTGTGAAGGTCAAGTTCTTGTTGTTCATGGACCTTGCTACAAAACTTCGAGTGGTGTNAATGTACGCAGCTTGGGAAGCTGTTGGCGTAGACTCTGGCGAGTGGGTTCCTCCTGGCAGCCGTGTGAAGGTCAAGTTCTTGTTGTTCATGGACCTTGCTACAAAACTTCGAGTGGTGTCCTCTCTTCACCTACGGCTTTCTGGAGATGCGAGCTGAGTCAGGTGGAGACTTGATTCGATGCTTTTCTGAGCGATGGCTTGGGGTCTTTCCCAAGCCTAAGATTCTCGTCTTGGATGCGGCAAAGAGTTTCTCCTCTGATGCCGTTCATGAGTTTGCTTCCAATGTCAACATCCTGCTCTCCTATGTGGCGGAAAAGGAAGCCTGGGCTCATGGTACAATCGAGGCTGGCGTGCAGGATGTGAAGATNTTCTCCTCTGATGCCGTTCATGAGTTTGCTTCCAATGTCAACATCCTGCTCTCCTATGTGGCGGAAAAGGAAGCCTGGGCTCATGGTACAATCGAGGCTGGCGTGCAGGATGTGAAGATGACAGCTTCCGCGATCTACTTGGAAGCCATGGACCAAGATCCCTACGTGACTCTTCACTTAGCAACCTCAGCCTTGAATGCCACTGAGTACACAGCGGGTTTCTCCTCATACCAGTGGGCCTACGGCAAGGAATATTCTCTTACGGATGAGGATGTTCGCACCTACACCGCAGCCGACTTCAAGGATGAGTTCTCACGGCTTGTGACTATGCGTGAACAAGCTGAGGCTACAGCAAAAAAGACCCGTGCCAAACGTGTTCTTTCAAAACTGGGGAACACCACCGTCAGGCAGCCACTACGACAATACCAGCCTCTCGACCTAGTGAAGGTGTGGCGCAAGGTGTGGCCCACATCTCAACACCAGGGCCCCAGAGGAGGACTCAAGAAATCTGGTAGACCACACTGGATAGGTCCTGGACGGGTGGTCTTCAGCGAAGTCCTTCCTCATCAAGAACTGGGAGATGACCGTCGTCACATTGTGTGGGTTCTTGTGGGAAGCCAGCTCTTCAGATGTTCAATTCATTCGGTCCGACCAGTTACCGAAACCGAGCGCTTTCAGTTTGAGACTTCTGGAGAGGAAAGGCCGGATGAGTGGCGATCCTTGTCAGATGTGCTACCCAAACGAGAGTACTTTGACCTCGTAGATCACAGTCCAACCGAAGATGAAGTAGAATGTCCTGATCTACCTCAACAGCCTGACTCTTCGACGGTGGCTCCTCCAACAAGGCGTGTGGTCCGGAAGACTCGGCCTACGGCCCCAGAACCACAAGGTGATGTAACGATCAATCCCACGACACCTTCGTCGTCAACGTCTACTACCCCAGCGATCAGTGGAACCAGTGGACCGAACCCAGATGGAGATGAACCGAAGACTTCGACGGTTCGTCAATCTGAAGAAGATGTCAATGACTACGACAACACCGAACACAAACGCCCACGGATGGACGGCAACTGGGTGGAGCTGCTCAAGGCTGAAGCTGCTCACGAGGCCAAGTTTGACCTGTTCAGTGCTATGGAGTGCACCGAAGAGTTTCTCAAGATTGAGTTCGACCTGGACATGCCAAAGTCCAATCGACAAAAGAAGATGCTGATCAACAACCCGACGGCCTATCTGGTGCGTAAGATGAAGGATGCAGAAGTTGCCCTCTCCAAGATCTCTCCTGCAGAACGCGAGCTCTTCAGGAGAGCCAAAGCCAAGGAGGTGGAGTCGTTCATTAAGAACGAAGCAGTTCGTCGATGTACCGGCAACGAGGAGATTCGACGGGCCTATGAGACTCGCCGTATTGTCCGTGCTCGATGGGTCTTGACCTGGAAGTTGACTCCCAGCGAGGACTTGGAGGACGCCAAGAAAGACGCTGTGGAGAATCCTAACTCTGTTCACACGCGAGACGGTCTCAAGAAGGCCAAGGCACGCATTGTGATCTTGGGATTCGAACATCCGAGTCTGTTGGACCCGAACTTCAAGACGGCGAGCCCTGTCCAATCCACTCTCGGCAGGAGCTTGATTTATGCTATGGCTGCTCATCATCAATGGCAACTTGAAGGCTTGGACTTGGCAACGGCGTTCTTGCAGACACAAGCCACCGAGGCTGATCAGGAGCTGTGGACTACGGGTGTCCAGGAGCTGCGCGATGCCTTAGGAGTAGGCGCCGAAGAAGTCATGAGAATCCTTCGCAACATCTATGGCAGCACTACAGCTCCCCGCGGCTTGTGGCTAGACCTCCACAACACTTTGACCAAGTTGGGTGCCGAACCAGTTCTTGGTGAACGGTGTTTGTGGGTCTGGAAGTCTTCTACTGAGCTGGATGGCACTCATCGCAAGGCCATTGGCGCCATGGGCGGCCATGTGGATGATTTTCATCGGATAGGCGATGATTCTCCAGAGTGGCTCAGCGTGAAAGAATCCGTGAACAAGGCCTACAAATGGGGAATGACGAAGCTCAGCAGCTATCGCCATGCCGGAACTGACGTGAGCACGATCAAGGACGAAAATGGCTTTGACGCCATCGAGGTCAATCAGTCTTATTATACGGATGCCTTGCCTGACATCGACATTGATCCAGATCGCCTACGCATGGATGGCCAGATGAACCAGAAGGAAATCAACGCTTGCCGAGGCTCCCTCGGTGCTCTACAATGGGCAGCCACTCAGAGTCAACCTCTGATCTGTGCCCGATGCAGTCTGTTGACCTCCGAGTTGGCGACAAATCCTACCATGGAAGTGGCCCGAGAGATCCAGGCACTCATTGGTGAACTACGTGCCCATCCTACAAAGCTGATCTTCAAGAAGTTTCCAGATGCCAAAGACTGGCGAGATGTGGTCTTCATCAGCTTTGGAGATCAGGCCCATAACAACAGGCCCAAGGGAGATTCCACAGGAGGTCTTATCACCGTTATGGCTGGACCAGGATGCTTGGACGGACGCATCTGTCCAATGTGCATTTTGGCATGGAGAACGTGGAAGCTTAAGCGAAAGGCCATAAGCAGTAATGATGCAGAAGTTCAATCCATGCTGGAGGCTGAGGATCAGAACTTTCGAACTCGGCTACTGTGGAGCGAACTGCATGGAGCTGGACAAGGCGATCCTGCACAAGCTCTACGGCATGACTTGGTTCAACAAGTAGAACGACAAGTTATGCAAATAAAGGGCATTATGTGCACAGACTCCAAGGGCGGCTATGATGCCGTTGAAGTCAATGAGAGTCCCTTGCTGGGCCTTTCGAACACTCGTGCTGCTCTTCAGGCCTACCAGCTTCGCGGAAATCTTCGCCGTGCTGCAGGTGATCTTCGTTGGCTGGCAAGTGACTACGACTTAGCCGATGCCTTGACAAAGAAACGCCAAGACTGTCGCATTGGCTTGACCAGATTCCTGCAAACCGGTCTATGGTGCATCAAATATGATCCTCAGTTCCAGTCAGCAAAGAAGAATAAGAAAGCTGGTCGCACAGCTGTTGGAGAGATTGACGACTACCTGGGAAGCGACCCCTCGTCTTCGTGGCTCTCTGTGATGCTTCAATCCTGGCATCGCTGAATCTTTTTGGGGCTGGTGCAACACCTGAAATCAGGTAAGGTCACCCATGCCATGTTCGCCATGAAGGTTCGAACGAGGGGCCCCTTGTTTGGTGGTTTCGTGTAGTGACTTGAGCCATTCCGGACCGAGCTCTGCGCTCGACAGCAAAAGGGCAGAGCTAGGAGCTCTTCCGGGTGTGAGCGTGTGTGAGGGTTCTTCCAGCTTAGCACCTCGAAGCCCAATACCTGCCGGTGCGCTACTCGCTGCAGGTTCCTTATATGAACCCTAGTATTTTGGGGTTATAGGGCCAGGGTTTCTTAATCAGGTTCCTACATTAGGAATATGGACATGGAGTGATCTGGGATGATGGTTTACAGCTTATGGGCTTACAAGCATTTCCTGCATTCGGGGCCTAAAGGACATGGATTTTCGGGTTTAGGACTTGTGGGGTGTGGAGGATAGTATTGAGGTTAGAGGTTCAGCGCTCTGCGCGGTGGCTTTCAGGAGTTGTTGGGTTATTGGAAGTTTTAGGGCTTTACAGTGAACCCCAGAAAGTTGGAACATGGGTTTAGGAGGATTGGTGCTAGGATCCCTTATACTTTACCTTAAGGGCATGAAGATAATGATGTTCCAACTTTCTGGCTTCTACTATAGGTCCTGCAAGCAAAGGAACCTTGAAAGGAACACTCAAAGGAATGCCAAGAATAGAAAACACCAAATCCAAACCCTACGTGCCATAGGGGCCTAAATAATTACTAATGCGATTTTGGATTCTGGGGTTCCTTATTATAAGTAGAGTATACTGGGCCCCAAAACCCTATTCTAACTATTAAGGCAAATATACTAATCCTAAACGTCCCGAGCCCTAAGCCCTAAACCCTCGACCTGCTAAACCCTAAAGCCATGAGCCCTAGCTTACTTTTCCAGTATCCTGGGGAACTAAAGGTGAACCTTGGGGATTCTATAGGTTTCATAGTACCCGAAAAGTTGAAGGATATCTCTCTACTGAAAACTTGTATAGACTCATTAGACTCATGGAACTTTTATGGAAGCCATATAGAACCCTAATAGTAACCGCCAAAATCAAGAAGCTAAACCAGTTCCTTTCCGCTGGCCATGGTGCGCGAGCCGGTCAGGGTCAGGGAGAAGTCTAGATCCTCCAGGCAGGGCTTTGCTAGGAAAAAAGCAATCGGCCTCAACTCATAAGAATAGGGCTCTTGAAAAAGGCTCCTTTACCCAGACCCCCGGGAGGATCTAGAAAGTAGATCCCCTAATTTGGGGCCCTATACTACTAAGGGTACCTTATGGGAACCCCCAGTAAGGGATCTACTTTTTGGATCCTCCCGGGGGTCTGGGTATAGGGCTACTATGAGGGCATCGAGATCCTGATGGAGAGCTTTGCCTCTGACGGTTCCTACAAGAGTTCTTACTTGTCCAGTATCCTAGGGGGAACTAAAGGTTAAGCTTTGGGATTATATAGGGATTCTGGTACTACCAACTCTACTACTAAGGGTTCCTTTAAGGGTTCTTCTAATTCTAAGGGTTACTTTACGGGATCCGCTCAGGGTGCTGTGGGATTCTAGGATTTCGCGGGATTGCAGGATGTTTCGATAGTCTTCGTTGGGAGTGTTCAGGGCTGCAGTGCCTTAAAGTTGGAACATCATTAGCCTCCTGCCCTTAAGGTAGGGTATAAGGGATCCCAGCACTAATCCTCCTAAATCCATGTTCCAACTTTCTGGGATTCACTGTAAGCTATGATTATCACTGCCCGGCCTCGAACTGCAAGGAACACATACGACGCAGATGTCACCGTCAAGAGTAATCTAGGGGCCTTAATTTCGTCGACTGGGGCTTTGGGTATTTGTCGTATGGCTATATAACAAGGAGACAATACAGTTTTTTCAGGCTACAATATTAGCACTAATGCCTCAACCTCGAAAACCCTAGCACCCGAATATCCCTATACCGAAATGCTCTATCCTAATACCCCAATACCCTTAGCCCTAACCCTGAACCTGCAAGCCCGAAACCTTAAACTCTAAATTCTCACTGGCCCAAAACCCAAGGAAACAAAAGTTGAAACTTTCAGAATCGACTACCTTAAGAACCCCAAAAGTTGAAAAGTTGAGTTTACAGCCAATAAGAATTGGGAGGCCTCGAAAGGTGGGATGAAGGTACGTAGGGTTAAGGGTCCCATATACGGGAGTTGCCTAAAATTAAGGGTACCGTATTTTGGTGTCCTTATAATAAGGATCCTACTATTTAGGGTACTATATTAGGACCCCTATTTTCGGAAACTCCCATACATAAGGGCTGAAGAATTTGGGATTACCCCACCTACTTTCATCCCACCGTCGGATCCCTTTGATACATCGGGTCCCTAAACCCCTAAACCCTAAACCCATGGACCCTAAACCCATGAACCCTCAACCCTAAACCCCTAAACCTAAACCCTAAACCCCTAAACCATAAACCCCTAAACCCCAACCCCATGAACCCTAAACCTTAAATATCGGCTCCTGCTTGAAGCCCTTCGCTGGCGTCACGGTCACCACATGCGGAGTCGCGGGCCTAAGGGAGAGCCTGAAGAGCAGAAGGGCTGCACTACGGCGCCCGGAACTAGGTGGGGCTTTTAAAGCTTTTGAAAAAATAGTAAATAGGATCCTCTTCAGCCCAATAAGGGAAAATAAAAAATGTCCCAAAGCCCTACCTAGAGAAGGGTGCTGTGCGGATTTAAGACCATGGGATTCGGGATTAGGGTACCATGTTACTGTTACTATGTGGATTTAGGCTTAGGGTTGAGGGTACGATATGGATTCAGGATGAGAGCTCCGGGGCCGAGGGTTTCATACAGGGTGCTCTAGGGGGTTTTGAGGATTTTGGGGCTTTAAGGTTTGGAGGCTTCGTGGGTTTGAGGCTGACCAACATCAAATACCTATTGCTGCTCGGGGATCCTCCCGCATAGAATGGCAACTTTAGTATATGGGTGGTTGTCAAAATTATTGGTCCCTTTTTGGGTCCCTATTATAGTACGGCACCTATTATTTAGGGTACCCAAAACGGGACCATAATTTTGACAACCACCCATAGGGGGTCCGAAGAAGCGGCCCCTATATTGCAAGCTTCTCACCAAACGGAAAGGACAACTGGGGTCAAGCACAAGAGCCGGAACCTGGATTCGTTCGGAGCATGAACCCGTGGTAGCCTGCGCGTAAGATAGACCCAGAGAGCCCAATACCCCTTAATTAAGGAATATAGCTTAACTCATAGTATGAATCCCTATCTAATTTAGGCTATATTCCTTAATTAACTGGTATTGGGCTCTCTGGGATGATAGACCAACCTCAACACCAGTCTCAGAAGCAACCCCGATCGCCAAGCACCCTCGCCGAATCCACTTCTTTTGAAAACAGCTGCCCATCCAAACCGGCAAAGAAACAACTCACATGACATCTTTTCAGACACCGTGTGAAACAACAACTCCCCAACACGCTCTGAATCCTGCTGAAAATACCATGCCATCGCAAACGGAAGGGAACCAGAAGAGCACATTTCAAACTCATCAAACCAGAGTGACAGACTCACAGAGCAAACCAAAAAGAGCCCACACAAGCAAAGCGAACACAAAAACATACGCACACATGCAAAGCACACATTTAAGACCCTGAACCCCAAACCCTACACCCTAAACCCTTAAATAACGAATTGAAGAGCCGGCGCCCGCCTGCCACTGCTAGCCCTCTGCACTCGAATCCGGGCCATGTCCTGCGCTTCTCTGCGCTTTTGCTACCATGGTGGGAGGAGCCTCAACCACCTTTTACAGTCATACAATATGAGGGTTTGGGGGTATATTCAGGGTTTTTGTGGCCTTCATCATGAGAACAGAGCTCGGAGTATACTAATAGTATACTCTACCAAAACGCTTACGCAGGAACCTGAACCCTTGGACTCTGCAATGTGCCCTCATAAACTTCGACTCTCAATTCGCGAGGCTCTCTGGGAGCGGGTTTCGGGCTGTCTTCAGCCAGAATGCAAGGAACGACCGAGCTAAACTTGAGCAATACATCGTCTTGAGGACAACAAGACGTAAAGTGCCTGATTCGCATATTGCACCAGCAACAATATAGACTCTTTTGTGTGATGCAGTTCTCATGACAAGACTTTCTGCGGAACTATTCCGAGGTGTCGACCGCCAAGGCGCCCTAGTCCCCTACCTCAAAGCCCGAACGTCCCACATCCAAGCCTTGTCCTGCTAAGAACTCGAACACCCTGCACCCCAAACCATAAACGAGAAGCCCTAGACCTAACTAAAGGAACCTTTAAAGGATCCCCTAAAGGAACCCTTAAAGGAACCCCTAACTAAAGGAACCTTTAAAGGATCCGCCCTAGACCTCAAGACCTGAATCCTTTGAACGCTATCGGAAGCAGCATGAACACATGTGGGTGGTTCTCAAAATTATGGTCCCTTTTTGGGTCCCTATTATAATACGGCACCTATTATTCAGGGTACCCAAAAAGGGACCCTAATTTTGACAACCACCCACATGTAGTCCGTAGACACTTCCGCAAGACCCTAAGCCCTGAAGTCTCCATCTATAGCTGTCCTTTTCGGAATCCCTAAGGTATCCTAAAAGGAACTCTCAAAGGAACCCCACAAAGCCCCAAAGGGTGCTATAGGGTTCTATGCTAGGGCTGCTTTAGTGGGTATTGTAGGGTTCTATAGTAAGACTCCTTCAAGGCTTCCTTTAAGGGAACTTTCAAAGGCATCCCACAAAGCCCCAACATCCCAGAGAGCCCAATACCCCTTAATTAAGGAATATAGCGTAAACCATAATATGAAGCCCTATAAAATTTAAGCCACATTCCTTAATCAAGGATTGGGCTCTCTACACTATTATAGTACCCTTATAGATCCCTTATAGTAACCCTCATGGACCCCTTTAAAGACACCCTAAAATAAGGGCCCAGGGTTCCCCGGGTTGAGGCCTGAACCCTCAGCCGCTCTCTGGGAACCCAGAGATCCCAATACCCCTTAATTAAGGAATATACCTTAAATTATAATATTAAGCCCCCTATTATTTAAGGTATATTCCTTAATTAAGGGGTATTGGGTTCTCTGGGAACATCGTCCTGCTGAAATTGCCACGTCCGCTTGTTCTCTGGAACCGTCTCTGCGGCCTTTGCTGTGGCCCTACTTGAAAGCTCATGGGACGTGGTAAGTGGGGTAGGGTTTAGGGTTTAGGGCTTAGCGGTTTAGGGTTTAGGGCTTAGGGTTTAGGGTCTAGGGGTTTAGGGCTTAGGGTTTAGGGTCTAGGGGTTTAGGGTTATAAGTTCCCCAAATCGGGGTTATAAGTAATGGTAAGTTTCATCACAGTTACCTTAATGTGCCTCTGAGTAAGTAATAGTTGTAGAGTTGCGAAGGAGCCAATCTTTACGAAAGCTCCGTAAGGGCTCTACGAGAGTTGTTCTATGCTGCTTATGGGCTCTGAGGTCCACAGCACGAAACAGTTCGCTTTAAACAAGCACCTTTCGGCACTTGGTAACCTCATAGTACCCTCATAATGGGTTCTTGTTAAGGAATTTAATTTGCACTACCAAAATAGGGATCCATAGTAAATAATATAGTTTCCTAACTATGGGAACTTAAACTAGATCCTTTAACAGGAACCTCGTATAATGGTGGAGCCCAGTTTAGTACTTAGAGGCCCAGGGGACTTAGTAAGTAAGATATAAGTATAGTTATAAGTACCCTAAATGGAGTTACCACCATTATAACCCTACTTATTGCCCACTTACTAAGTCCCTTAAACCTTTAAATACTACCCCTGCAATGGTAGAGCCCAGTAGCCTTCAGATCGAAGTACTCCTTGCCTCCGGCTCGGAGCTCGTAGTAATCTTTCCTGCAGAGCCACGGATGGCGAGTTTCACAAACACAAGGGTCTAGGTATTTTAGGGTGTTTTTAAAGCGGGTTTAGGGTTCCTGAACCCTAAACCCTAGACCCCTTAGGGTTTTCAATGGGTTCAGGGTTTCTAAACCCTAAACTAAACCCCTAAAGCCTAAACAGTAGCCTTACGCCTGGCCCCTCATCCTGGCCGTCAAAGTAACCCTGGTACATCCCAATCCCCTAAATCCCAAGAAACGCTCTACCATGCTCCAAACTCGCAAAGTTCTACCCTAGAAGCTTGTACTTTCATCCTCTCATCCAAAGCCTCTATTGTACCCTGATATGTTCCCTAATATATTGTACCCGAATATACCCGAAATAATTACTCCAGCATACCTTATAGAATACTCTTATTCTACGCTGCCCGAAGCCCGGGCGCCTGCTGGGTGCCCGTGGCGCCGTGGCGGCGGCCACCGGGGACGGCGAGCGCGCGGAGCGCGGAGAGCGATGCGCCGTGACAGGGGAGGCAGGACAGGAGGGAGAAGGACTTCTCCTGGGCTCGGGGGTCATGGGGGAGTTACCATAAGGGTACCTTAAGGGTATATAGTATACTACAAGGGTACAACCAGGTGCTAGTTTCACATAGAGGGTGGGCTGCTTTGAAGGGTTCTCGAAACCGAGTCTGCAAGGGTTCAAGAATGAGGGCTTGTGGGATTTTATGTAGAGGCCCAAGCCCTTCATAATTAGAACACCCAGCGGTTGAGGGCTTAGGGATTAAGGGTTTTGAGTGAAGTTTAGGGTGAGGAGAGCGACGATTTGTTGGACTCGGAAAGGATACTAACTAAACGTCGCACCTAGACGCTAGCCGCTAGCCATTGTGGCGACACCTTAGGAAACTTGATGTGGATGGTAGTGTTTTCCTGGACGCCAACCGCCAAGAACAGCACATGATTGGGTGCTTCAGTTAAACTCGAGACCAGAAACCTTCCAACCTAAAACCCTACCTGTTTTAGTTCCTGTCTGGGGATGCCTCATGGCATCCAAAATATATAATTGGTTTGACCAAAACCGTGAACTACAATGAAGACTATGAGTAAACTCCTACATCCTGACCCCTAGAGACTGTAAACCTTACATCTGCAGTAAGTACTGACAATACAATCAAGCCACGCAGTTCGTGCTTCGCCCCAGGCGTAAGGGGCATCGGTCGCGATGTGAGCAACCTCATCTGAAGATATAGGGGCCTTGCTAGTTAGAATAGGGTTTCGGGGTAAGTTTGTCGGATGAATACAATAAGGAGTAGTACTGGTATTGATGAGGCTTGTATGTTGGAAGCTGATGGATAAGTTGACTTATCATTGGGATCCTCTAATGAGTGACAAGTGGAACCAGATACTGGCACTACAATCCAGCGATTATAGGTGGAGTACTCAAATCACAGCTGTGGAGTTCATGAGGCAACAAGACCTAAACTTGCCATTCTCGGATGTTTGTATATACCAAGAAGCTTCAAAATCTAATGCCATTAAATATTGCCCACCCCTAGGCAGTACCGAACCTCTTAGTAGGGAATGGGAGAATGGGTTTTAGGGACTACTATAAGGGACCCTTAAGGGGCTGTCATCGGGATCCATTCCCCCATTACCTACTAAGCGCCGGGGAGTTTATGGGGCATACTTTCCCGAATCAAAAACTCCACTATAGAGACCCTACATTCTACTACATAGGCACTTAGGACCCTTGCTTCGTAAACCTTTCCGTACGGCTCAAGCTGGACCAGAAGACTTGGGTAGTATGGTCGAATATGGGTACTACAAGGGAAGAGCAAAAAACTATTACGTAACATAGTAATAGTAATTAGCAGTAATAATAGTAACAACAATAATAATCATCTTGGGTACGATAAGGGAACACTAAGAGTCCTAAACCATACCTGCAGCCTCGAGGCCCTACAAACAGTATTTGGCTCTGACTCCTTACATGTTCCCTATTTCCTAAACTTTCGATTTAAAAGAAAGTCATTCCAAGCACAGGCAAGACAGTGACTCCCGAGCCGCCACCCAAAAGATAAGGCTTCCAACTCTCCGTTCATAAAACCCGAATCGTTGAACACTCTCCTACACCCCACCACACCTACAAGCGCCACAAACCCTGTAACTCACTGGCCCAAAACCCAAGGAAAAAAAAGTTGAAACTTTCAGAATCCACTACCTTATAACAAGAACCCCAAGAGTTGAATAGTTGAGTTTACAGCCAATAAGGTAAAGGTCTTCCTCTCTTTTTTTGCGTTCTGTTCAGGCTTCCGAGGTGCGGGGCGCACGAGCTTGCGATGCGGCTTGAACGTCTGATGCCTGATTCGGCTTACTTTCGATTTTGCTTCAGGAGTCGGGGATATATGGTTTAAGGCTTAAGGCTTCTTGAAGTTTAAGGGTCTAGGGCTTGCTTTATCGAGCTTCTTCGGGAGCGAAGCCACCAATCCTTGGGATGAGAGAGGCCTGAAAGGTAAATCTCCGAGGACGGTGTAGGGCTCGGGGGTTCGGTCCCATGTAGACAGAAAGGAATACGGGTCAAACTTCGAGTTACGGAAGCTGCAGCAAGCAAACTGCATGTAGAACAGGTCGTGCTGCTTCTCAACCCATATCATATGGGTAGCTCTCCAAGTTAGGGTAGCTTTCTAGTACGAAACCCTCAAAAAGGACCATAAAGGGGCCCTAATTTTGAGAACTACCCATATGAAGACACTCGAAACCCCCCGAAATGGGGCGGCTCAAGCTCACCCGCAAGAGTCACCAAATCTTCTAAACCTACACCTCCTTACTAGTAATTAGTACGCTGAACCTAAACCCAAGTCCCTAACCAGTAGGGCGCCCAGCCCTGAACTCTTTAGCCTAAAGGCTCCTTTCATATAGCTTTGAGGGTCCGAAGGACCCAAGAATTTATAGCTATGTGTGCTAGTGTTTGGGAGAGTATATGGTTAGCTAGATGGCCCCTGAAAGGCCTCTGAAAGATATGCGTAAATCTGATCTTCTTAAGCCCAATAATAAGGGAAACAGGCCTACCAAGTGGGTATCCAGACCCTTAGGGTAAGGCCGACATAATGTAGAAGCCTGAATGATTACTAATACTATTCATTGGGGTTCCTATTCTGAGTATGATATAAACACCCCCCAAACCACATTCTCATGCTTATGCTATGGCGACTCAAATAGAGCCCTTTAAAGGGCCCGTTTCAGGAACCTTATTCTAGTCAGTAAACCCAGAGAGCCCAATACCCCTTAATTCAGGCATAATATGAAGCCCTATATAATTTAAGCCATATTCCTTAATTAAGGGGTATTGGGCTCTCTGGGAAGCTCCCTTGATGTAAGGCCCAAGACGCAAATTGGGCCCAGGTGGAGAGGGACTCGGCGACGCCGCCCGCTGCGGGGTGGGGACCACGGATTTCCTTGGCATTTAGGGAATTTAGGGTTTAGGTGTTTAGGGTTCAGGGTTCGGGGTTTAGGGTTTGGGTTTAGGGTTTAGGGTTGGTTCAGGGTTTTGGTGTTTGGAGGGTGTTTTTGGGCCTGGAGATGTCAACGCACTTTGGCCGTCCTTCTGAATCCCCACTAGATGGGGGGAAGGATTGTGCATTTGTGCCATCCGGCGGGGCTCTGGAGTGTGTGTCAGTCTGAGGAATGGTTGAGAGTCTTGGGGCAACTTTGGTGCCCTTATGGCTTGGTTTTCAGGGCTTTTTGGTGTCGAAGTTTCAAAGTCCCAAACTTAGGGGTTAAAGGGCTTCGATTCGAGGGGATTAAAGGAAATCTGCCTGAGGATTAGGGTATGGGGTGAAGCTGTGCTACTACGCACAGGAAGCTGCAGCAGAATCCGGAACCCGCTCAACTGCAAATAAGTTTCCGGAGGCATTCCCCGACAGTCAGCAGCCACTTTTCGAAAGGGTCTGCCTGCCGATGTGAAACTGGCATAGGGTCGCCTTGTTTCTCAACCTTCCCGTTTCGGGGATCAGGCTTGACGGCTCCTTCGAATAAATGCACGAAGAGTTACAGCATCCTTAAGGGGGGTGGGGTTCAATTGAGGAGGGTACTAGGGTTGATGGTCAAAATCCTACATCACCTTAAGGACCCTAAACTATGGGAATTATGGTATATTCCTTATTATGGGTAATGCAGGATTTTGACCATCAACAGTAGGGATGCTCAGGGAAGCTGAGAGAACGTTCGGGGGCATCAGTGGAGCTGTGGCTTATTCTACCCCAACTTGGGCCTTCATCTCTCCTGTCCTAGCGATCTTATACTTCTTCAACAACCGGGCCCCCAAAAGTTCAAACTTTAAAAGATGCAGCTACTATATAAGGCCAAAAAATTTAAAGTTCCCCCGTCACTATCTAAGTATGGAAGAGCAGCGAATATCTTGCAGGTACCTAGCAAGCAGGAGTTAAACCGTTAACTGCGAGCGAACTCCTTGGCGACAGAATCTAAATGAAGACATAAAGAAACTGGCCCATGCACCGGTACATCTCTCGTTGTAAGCTCAATGCAGTTATGCAACAACAGCAGCCAGAGCTCGTGCTCCAGCCCGGCGTCAAGCCTACACCCGTGGACTAGCTAGCGGTATCACGCCCCCAACGTAAAGACACACGCACAAGCACACACACAAACGCAGAACCCTATGTCCTGCTTCCTCAATGCTCTAGAACCCCAAAGCAACCTAGAGAACCGTTGAGTCAGAATACTTTTCGTCCCTTCCGGAACCCCTAAAGCCCCGCCGCCCCCTTGTTCCAGGCCTCCTCAACTTCCTTGGTGGCTGAGGGCCCTAGCAGCTCCTGCGAACAGTTCTACTGAAGATGTAGGGGCTCATGGGCTTGCGGGGTTTAGGGTTCAGTGCTGGGGCTTTAGAGAGTTTACGACTTGAATACACCTAGGACGTGATAGCCTGATATGCACTTTTGACAGTTAGAAGTGGTTTGTAATGATTCGTGTTAAGGTGTTGGGGTCGTAGAGTGCCTTTCACTTTCTCAGACTTGATCAGAGCTTGACAAGGGTGGTACGCAATTCTGCCAGGTTGTTGCGTTATGAAGCGGGTTTTACAGCGTGGTTCCCGGATTGGGTTTAGGCTTCAGGATCTTCGGGTTATAGGTTCAGCTTGTCGGCCCTTAGGGTGTTTAGTATGGAGCAGGAGGGGGATTACCAAGGGCAATAATCTTTAGGGTTTGAGGCTGGCCCTGCAGCCTAGAACCGTGGGAAACGGGGCGTAAGACCTTCTTCAATGCAGCGGGATACTGGGCTTTTAAGTAACCAGGGAGAAAAAAGGCATAAAACTTTATTTCATAAGGGTTCCTTTAAGAAAAAAAGTATTAAAGTACGGTACTCCAAAGCCCAGGATAAGATGTAGGTCCCTAAGGAAAAAGCGACAGCCCCGCGTCAACTGCCCTCCGCCCCCCTGGAAAGCCTCTCTACAGATTCCCCAAACCCAGGAAGGCCCCACAAGGCCCAACAACAGGGCTTTCAAAATAACCAAGGAGCAAATACTAGAGACGTTTTATTTCAAAATGATCATGACGTTTGCTTTAAGGAACAAGTGCCACACAAGTTTTTAAAGTGTGGCACTGCGGAACCCAGTCCTTCATGCCCGCGGACATTACCGTCGGCGTGAGCCGCAGAGGCAACGCGCCCATGTCGGGGTCCACCATTCTCGGGATGCAAGAGACTGCAGGCTTGGTGACTCACCCCACAAGTTTTAGGGTTCAGGGTTTAGGGACTATGATAAAGACTACCTAGTGACCTAGTAGTCTCCATTGCAGTACAGCCACATAAGGACTAAAGGGATATGATTAGTTGAGACCAGCCCTGATATGGCGGGTCTTATGGGCTTCTGGGGTACATAGGTCTGATAGGTAAAAAGAGGGCCGGATTCAGGAGGATAAAGGGGATGTTGTTCTTACCTATTTTTTGACCCCAATACTAAATTCCCTGTGGCTGAACACGTAGCAAAGGCCTTGTAAAGGCAGGGTTTTCGGAAAAAACCTTACCCCCAGGACCTAGTGTCTAAAGGCAGGGATCCATGACTACGTGTTCAAGGCTTTGTCTTTGTTGCTTGGGCTTGGGGTTCAAAGCTTCACGCGTGATAGGGTTTAGGGTTTGGGGGTCTGGTGCCGTGAATCGTTTAACTATTTCTCGGGGATGTGGAAGATGGGGTTCAGGTGTTTGGGGCTTTCGATGCCGGAACCCTGGCCACAAAGAGTAAAACAAAGACGTTGTCACCCCAAGCATCGTCGTCTGCAGCGCCCCCTTGTTGCTGTACACCTGAGTCGCGAGGCTTGGTGAAGTTGTGAAGCGTTGAATCCAAAGGATCACCCATCCTGGGTTTGAAGTTGACGGAATATGATACACATATGTGCATACACTGAAGCCCCGCAGAAATCCCACCTATCTGGGGATGGGAGTCGCGTAGTTGGGCCCTGAACCAGCGACTTCAATTCAGCCTCGAGGTCACACGGCTATGGGACACATGGGAGTTTCCGAAAATAGGGGACCCTAATATAGTACCCTAAATAGTAGGATCCTTATTATAAGGACCACAAAATAAGGTACCCCTAGTTTTGGGAAACTCCCACATTGTATATCTCTCTCGACTAAGAGGCCCGTGCACAGCGCAAGCAGTGCAGTATGAGACACATTAAAACAGTCTACATTAGGGGCCATATTTAGGGCAACATCGAACCATATTCTGAGTACGAACAGCTGTTTTAGCGTCGGGGGTGGTACTGAAGACATATATTATATAGTACGGAGTGCTGTTTGAAGCGACATTTCGGAGTATGAGGGCTGGAAGTATTGCCAAGGGAACAAGGATAGCACAGGTGCCGACAGATAAGAAAAGAAGTCAAGGAGCAAACACATAACTGCAGAAGCATAAGTGCATGCATGTATTTATATATATATATATATATATATATATATATATATATATTACATATTTTTTGTACATGTACGGGTTTTCTGGGCCTCCAAACCAAGCAACTGCAAGTATCTACTGTAGGAAGTTTGGGACAGTATCCACGAAGGCCAAGTCGCGGGTAATCGCCGCCAAGCAATTCCGAAGGAGGCTTTGTTCGCCAGGCTGTTGGCGATCCCTTCTCCATTCACCTTGAGAAGATTTAGTTCCGGGCTGAGAAATCCCATTAATCCTGAAGTAAAGTCTTTCGAACATACAAGATTGCGCAGTGTCTAAGGAATATTCTTGCCTAGGCTGTCTGGGGGGTTTTACTGGGGTGTGCCTCACAAGAAACATAACATAAGGGTTTTGTGGGGGTTTACACAAGGCTTGATTTGAGGGCGCTGTAGGGTTTATTGCTATGAAACTTCCGGATGTCCGAGAAAATCCACGGAAGTCCTATGATATCCTAAACTGTTAGACCTGAGTTTGTTCAGTTTCTTAGGCAATCTAAAGCTTAAGATTTGGTTTATCTATTAGAGATTCTAGCAAGCACCCCCTCCAAAAGGAATAGCTTCCTCTACGTATAAGAACGTAGCTCTACAGCCCTCAATCCTGAGATTCGACCCCGGACCCCCCCCCCCCAGGTTCAATCTAAACCGAAATGCATGACACCCCGACCCTAATGTCTGACAACAACTTCTAAGGCTGTTCTAAATCCTTGGAGCAACCCCCCGGGTTTTTTGACGAACAGGAACATCATCCGAAAAAATATCCCTTCTCTCAACAAAAGAACCCTTGAAACACCAAACAAGGCGCGAGAATCGACACTCTGCTACATTTGGTGTTCAAGCGGCCCTGGGTGGCTTCGAACGAACGACCGTCCTCTCGCCGTGGCCAGTCAAAACCGATGCAGTCTCTGTAGTCCTGGGGTCCGGACCCAAGGTTAGGGCCCCAAAACTATGCCCCCCCTTAGAACCATAATGAAAATAGTATGTTTACTCTTATTCTTGGGTTTATATGAAGACAAATAGAAACAATTCCTTACGAGACTAGAGGAAAAACGCAAGCAAAACATAAGATAAGGATCTCCCATACAAATCCACTTGTGATGAAGCCATTTGGGTCCCTAAGCCGTATTCTCAGTTTAGGACGGTTTAGGGCCTCGTTGGGTCCGGTCTTAGGCTACTTGGAGGATCATGGGACTTAGTAAGTAAGGTTATAAGTACCTTAATTGGGGTTCTAAGTAATTATAAGTATAGCTACCATAATTATAACCCTAGCTACTAAGTCCCATGACCCTGTAAGTAGGGTGCTCAGAAGCGCAAATAGTAGCGGACTGCAGCGGGGTTACTCTGAGTGACTTTTTCCGAGCAGCTGGGCTGCACATTACAAGGTTCTGGGAAGCTTAGTAGTAGAAGTTTCGGGGTACCATAAGGGGATACGCCTAGGTTGAGGGTTCCGATAATGTAGACCTCAAGGAGGTCTACGTCACCCTTCTCGTCTACCCCAGCTAAAACTTAACCTTACACGAAGAATCTAATTACTCTAAGTTCCCCAGTGTCCCCTGAATTATAAGGGTACCCTTTTTCCTACTATTCGGGTTTAATAAAGAAACCCCAAAACAATAAGGGCAAAAGGTACCACTGGGGAACCTAGTACTAAACCCCCTGAGCCTTGAACCCTCAACAAGCCACCGAAGCCCTGCTCCCAAGTGGTCTCAGACCCGAAAGCCTTATTAGCGCCAAGACTCCCTGTTTTCCTGCGCCGGGTCAGACTGTGACGGGCGACGGCCACCCGAACCAGTGCCTTTCGGCAGGTTTGGGTTTGGGTTTTGGCGTTTTTGGGCTCGGGCTTGGGGTTCAGCGGGGTACTTGGAGGATCATGGGACTTAGTAAGTAAGGTTATAAGTACCTTAATTGGGGTTATAAGTAGTTATAAGTATAGTTACCATAATTATAACCCCAGGTACTAAGTCCCATGACCCTTTAAGTAGGGGGTAGGGTTCAAGGTTTAGGGTTTCCCTCGGAGTCTATGTAAACCCCTTGACGGCTTAAGAAAATGCTGTGTAGGTACATGCAACCTCGATCCTCAGGCCCGCAGCCAACATTCATCCTACCTTTGTCTTCATAACCATAAACATCCCTAATCCTTTAAGAACCCTTCGAAATATGCATATGAATGGCCAAATACTTATAAAAGGCTACTATTCTACATACGTTTGGGGTCCAGGTTGCCCTCATAATCGTAAGCAGCCCTAAGCCTTAAAAATCCCTAAACCCCCCCAGTGGCTACTCTACCTGTCGCCCCATGCAGCTTCGACACCCCTATGCTCCGCTGAAAACGAGACTTTAATCAATTTTGTGGCCTTAATAATTGGAATAGGGTTCCTTAAAACGATCCTCTAAAGGGTTCTATAAGGGATCCGAGGGTTTTAGGTACGGTTTAGGGGCCTTCATCATTGGAATAGGGTTTGGGCGCCCATTATACCACAAGTAGAACCCCCAAACTAGTATAGGTAACTATTGAGACCCCTATATTAGTAAACCTAAACCTACCCCAAGATCCTATTCTAACCGTTAAGGCTCTCGTGAATTGTAATATAGGGTTCTGACTATAGTATAGTATACCCCAAAACCCTTTTCTAATTGGGTGGTTGTCAAAATTATGGTCCCTTTTTTGGGTACCCTAAATACTGGGTGCCGTTGTAGGACCCTTTAAAAGGGACCCTAATATTGACAACCACCCAACTATACACTGAGCCCAAAGCCTGAACTCCGAACCCTCAAGCCACGGCAACCACAAGGGGGGAACACACAACTGCATCATGTTTTTTGTTAAAACTACAAGACTCCAAGCAAGACCGTTTTGACCGGGATCTGTTTCCGCTCAACCACCTTTACGCTGCAAAAGAAAGCCTCAAGGACCCTTTGCATCTACTCATAAAGCCTCGAAGACCCCAGTTGTATTATCAGTGATCACCCATCTGGTTGTATTTTCCCCCATCTGAACCCATTTCTAAAGATTTCAGTGGTAGTTTTACCCATCTGGTTGTATTTACACCCATCTAGTTGTATTTCGACTTATTCTCGGGTCTTAGGCTTAGGGTTTAGGGTCTTAGGGATTGAGTCCAGCTTTTACATCCACTGGGCGTCTCACAAGCCGTAATCGGACACCTGGACTGCCCTGGCGTCTTGCGCAAGGGCTCCTCCTCTAGGCTCTGCCATAATCGTGTGCCATGGAAGAAGCGAAAAATATCACAAGCCTTTATAGTGGAATCCCTTCCCAAGCCCTATGAAGCCCAACGCTCTTACCGCTCTAATCCCCAA
The DNA here is from genome assembly GCA_003297005.1 of Symbiodinium sp. clade A Y106. Taxonomy (NCBI): domain Eukaryota; class Dinophyceae; order Suessiales; family Symbiodiniaceae; genus Symbiodinium; species Symbiodinium sp. clade A. Next base: position 275,583 of record BGNK01000186.1, read on the forward strand.
GTTGCAAAGATCACATCCTAAAACCCAGACCTAGACCTAAAGCCCAAACCCCCCGAAACCCTAAAACGACTACAGTCCCCTAAACCCCTAAACCCGTAATCCTAACGCCCTACACCCCTAAACCCGAACCCCTAAACCCTAAACCCCCCGCCTCCGGACTCTCCGGGATGCTCCCGCACTTCAACCAGTTGCCGCTGGCAGGGGCGAGCTTCGGAAGCGAGGGCTCCTCCAGCATTGGCCTGAGATTATAGGAGCCTTATACATAGTTGCTGAGTTCATAAGCCCCAAAAGGTGTACACTTTCAGTTTTATAGTGGGTAATATTATCCCCCAAAGTGTAAAGTGTATCCACTCAGCTACTAAGTATAAGGGTTAAGATTTAGGGTTTAGGGCTTATAGGAGCCTTAGGGAGCCTTAGGGTTTAGGAAATTATAGGAGCCTTGTTTGAGGGTTTAGGGTTTACAGTAACCCTGGGGCTCAAAATGGCCCAAAAGCCTCATATAATATGGCTCTTTGGGCCTAAAAGCCTTAATATATGAGTCCTTAGAGCCCTAGGGTAAGGGTTTGAGGTGTAGGCCTCAGATTGGAGGAGCCTAAAGAGTTCTAGGGTTTAGGGCTCACAGTAAGGGCGTAAGGTTTAGGGTTTAAGGCTTTAGGTTTTAAGCTTTAAGGTTTATAGGCTTGGATTGAGGTTTAGGGTTTAACACTTATAGGGTTTGGGGTTTAGGAGATCATCGGAGATAGAGGTTTCTAGCTTAGTTCCGTTTAGGTGCGAGCTGTGCAAGGTTTCGCAAGGTATTTCACAGGGCTTGCTTGGGAGTTAATTAGGGTACTTGCAGCCCACATATATGGGAGTTTCCGAAAACAGGGAACACTAATATAGTAATTACCCTAAATAGCAGGATCCCGTTTACAAGGTTCCCAAAATAAGGTACGCCTAATTTTCGGAAACTCCCATATAACTGCACATGTGGGGACATTCCCTGAACACCTTCATCACCTCAGTCTCAGTTAATTAATGGCCTGAACTCGAGCGCTTATAAACCCCGAGCCCGCAATACCCTGATATGCGAATGTCCAATACAACAACGCCCAATGTAATTAGGGGCCTTAATGATCAGAATAAGGTTTTGTGGATTCCTAATTATAATATAGTATAATACCCCCAAGGCGTATTTTAAGGAATAAGGCCCCTATATCATCCTCATCTGCTCCACTGCACCCAACTGACGAATGCAGCGAGAAACTGATCGCCTGAGACAGCCCCAAAATATCATCCACTTGAGGACACCATCACAATACTGTTGATGGACAAAATCCTGCATGACCCTAAGGACCCTAAACTATGGGAATTATGGTATATTCCTTATAATGGGTAATGCAGGATTTTGTCCATCAGCCGTATTATCCTGAGAGTGCCAAACTTCCCCAATCCGGAAGGCTTGACAGCGGCTGTGAACGTCCTTGACCCCAACACACGAAGCAATGAACTGTTAAAGCCCAACTGAAATCTCTGTGGATGCAGGACTTAAACCCGAAACCCTGAACCCTAAACCCTGAACCTTAAGCCCTGCTTTAAGCCAAGAACCTTGAGCCCTAGAACCTCTGGGTATAGATAAGCCCTCACCCCCTTGTCGGGCTCAGGAGCTGGAAGCATCTCGCCGGCAGCGATGTCGAGTGGACAAGCCCCCTTCTCTGCTCAACTAGAGGGCTTTTGGTTTAGGGTTTAGGGGTTTAGGGCTTAAGGCTTAGGGTTTAGGGGTTTAAGGGTTTCGGGTTTACGGGTGTCTTTACAGTCTAGCAGACTTGCAGGAGCTAGCAAACACAAGATAGTGCTTAGCTAGGTAAGTAGATGCTACCTTACCGTATTTAACGCTCCTTTTTGCGGTTCAGAACCCTACAAACCTAGGCTAACTTAAAACTCTAGGCAAACTGTGTCATGCTTCGGGGTTTTTATGAGGCGTAGAAGCAGTTTGGGTGCAGCTCATGCCGGAACAACTTTGACCCAATTTGCCTGCACCCTATGGTCTGCGGCCCGTAATCTGGGGAGGGGGGAGGGGGGGCATATGGCCCGTCTAGATTCTTAACCCTGCTGAAGGGCCAACGTTCCTTAAGATGCAGACTTCGGGGTTGGATTTCTCAAATCTTCGGACTAGTTGGGGGTTCATGGCTTGGGGTTTCTGATGGGCTGAACTGCTGGTTATACACAAGCCTTGACCACTCCGAAAGGGTACCTTTAAGGGTCTTGTAATGGTTCATAGGGTCTGAAAGGCTTTTTCATGTAGGCCCCACAGTGGCCGTCGGTCCGAAAGCAGACATACTTAGAGGCCCAGGGGACTTAGTAAGTAAGTTGTAAGTAGGGTTATAATTAGGGTAACTCCATTTAGGGTACTTATAACCCTACTTATAACCTACTTACTAAGTCCCTGGGCCTCTAAGTACCATCTCAACACAATCAAACCAACAATTCTTAAAACGCTCAAACATGTACTGCTCTGTCACCCGAATCAATCCCATCAAGGAAACCTTAAGGGGGGAGCGAACTACCGCCGCTGCCCGGACCCAATATTCAAAAACATAGGTTTTGTCTGATTACTCATCTTCCCATAAATTCCCACCCCCTCCACACTCAAACCCTAAACCCTAAACCCCTTCAACCCTGAAGCCCTAAACCCTTAAGCCTAAACCCCTTAAGCCCTATAAACGAACCCAATTTCATACAGGCCCAGTTTCGCATCCGGCGATCGCAAGGCTTGCCTTGCCCCGAGCTGCCGGTAAAGGGTCCCTTAAGGGTGCTATAAGGGGTTAAGGGTTTGGGGGTTTCGGGTTTAGGGATTAGGGGCTTAGAGTTCTACGAATTTAGGGCTTTGGGGGGGTTTAGGGGACCCTTTAACAGGATCTACAGGGTATTGCAGGGTGTTATAGGGGGTTAGGAGTTTAGGGCTTTGGTGGCTTAAGCTGGATCCCCTTTAAGGGTACCATAAGGGGTGTACGAGTTTAGGGTTTTTGGGGTTTTGGGGTTTAGTAAAACGGCCTCAGTACCAACATTTACGAAACATCCGCTTGCGTCTCTGCTGTCGCCCAGTGGGAGCCAGGATCCAAAGCATGTCCGCACCAAGGGTCTTTCTTGTAGGACCTGAGGAAGAGATCAAACGAGCAAGCCACCAAGAGCTCACCCGCAGGGTTCGGCAGCAAGGCCTGTGTCTCTTCCCCTTGGCTTTGCGAGGCCCAATGGAAGATGATTCCGTCACGCAGCGAAACCGCGATAAACAGCCGTGTGCTGCGAGCTGGCGCTCCAGAAGACTGTAGGAGAATAGAAATTTAGGGTTAGGGTTCAACTTTTAGGGTTTAGAGGTTTTAGGGGTTTGGGGCTTGTCCTCTAAACGGTTCTATATGATGTGGATTCCTCTTTTGCCATTCGCATGGCAAATGTTTGAGATACTTGCCCATGGCGGCGCGAGAATCCAATGCTAGCTGCGTCAGAACACGATTGCGACAGAGACTGTGTACAGCCGCTGGAGGTGATCTTACTCTAAACCGAACCCTAAATCCATATGAGGAGCTCTCTAAATCAGGGTCCGTTTGAGGGCCCGCCTCATTTTCATTTTGGGACCTATAGACAACTACCCATACTGTTGATGGACAAAATCCTGCATGACCCTAAGGACCCTAAACTATGGGAATTATGGTATATTCCTTACAATGAATAATGCAGGATTTTGTCCATCAACCGTATGCACAGCTGGGTCTTCTCAACCTCTGAAACCCCTGGGTTGAGAGTTTGTGGCCTGGCGAGCCGAGGGCTTGATATTCAGGCCTACTTAAAGGGTCATGGGACTTAGTAACTAGGGTTATAATTATGGTAACTGTACTTATAACTACTTATAACCCCAATTAAGGTACTTATAACCTTACTTACTAAGTCCCATGATCCTCNAAAGGGTCATGGGACTTAGTAACTAGGGTTATAATTATGGTAACTGTACTTATAACTACTTATAACCCCAATTAAGGTACTTATAACCTTACTTACTAAGTCCCATGATCCTCCAAGTAGGTGGATAAGCTCAGACTTGTTGCGTTGGAGATTCACAAAATTGAGATCAGCACAAGTACCCAACAATTTGAAAGGGACCCCCCCCCCCAATCCCGAAACCCTAAAATCTAACATTTAAAGTTGCAAGGCAGAGCCGGGAAACAGGCTACACTGGAAAGGCCTTCGACTCAAAAGGCTTTGACTCTGAGTTCTAGACCCTCACAAACTCTGAACCCCAAACCCGTAACCGTATTTGTCACCCCGGAAGCCCAAACGTTAAGCATCAACATATCACCGTACATATATATATATGTACAAGATTGATGTTGCATACTTATTAATGGATTAATTAAGTTTTAAGCCAAAACCCAAACGCCTAACCCTGCACCTTGAACTCTGCAACCTTTCGACCTCGGAAGCGACAGATGGATTTCAGTAGAACCCGGAGACCATCCCTACAGAACCCTCAATCGTAAACTTCGTTTTAAACGCGTCGAGAACCATATCAAACTCCTGTACCAAAAAGTCCACATGATACCCTCGAGTCCAGCCTTCATGAAACCCTCCAAATTAACTCTAAAACTTCTTTAAAACCCTACAAGCCCTCTCGAAACGCCAAAACCATCTTAAAACACATCCAACCAAAAACGAACACAACCCCCCTAAACCCTAAACCTGAACCCTAAACCCTAAAGGCCCAAAATCTTAAACTCTAAACCCCCAAACTGAAAGCCCTAACCCTCGGATCCCAGACCTCATGGCATCGCCAGCACTCATGGCCATGGAGGCGGGGCTGTGCGCTCTGCCTAGGTGGGGGTAGGTTTAGGGGTTAGGGGTTTTGGGTTTTAAGGATTTAGGGGCTTAGTGTTGAGGGTTTAAAGGGTGTGGGATTTCGGTCTTTTGCACTTGCCACCCTTGGCGCCAGTGACTAAATCAAGACTTCCTTGACTATCCAAGTTGATGGTGCATTGAATAGCCAACACAAGCCACACATACAGGAAAACAAACAACATCCCAAGCTTGCTCCTGCACCGACGCTGGCGCCTGCCCAGACGAACTGGTACCCGTCGGGAACTTCGGCTTCTGCTGTGGCGGCGCCTTGGCCGGCACCTTCTTCATAGAGCCCAAAATTTCGCCCACGGAGCTCCTTGATTTGCTGCTGCGCGTTGTCGTCGAGCTCTCTCTGGGCGTGCTGATGCCATACCCTATAGCCCTGCAGCGACGACACATACACATCATGACTTGGCAGCTCGAAATCCAGGCCGAACAAAAGCGCCGTCACCACCACCGGCGCCGCCGATCTGTGTTTGCCCAGGGTTTACGGGTTTCGTGCTTAATTAGGGGCTTAGGTGTTTAGGGTATAGGGGTTTTCGGGGGTTTGGGGTTAAAAGGAAGGGTGTAGCAAAAAGGAGCCCTAAAAATGGAAAAGGTTTTTGCGATGTACTACAGTGTAACCACAAGTTAGTTAAGGAGAGAGCGTAGGAGTTGGGGATTCAGGCTTAGGGTTCAGGCTTTGGGGAACTTGACGGGTTCGCTGTAAGGGCCGGTTCCTCAAGAGCTGCTTTAGCAGCAGGGTGTTGAAACCTTCTTCCATAAGACGGGTTGTATATTATTATGGGGGATCGATACAAGGGCCAGTGATGGACAGGGGTCGATTGAGCAGAGGTCTGCATTACGCTTAGGGGATTACGGTTGTACATGGGGCCCTAAACCCTGAACCCCATTACCTCGAACCAGAAATCTCCAAACCGATTTCAAGATGTCGTGTACTGTAGGGGCCTTGGTGATTAGAATAGGGTTTTGGGGTTCGCTACACTATAATATAAATATAACAAGGAACCCCCAAAACCCCTATAGTAGGCACTCTTGCTGTTGCCACGCCCGCAGCATCGCTAAACACGAACTGCAGCCCTGAGGCCCTAAAACCTTGACATAATCGAAAGAGGCCGAGATGGCCAAACCCTAAACTCCCCCTAGACCCCTAGACCCCTAAACCCCCTTAAACCCCTCAACTACCTGCAGACTTTCAAGCTCGTAAGATCGGGATCTGAGCTTAGAGTTCGTTCATCAGGAATTTGGTGACTTTGGGGTCTTTGGGGTTTTGAGGTTTAGGAACTATGCTGTGACGTTTCGGATGTAGGGGCTTTCCTGCGGGTTTAGGGTCTCCTGCTAAGTTAGGAGTGCAGGTTTCAGGGCTTTGAGGTAGAGATATTTTGGGCCTGGAAAGCTAGGAATTGGGGTGTTTAGGTCCTTGCTTACTTTCACAAATCGGCACCCGATGGTGGAATTGTCATGCGGGGGGGAGGGGTCGGAATGTTGGTAATACATGGTGATGCTATGCCTTAGGACTCCTTTTTATGAATACGGTCAAATCATTGAAGCCGAATAGGGGAGCATAAAGAATTGCCAATACTTTTCGGGGTTCCTTATTATAAGTATAGATTAAGGGTTCCCAAATTGAGGCCTGCTGTTGCTGCCTGAAGCAAACACCTCAATCTTGCACCCAGGCCAAGCGGCCACGCCGCAGAGGGCACTCTGCCTGCAGACGGTTGATGGACAAAATCCTGCATTACCCATTATAAGGAATATACCTTAATTCCCATAGTTTAGGGTCCTGAGGGTCATGCAGGATTTTGTCCATCAACCGGATGAACAAGACTCCTAGACCCCCAACTACCAGAATGCTTCTTTGGAATGTTCCATGTTCAAAAAAAGACCTCCTAAATCCTAAACCCTAAAAAGCTCCAGACCCGAAAAGGCCTACGATTCCCTAAACCCCTAAAACCCCCTAAGCCAAGGGCCTAAGGATCCATGTCCCAAATAGTATGCTTTGGCACCGAAGGACCTATAAAGGGATTGCTGTAGGCCAAGGTATATATGATTTGGGTAAATTGGGATAGTTCTCTAAATAAGAGTCCCTTTTAGGGTCCTGTTTATAAAGGGTGCCGTACTACTTGGTGGACCTAAACAGAATGGGAAACCAAGTATATACTATTTGGGTACATGGACCTAAACAGGAACACGAATTTAGACAACTAATATAGCGGCCTTAATAATTAGAATAGGGTTTTTGGGCCCATTATACTATAACTATAATCAACAGCCACCAAAATGATATTGGTAATTATTTAGGCCCCTACAATAGCCCATAAAACTCCGAAGTCCCAAACCAAGACCTTCGTCCAAAAGTCCGACGCAGAGGAGTACTGCTGGGTTGAAGCCTCGGCCGAGGTTAGAGAATTTGGGGAGTTTCCGAAATTTAGGGGTGCTTAGTTTGGGGTCCTTATAATAAGGATCCTACTATTTAGGGTACTATATTAGGGTCCCCTATTTTCGGAAACTCCCATTTGTATTAGTATACTCAGTTACCATTGATGATCATTCCTAGTATTCATATTGTTGTGGCTGCTATAACATAGTAACAAATGACTAAGCATGGTGGCACAATGCCGTCAGTACCAATATCATACCCTGATCCAGATAGTGGTCAGTCATGATCGTGATGATGATAACTTTCAGTATCAAATATCATTGCCCTCCTATGCAGCACAGTCTTCATCTTCACACGCTTCAACGGGTGTAATGGCAAAAGCACTGCAATGAAGTCCTAACCTCACGGTTGGACGTGGACATTTTCCCTGCCTTGTTGCTTCGGCTCGCGGAAAGTCGATGACGAGCCCCAAGTTAAAAGTGCAGTATAGCATGGTCATATTACTGTAGTATTGTTACAGTATTATTATACAGTTGGTATTGTATTATTATAGGACCCATTGCATCCTGCAATCTACCCGCACTAGTGTTGGGTCTCATGCGGTCTCGTGCAGCTCGAAGAGATGGGCGATCCAGGCCCCTATAGTAGATCGAGGGAGAGCAATGAGCCATAATACAGGGGCCTAAATCATTACCAATACTGTTATGGGGGTTCCTTAATATTATAATTATAGCACAATGGGCACCAAAACCCTATTCTAATTCTGAAAGTCCCTATATCATAGTGCCCTGATAGATCCCTTACTTATAGTAGTCCTTATAGTAGCGCCTTTAACGGAACCCTATTCTAATTCTTAAGGCACCTATAGTACGGAGCCGAGGAGCATGATCAGATCGAGGCGAGGACCTCGCATGGAGTGCCAGCTTCGAGGCGTCTACTTGGAGGGGCAGGGGACTTAGTAAGTAGATTATAAGTAGAGTTATAAGTACCCTAAATGGAGTTACCCCAATTACAACCCTACTTATAACCCACTTACTAAGTCCCCTGCCCTTCCAAGTAAGAAGGGTTCAGGGTTGGGGCTGTAGGGTTTGGGAGGTTTAGGGTTTAGGGGTTTAGGGTTCGGCGTTTTAGGGTTTAGGCTTTAGGGCTCAGGAGGTTTAGGGGTTTACGGGTTTGGGAGGTGTAGGGGTCTAGGGTTTCGGGTTTTGGAGGTTTAGGGTTTAGGGGTTTAGGTGTTTAGGCTTTAGGGTTTGGGAGGTTTAAGGTTTGGGGGGTCGGTAAAAGCATGAGAACAGTTTTTAACTTTAAGGCTTTCGAGGATCCAAGTATCCGATAGATGGCTAGGTTTGGGTCCCAGATGCGACACTCTGAAGGTATCCGGAACTACTCTGCGATTTAGGCAATTTTCAGGGTCCGGGTTATGGGGCTAGGGGTTTGACGACGAATCCAAGCCTTAATCCCAGCGTCGACTCCGGATGAATAAACTCCTGTCTGCACCCTGGGTCTTCATGCTAGGATACCGAATATGATGTTCGTTGAAGGAGGGGCATGCCCATCAGGGAGTCTACGCAGGAAAGCATCCATATCACCTAGAAGACATCCCTACGAAACCCTATACAGCACCTTTACAACCTGATATGAATATTCGAACGCCCAACCTGAAAAACCGAAAATTGAAAGCTGAAAGACAGCTGAGCTGGCCAGCCGGAGCCTGACACAGGGTTTTAAATAATTAGAATAGGGTTTTGGGCTCCTCTATGGTATAAATACAATAAGGACCCCTAAGGAGTCATATTACCACCGTGCTTGTCTGTCAGCCCCCAGCGCTTTTGGATTGGATGTGTTTTCTCTGAGCCGGACTCTGAGTTTGAAGGCTTTTCAAAGCAGACGGCTTGCGCAGATTCATGAACTTTTGCGACACCTTGAAGTCGACGTATGCGGTCTGGTCGATGCCACGGAGCAGCTTATGTGGGGAATATCCTCTCCGGAACCTGTAGCCGTACAAATCACATCCGCACTCATAATCAATGCTGCTTTCTCAGCCCAGGGGTCCCTGGCTGGTCGAAGTTTCCATAGGCTTCCGAGGCCCAAAATCTTACATTCAAGTTTAAGGCTTCGGGATTGGTTCTGTTTCCTTGGACCTGGACTTATTGTTTAGAATCTTGGTCCACAGAACATGTGTTGACTGAAGCCTGCGGAACGATGAAAAAACCCAGAGAGGTGTAGGGTTGGGATTGTAGGGTTCAGGGCTTTAGCGTTGATTAAGCTTACGGTCTTAGGGCTGATGGGGGTTCGAATTTTAGGGTTTACGATGGTTTAGGGCTTAGGGCAGTTTAGGGTTAGGTTAAAGGGCGGCCAGGGCCTTGAACCATGGACCCCAACCCTTAAACCCTAAACCTTGAACCACAAAACCCCAAAATCCTATCATACCCTACAATTCCCAATAGCCCTCAAGAATCCCTAACCACACCAAAAACGCCGCTATACCTAACCCCTGACCCCTAAACCTTAAAACCACAAAAAAACCCTAAACCCTATAGTACCCTATAGATCCGTTTAAAGCAATCCCTAAACCCTAAAATATGCCACAATACCCAGTATGAACCCCTTTAAAGGATCCCTTAAAATATCCTCTAGAGGAACCCTTAAAGGATCCCCTAAGTACCCTAGAATGCCCTCTAGCTCCCTTTAAAGGATCCCCCCAAAACCCATCGGAAGCCCCAGCCCTTCAAGAAACCCTTAAAAGATCCCCTAAAGGAACCCCTAACTAAAGGAACCTTTAAAAGATCCCCTAAAGGAACCCTTAAAGGAACCCCTAACTAAAGGAACCTTTAAAGGATCCCCCAAAACCCATCGGAAGCCCCAGCCCTTNTCCCCTAAAGGAACCCTTAAAGGAACCCCTAACTAAAGGAACCTTTAAAGGATCCCCCAAAACCCATCGGAAGCCCCAGCCCTTCAAGAAACCCTTAAAAGATCCCCTAAAGGAACCCTTAAAGGAACCCCTAACTAAAGGAACCTTTAAAAGATCCCCTAAAGGAACCCTTAAAGGAACCCCTAACTAAAGGAACCTTTAAAGGATCCCCCAAAACCCATCGGAAGCCCCAGCCCTTNTCCCCTAAAGGAACCCTTAAAGGAACCCCTAACTAAAGGAACCTTTAAAGGATCCCCCAAAACCCATCGGAAGCCCCAGCCCTTCAAGAAACCCTTAAAAGATCCCCTAAAGGAACCCTCAAAGGAACCCCTAACTAAAGGAACCTTTAAAAGATCCCCTAAAGGAACCCTTAAAGGAACCCCTAACTGAAGGAACCTTTAAAGGATCCCCCAAAACCCATCGGAAGCCCCAGCCCTTCAAGGAACCCTGAAAGGATCCCCTAAAGGAGCCCATAAAGGAACCCCCTATAGATCCCTTTAAAGGATCCCCTAAACCCTTCGAGCCGTGCGAAGCCGAGAGCCGGACGAGTGGCTCCGAAAGAGCTCTAAGGGGCCTTCGTCCTGCGCAGGGTTTTGGTTTTGGGGGCTTCGGGCTTTGGGGGATCCTTTAAAGGGATCTATAGGGTTTAGGCTTTAGGAGCAGGGTGTGGGGCTTTCGGGGATCCTTTAAAGGGATCTGTAGGGTATTGTGATTGTGGGGCATTATGAAACTGCAAGGGTGTAGGGTTTAGCGAGGTTTGCACGGCGGTTTGGCCGCTCACAAAATCGTTTCTGGGGTTTCAGGGTCTCAAGGTTTGCGGGGAATATCGCCTAGGTTTGTTGGCCTATGAGTTCCACAGCTGTTCGGCTACCGACTTTCGGTTTATCCGTGGCTTCGGTCAAGTGAGTCAGTGTTCACATTGGGTTGTATGGAAGGGTTAAGGGTTCAGAGTTTAGCATTTCGGATAGAACCTATGCCCTATGCATGACCATGAACCTTCGCACCGTGGACTCTTGACATCGTGAACTCCCGTATAAAGCAGCCCTAAAAAATCAATCCGGAAACCAACACCTCAATGCCTGAAACCTGGAACTCTCAACCCGCCGGTATTTTTATCTCGAAACCCAAACCAGCGCACCCTGTATCCTGAAGCAGCAAAGCCCTGTCTAGACCTATATGCCCCCGTTATATGGGAGTTTCCGAAAATAGGTGACCCTAACATGGTACCCTAAAGAATATAGTAGGATCCTCATTATAGGGACCCCATAAAGCTCCCCTATCCCCTTTATAGCAATCCCTTTGCTCCTCGTCGCCCGAAGGCTCTATATAACATCCTAAACCCTGTATTCCCCTATTATATCCATAAAAGCCCTATATACCCCGATTACATCCATAAAAGCTCTAAATACACCGATTATATCCATAAAAGCCCTATATATACCCCTGTTATATCCATAAAAAGCCCTATATACCCCTGTTATATCCATAAAAAGCCCTATATACCCCTATTATACAGTAGAAGCCAGAAAGTTGGAACATGGTTGTCCTCATACCCTTAAGGTGAAGTATAAGGGATCCTAGCACGAATCCTCCTAAAGCCATGTTCCAACTTTCTGGGGTTCACTATATCCCCTTAAGAGTAAAAAGTCCCTTTAAGGCCACCTCGTCGCCCGAAGGCTTCCCGGCGCTTCTTTGGGGGCTCTCCGAGCGGAGTCTCAGGCCGGCGCTTCGCCTGAAGGGTCTCTCTTTAAGGCTTTTAGGCTTTGAAGGGGTTCTAGGTTTCTAGGTTTCAAGGTTTAGGGTTTAGGGTTTTAGGGTTTAGGGTTTAGGGTTTAAGGTTTAGGGGGTTTAAGGTTTAGGGCTTTCAAGGCTTTAAAGTCTCTCTTTGAGGCGATTCAGGGCTTTTCGGGATCAGGGTTTAAGGGATTTCAGGTTTGGTTTAGGGTGTTTAGGGTTTTAGGGCTTCAGGCTTTTTTTAGAGGCTTTTAAGGTTTAGGGCTTATAAGGGCTTCTTAAGGCTTTTTAGGGTTTTAGGGCTTAGGGCTTGTAAGGGCTTTTAGGGTCCAGGTTTAATTTAAGGTTTTTAAGAAATTCTTAGGGGGTTTAAGTAAAGCCGTTAAATTGAAAGTTTAGGGTTTAGCGGTGTAATTAGGGTTTAATGTTCAGGGTTTAGGGGGTTTAAGGTTTAGGGCTTTTAAGGTATGGGGTCTAGAAATATAGGGTTGAGGGTTTTTGAGGTGTAGAGTTGGCTTTTAAGGGCTTTTAGGGTCCAGGGTTCAAGGCTTTGAAGGGCTTTTGGGGCTTAAGGCTTGCAAGGGTTTTAAGGGTTTGGGATTTTGGGCTTGTAAGGGTTTAGGGGTGTAGGGTGTAGGGTTTAAGCTGTAGGGGTTTCGGATTTTGGGGGGATTGAGGCGTGGGATTTATGGTTTAAGCTTTAGGGCTTTTAGGATTTTGGTGTTTAGGTATAGGGTGCTTCAGGTGTTTGGGGCTTTGAGGCTTAGGCTTGATGGGTCTTGGGGAGCTTATAATAATGTTTAGGTGTTATAGGGTTTCCAAGGCTCTTGGGGGTTAGGGTTGAGGTTTTAAATAAAGTTTAAGGCTTAGAATTTCGGGATTATAGGGTTTAGGGCCTTAGGGTGAATAGATTTTGGGAGTTAATAAGTTTAAGGGTTGGAGATGAGAGCTGAGAGAAAAGGTTAAAAGAGCTGGTAGGGTTTTAAGGCTTACGACTTTTGCTTTTGGTGTAGGGGTTCCATGAAAATAGGGCTGTTTTTAGAGGGTTCCATGAAAAGGGTCTTGGGGTTTCGATGGCTTTCCTCTGATCCTAGATCCAGAATCCTAAACCCTAGACGCTACGTACATCCTAAACCCTGGATCCAGACTCCTTAAACCCTAAACGCTAAATACCAGAATCCTGAACCCTAAAACCCTAAACCCCCAAACCCTTGGTTCCGAAGCCAAATTTGCCAAAACCCGAAACCCAAGCCGCAGATCCCAAGAAACATTCAAAATCCCCATACTCGACATCCTGAAATCCGAACCACCACCCCCCCCCCCCCCCCCCTCCCCACCCACCCCCCCCACCACCACACCCCTCCCACACCCGCACCCGCCCCTCNAAACTGGCCCCCTCCACCTGGCTACCCGTCGGCCATCCAAGTTGAAGTCCAGGTAATCCTTGAGGGTTTAGAACTCAGGGTTTAGGGTTGAAGTTTGCCTATAGGCTTGTAGCGTTACCAAAGGTCATCCTTCAAGTTGAACAAGTTGTGTAATGGTTTGCATCGGGCTTTTGCTGTATGCTTAGTGTATGAACTATCGGGCCTCTTATGAATCCTTTTGCCAGTGGTGCAAGAAGACTGTACCAAACAGGCAGCGGGTTGTTGAGCTTATAAACGAGATTAGCGGGGCTTTACTCAGCTTTAGGGTTCCTTGGCCCTATAGAACTGCTACTTGTCGGGTATCATGGGGAACTAAAGGCTAACCTTTTTCATAACACAAGGATTATATCGGGATTATACTACCCCAACAAGGTTAAAGGTTACCTACTCTACTTCTAAGTAGGGGTCCTTGGCCCTATAGAACTATAGACCCCAACCGTAGTCCGGCTGGGAGAGTCAAGCTTTTTCTTAGTTGCTGAGTTCATCAGCCCCCCAAAAGTGTACACTTTTAGCTTTGTAATGGGTAATAGGTGGTATTATCCCAAAAAGTGTAAAGTGTATCCACTCAGCTACTATGTTTTTTCATAGTTACGGGTATGTTTAGGGTTTAGGGGTTACAAGCACAGGTGTTCCTGGAAGTGTGGGCTGGGCGTTAAGGGGTTGAGTATAGTAATCCTTGATGGGAAGGCTAGACCAGACAGTGAAGGTGCGACAGGATTGAAAACCGATCCCTCTACTCCCACTAGACATCTCTCCCACGCAGGCGATCAATTTTGCAGACTGTAACAGCTACAACAATGCTTCCAAAAACCCTGTTCCGTACATATTCTGTCTCACCCGCAATGCTGCTTTAATCCTAAGCCCACTACCCCCACAAAAGCGCTTCCATATTGCGACCCTCTACGTATATCTACCTCAACGCCAAAAACCCTACATTTTCCTACACTGCCACAAGGAATTCATATTCCCGAGCCCTAGAAAGGTAGGTTTCTTAGAGTCCATTTATCAAACACTACATGTCACCACACGAAACATTTTCGCCGAGCATCTGCAGATCGGGCGCGCACTGCGCTGCTAGCGATACCTCGCAGGTTTAGGGCTTAGTGCTTTGAGTATAATATAGGGGCCTCAATATTTAGAATAGGGTATTGGGGTAATACCATAATTATCATAAGGATCCCCCCAAATAATCTTGGTAATTATTTGGGCCCCTATGTGTTGGGGCCCCGTTAAGAGGTATTGCACGGGGTCCCTGGGGTTTCTATCGACGTTTCGGGCTTAGGGTTTGGTTTAGGGTTTGCTTGTTGAAAGAACTCCCAAGACTCGTCTGTAAGGGCTCCCTAATCACCTGCAGCAAGCCGCAAAGATGCATGAAGTTGCGTTTGTAGCGTAAAGTATACCCTTGAATAGTCACACTCCTCCCTTCATAATGTGGACTTATGTCGGGATCATCCTGATACTACCTGCAAAGCAAGGGTGGCTCAGGAATCAGGGTTCGACTTTAAGCAAGCGTTAAGGAGTGTCGGGCGACCCACCGTTTGGTTGCTTGTAGACGCCCACATACATACTCTCCCGAACACGCACCGATTAACCTACATTACTACCGTCCTTAGGAGCCTTAAACCCCCATAATTACACCCCGATCCAGTCTCCTTATAAGCCCCGTATAGTTATTGTGTCCTTGGGATGCGCAGGATTTGGACTTTGAGAAACTCATAACATAACCACATAATCTGAGAGGAGTCCGCGCAAATGTTCGTAAAGGTTCTTTAGACTGCTTCTATTTCACTTGAACTTGCAAACGGGCTTTCATGAGGTACTTTCGGGCTCGTAGGGCTTTAGGGATTTTATGGCGTTTCGTTCAGGGCTGTGGGTGCATACCCCATGTCAGCCAGGTCTCTAGAAGGACCCCATGATCTCCGTGATCTTCCGCAGGTCGTCAAGGACACCAAAATAAATGCCCGACGAGACAACTCCCGTAATACAGGGGCCTTAATAATCCTTAACAATTAGAATAGAGTTTGCTGGTATGTTACACTATAATTAGAATAAGGAGCCCCCAAAATAGGCTGGTAACTATATAGGCCCCTATATTAACAGGGATGGCACCGGATTCCTTGACTAAAGTCCTCTCGGGAAAAGCAGCAGGTGAATAATTGGCCCGTGCCTCCTCTGCAATCCTCTCTCCGGCCTGCAAACACAACCCTGTTGCTGGCATTAGGAGGCATCTGCGGGAATCTCGCTGCCAGGCATGGCCTTCTCCTCCATAAAGAGGCGGTACTGCCCGGGCTACTTCCCAATGATCCTGAAGTTCTCCTGAGTTTCATAATTTTTGTTTACATAGGGTTTTGTGTGGTATGACAGGGCCTCAGAAGGCCCCATGAGGTTTGTAAAGTTGCGTTTCGTACCCTAATGTAGGAACCTGATTAAGAAACCCTGGCCCTATAGCCCCAAAATAGTAGGATTCATATAAAGAACCCTAATAAAGGGCCCAAGGTTTCGTAATCAGGTTCCTACATTGTCGGGCCTCGTATAGGGATCGTAATGTTTTTGACCCTCTCCTGAAGAAAGTTAAGCTTTTCACCTCCGTCTGTAGCAGACCATCCGGCAATGGTCCCACCCAAACTCACCTGGGAGATTCCGAAAACTGGGGACCCTAATATAATACCCTAGACAGTAGGACCCTTAGTATAAGGACCCCCAAAAGAAGGTACCCCCCAGCTGCATAGTCGGAGGACGCAGTAAGTCGTAGTAAAAACAGTCCTCAAAAGACACCCTACTTGGGGGTATACCGCGTTAAACCCAACTGACTAACTACTTGCTAAGTCCCCCCCCACCTCCAAGCAGACATGTCAACACTAGACACCAAAGCTCTTTACCAGAACGCTTCATTCATGAGGGCCTCAATTACCCCGTAAGGAGGCCGTAACAGAAAGCCATAACCATTCGCCCCCNCCCACCCCCCCTTCCCCTGCTACCGAAAACAAGAACTCGACTCCGCTTAACATGTCTTGGGCTCTCTGTCTCCGAAAAGCCCGTTTCAGCCCCTGTAGGACCCCATAAACACAGTAAAGCCTCATGAACCCAATTTAAGACCCAGGAGGACTCCTCAGCCCTACACCGAAACCACTAAACTCCAAACCCTAACAAGCCCCACACTCTAAACTACCCTGAACCCCAAATCCTAAACCCTAAACCCTTCCTAAGCTCCAAACTCAAAAGCGCACAACAAAAACGATTCCGGCTTGCCTGCAGCCGGTGGACCGAGCATGAGTAGCCGCTCCCCTCGTCCTCCCGGGCAGAGTTCTCAATACAGAAACGAACCGGCGTGTATATACAGCCATATAGATATAGCGATACAACGGTGTATAGACGTGTACAGACAAAAATACATACAAGTAGAAACCAAAGTTTATAGATACGGAGTTATATGTTGTACAGCTAGGCTATACAGCATATGGTATCTAACTATTACAGGTATACCGATACGCTCATAATATATGCATGTATCGGCAGATAGCTTGCACATGTACATCTGCATACTTGTATAGTTATATATATATATGTACACATATGTACATATACATCTGTATATATATATACATCTAGATATACATATATCTAAAACACATGTAGTTTCTAAGTCGAGTTAAAAGAGTAATTTCTTGGTGACATATGTATGGTGGTTAGCGCCTGGGTGTAAGTGTATGGAGTTGGCAGGTGTATATATATATATATGTATATATAGTATGTATATAGCATTCAAGGTAAAGGTTCGCAAGTCTATGTATTCATTTCACAGTCTTCAAGAGCCCTAACACCCGAAACACCGAAACCACATCCCCTCAATCCTAGGCCCGAAATCCCATAAACCCTAAACCCCAAATCCACCAACAACCCGAAAGAAACCCTGCATCGCATATACTGATGCCAAAGCCTCCCAAGCTGAGTCTGTGGAATCTGATATTTCCTGTAACCTTAAAAACCCTAAACCCTAAACCCTAATTAAGGTTCCTTTGCGGGATGCTTGTTCGGTATCGCTAAGGCTTCCTTTGAAGGGTTCCACAAGCTTCCTAAAAAGGCTTCGCTGACAGATTCCTATACAGGGTTCTCTAAAGGAGCCTATGGGTACAATGGGGTGTATATAATAGGGTCCTGAGCAGATAGAAATTCAGGTTTGAGGGTATGCTCTATTGCAATTGAATAATCTGGCTTCCAGAACGACTCTAAGCTAACCTTAACTCCCAGCCATCTAAACTCACCTTTCTAAAAGCCCTAGGACCACAAGAGCACCCTGATGAAGCCCCATCAAGCCTTCGTAATCAGCCCATGCAACCCTCAAATAAGCCTAAACATGCAATCGTGGTGGGTCCTGCTTCTTGGGAATGCCGGGCCGGATGACAAAGCAAAAGCCCTGCTCGTGCATTCCCCTGCTCTACTCATGCGCAAAGCAGCTGCGGAAGAAACCAGGAGTGGACTCTCGACTTTAAACATCCTTAAGCTCCAAGCTCTAAAGCGCAAAACACCCAACAGCAGCAACCCCGTAAACCCGAAAGCCCAACCAAAGCCCTCACCTCAAACTCCAAGTTCTCACACCATCCAGACCTTTATTCCCGCAAGCCCTCAAGTCTTAGACCCCCTTAAAGCCTTAATCCCCATCAAGCAGGCTCCCCAAGGCACTTTTTTGTGCGAGTTTGGGGGTTCCAGGTTTCTCTCTGGGACGTAATTTAAGGAGGGATGTGTCGGATGTTTCTGTGGCTCCAAAACTTACCTTTGGTTAGAAGGGAACGGAGGAATGGTAGTAATAGTAGTTATAATTGTACCCCATTCCTCCATTCCCTACTAACCAAATGTAAGAAAAACCTCTTCGACGGATCAATTCAAGACGTCCCTTCAAGTCGGGTCATAGCAGAGAGTCCCCTCGGGGACGGAAGGAGGCACGCCCTCCACAGAGGGTCCAATCCCGCGGACGACGGATGACAGTCAATGACTAATATATAGGTTCCTAAATAATTAGAATAGGGTTTTGGGGCCCATTATACTATAAGCATAATAAGGAAGCCCCAAAATAGTAGAGGTAAGCATTAAGGCCCCTATAGTAGAGAGTTTCGAGCCTTTCTTGGAGTTTAAGGAATCTAAAAGGGGTCCGTTAAAGGGATTGGCGAAACCAACCATGTAGTGTAGGTGCCTGAACACTTACGAGAAGGTTCGGGTGGTATGATTCCTAGCACGTAGTTATAATACCTTTTAGCCTTGACACTAGGACCACTAGGAGTTGCCTAAGGTCGAGATTGGGGTGGTTTTCAGTGGAAGTGGCTATGGGCGTTCAAAACGAGCGCAAGGACCAAACCTCAAACCCTGTAAGGAGGAAACCCCAAAGCCTCTGCCGTTTGCGAGTTGCACATTCGGTTCGCCAAAGGGTTCTACCGGGAGCCCGAAACCCTGCAAAACAGTAGGTTATGATCCCTTAGTTAAAGGGTAGAGCCCTTGAAACAGTAGGTTCTTGGATCTCCAGGTATGGAGGGGCGAAAAAGCTTGGGCTCCCCATGGGATCCCGAAGCCCTCAGCCCTAAGCCCAAAAGGTATAGCTTGCATCCTTAAGCCAAGCTCTAAAGCCTACCTAAAGCCTCAACCCAGACCTACCATGCGCTGAAACCCAACCTCCCCACGACCTGAACCCGAAACCACTTGTAATTCGGTACAGGCTGAATACACCATGTTAGCGTGCAAGAAAACCCTTCCCTAAAGCACGATCCGCGGAAGCCTAAACTCACACTTCCAAAACTGGACATTAAGACCGTCTACAAACCCATGTAAGGTCTGATACCCCACATATAACTCGTACATCCACATATAAACTGAACCCTAAACCCCAAACCCTAAACCCTGATTCAAAGTCCCGACACGAGAGGCTCAAACCGTGGGGGCCCGGGCGTTGACGTAGGCTCCGGAAGCGGTTTGGCCCAAGAAAAAGAGGGGAACGAGCTTGGGGGAGATTACCTGGGCCGGATGGTGTCTTGGGTTTTTTGGGGGGTTTAAGGCTTCATGTAGGAACCTGATTAAGAAACCTTGGGCCTTTACTAGGGTTCCTTATACGAATCCTACACGCCCAGGGTTTCTTAATCAGGCTCCTACATTATTATAGTACCCTTATAGATCCCTTATAGTAACCCATATAGACCCCTTTAAAGGAACCCTAAAATAAGGGCCCAGGGTTCCTACATTAGGAGTTTAAGGTTTAGGAGTTTAGGGCTCAGGGTTTAGGGAGCTTGGGAGTTTAAAGCTTACCTTAAACTACCAAACCCTACTTTTTTGTAGGTTCTTATTACAAGCCCTAATATGGAAATTATAGGGGCCCTACAAAATTAAGTAGGTTTTGGTAGGTTAAGGTAGGGTTTAGGGAGCTTGGGAGAGATTACCTGGGCCGGATGGGTCTAGGATTTCCCGTCTGGTGGAGCCTCTGGGAAAATACCTGGTCCGGATGGTCTGTGGAGCTACTTGGAGGCCCTTTTGACTTAGTAAGTCTACTTAGTATCCCCTAGAGGCCATATTATAATCCCCCATAATCCACCTTACTAACCCTACTTACTGAGTCAAAAGGGCCTCCAAGTAGAGTAGCCCCAAGAACCTCCTTTTCAGGACATATGGGTAGTTGTCAAAATTAGGGTCCCTTTTTGGGTCCGTATTATAACAAGGCGCCTATTATTTAGGGTAGCCAAAAAGGGACCCTAATTTTGACAACCACCCATATACAAATAGACCGTGAAAAGGTTAGGGGCTAAGCTTTGAAGGTCTCGGGTGTTAGGGTCGCAGGTTTAGGCTTAAGGGGGCCTGAGGGTTTCGGGTTTATTTGACTCTAGGGCTGGGATAAGGGAGTTTAGGAAAATGAGGGGTACCTTATTTTGGGGTCCTCAGAATAGGGATCCTACTATTTAGGGCACTATATTAGGGTCCCCTATTTTCGGAAACCCCCATAAGGCTTTAAGGTTGAGGAGTTCAGGGCGCAGGGTTTTGGGGCTTATGAGGTTATCGGTTATAGTCATGGAACTTGTTTGCAGCCTCACTTCCTGGGGGATCAGATCCTCCGGGGGCTTATATGCCCCTGATGCCACTTGGCTGGCTTCTGAACCCCTCCAAAAAGTTAAACTTTTAGCCTCCTTATTTTGGTTCATATAGAAACCCAAAAAGTTAAAGTCCTAAGAGCCAACCAGAAGAACACCAAGCCCATCTACAGACGTCGAAAGACACATCAGGACAGGCAGAGACGCATAAAGACAAATGAAGGCAAATGACGACAATTAAAAGCAAATGGAAACAGTTAAGCAGACAACAACCATTGACAAATGAGAACGACAACTAATGAGAACGACAACTAAAGGACAAAGCAAACACAGCCACATGTATCAACAAATAATCACAAATCACACCGCGCAACACTGAGGCCTAAAAGCAAACGCGAACCAACACTAAAAGCAAGTAACCTGAACTCTTTTCCCCCAAGCCTTCAACTCAAAACCGTATCACAAAGTGATCATAGATTCCTGAGGATGTTCTGATGGTAATCCAGTTGGAGGATAACCCGATGTTTATTCGAGTGGCACATGCGTCAGATCCGGATTGCGGGCTGCGAGTTGCCCTAGATGTAGGTTTTTCAGAAACGACTTGACCCTAATCTAGACATATAAGGGCTGTCATTGTAAGATCCCAGGAAACCTTACACACCCCGAACAACCTCAAAGGCGTCTCCCCCAAACCTCGAACCCGTAGGCATAAGGCTTAGCAAACTATCATATTTTGACTGGGCTTTTAAGTAACCAGGGAGAAAAAAGTATAGACTTTGATTTCATAAGGGTTCCTTTAAGAAGAATATTAAAGTATGGTACGTACTCCAAAGCCCAGTTGTAATCCGCAAAACTTCAGAACAGCAGCAAACAGAAGCAAATCTTGAGACCCGAAGACGCTGACTCTATAGGCTAGGCATTGGAACACTGACCCTGAACCTGCAAGCCCGAACTAAACCTCAAACTCTGAACCCCCCCTGAAAGCTATGGGAGACTATTACTACTGCTATGACTATCAATCACTCTTGCTATTACCATTGCCCTGGCTATTAGCATTACCATGAACATTACCATGACGATTACTGGTGCGATTACTATAGCAAGAGGAGACCATAAATCCTTGACCTTTAAACTCGCAAACTGAATAGCTGTGGCAGCTCTGGGAGACCCTAGCTGTGGAGGTCCTAAACCCTAAAACCCTTAACCTGGGCCTTCAATCCGAAAGCAAGGAAAAGGTTGGGGTTTAGCTTTAGGGTTTAGGCAAAAGCCCCTAAACCCTAAACCTTCGCCCTAAACCCTCAAGCCGACTGAGGGGCCGGACCCCGAAGAACTGCGCGGAAGCGGAAGCCACAGACCCGGCCACGGCGCCCACCGCGGCGCCCAGCACGAGGATCTCAGGAGGGGCGTAGGGTTTAGGGTTTAGGGGCTTCCGGGTGTTAGGGTGTAACGGTAACGGTTTTAGGGACTGGGGGTTTCCGCCTTTCAGTGTCTTGAACCCCATAAAGGGCCAGCTGCTGACAGCGTTCATGTGGGTGAGGCTCACGGCGATGCCCTTTGTAGCAATGCTTGTTTGCCAAAGCGATGCAGTTCTGGACACTTGCAGCCCAAGCACTTCGCGCATTTATGCATGTCTGATGTCTATTTCATTCTTGGCTCACTCCTGCAATGCAAGATGGTCGAGTCGACGACTTTGACCAGAAGTGAATGCAGGCTTCTGTTGCGCATGATCTCATAGATCAGGACTCCGCCACCAAACATCCATGTCTGTGTAGGGTCACAGGCACAGTAGGATCGAGATACTGCACCGCTTGCTGCGGCGTCCGGTGGCGGGAACTCTTCTACTGACAGCTCGCCGATCCTTATTGCAGGGGCTGGGAGAGAGGTGTTGCGTGTGCTCTGGCCCTGCAGACTACCCAAAGAGCCCAATACCCCTTAATTAAGGAATACCTTAATTAAGGGGTATTGGGTTCTCTGGGTACATTGATGTTGAGGGTGGCGATGCCGGCTCTACGAGATGCGGTGGCCAGGATGTAGCGACCACACGCCCTAAAAGTTTTAACCGTACACGCTCCATTCTGTGTCCTCTTATACCTAACCATATCCCGTGACCACCAAACCTACACCCTGCACCTGCTACGCGACATGGTGTATATTTTTCCCCAACACCCTACCCTAACTGTCAAGGACCCTATTTGACACCCCTATTCCTGGCAACCCACACTGAGCCCAAATCGAGCCGAAACCTACCCGAAGCGACGCCACAAGCCCAACAGAGTTGAACTTAAAGCAACCTTTAATCTCAATGCTTCCTTTGTGGAACAGGTCCAAAAACAACGAACAAAGTGTAGTTCTCCGGAACCCAGCTAGATCAAAGTTCGGGGTTTCGGATTCTTGGGCTTTACTTGGTTGTTGTTCAGGATTGTAATTTAAGTTACCAGAATAAGGAACCCCCAAATATTTACAATAGATCCCTATTCCGCTAAACATAATTTCCTAGAGCCCTAAACACCAAAACCCTAAACCCCAAAACACAAAAACCCTAAACCCTACACTCTAAAACCCTAACCCCCCAACCCCAAAAACCAAACTCTAGGGTTTACGAGAGGGGATAGGGACTTCTGGGCTGATGCGATTTGAGGTTTAGAGTCTTTTTGGGCTTGACTAGGAGGTGCTTTTAAAGCCTTTGAAAAATAGTAGTAGGTAAGATCCTCTTAAGCCCAATAAGAGCAAATATAAAATGTCCCAAAGCCCTACCTAGGTGAGCGTTTCAGAGTTTAGGAGCTTTAGTGGGGGAAGGTTACTATATGGGTGGTTGTCAATATTAGGGTCCCCTTTTGGGTCCTTATTATAATACGGCACCTTATATGAAGGTTCCCCTGCCACCCATAACAGTACGTGCCGTAACACAGAGTTAAGTCAACGCCAGGAATGTTGAGATTAAGATTACTGGCAATATCAATAGTGACGTGAATCTTCATATTACTATCAGTACTAACTATTACTAATATCAATATTCGTATTCAATTCTAAGTTCATATGGAAGTTTCTGAAAATTAGGGGTACCTTATCTTGGGGGCCTTATAATAAGGATCCTACTATTTAGGGTACTATACTTGGTTCCCCTATTCTCGGAAACTCCCGGACCCTAAACCCTTCATAGAACCCCTATAGATCCCTTAAAGGAGCCCTTGTGGTACCCCTTTAAAGGAACCCTTAAAGGGTCTCCTATTTTCGGAAACTTTCATATCGATATTAAACCTTTTGGGGGTCCGTTCCCTGCCGGTCTGAGCGAAGGACCGTCGACTTGTTTCCAACCCGAGAGCCGATGGTGGCGGCCTCTTCGCTGGGTTTAGGGCTTAGGGCTTTTAGGGTCTAGGGTTTAGGGCTTTTAGGGTTTAGGGTTTAGGGTTCAGGGTGTAGGGCTTTTAGGGTTTAGGGTTTAGGGTGTAGGGTTTAGGGTTTGAGGGTTTTAGGGCTTTAGGGTGTAGGGTTTAGGGCTTAGGGTTGCGGTTTAGGGCTTGGGGGTTTTTAGCGTTTAGGGTTGAACGGCATAGGGCCCACTATCTGAGACTGAATAATTGGAATAGAGGTTTGGGGCAGATTGTCGTAGTACTAGAATAAGACCCCTAAGGAATATGGATAAGTATTCAAGCTTCTTTTGTAGCTTTTCGGGTTTAAATACATTTATGGCTTTCGAGCGTAAGTTTTAGGGCTCAGAACTTGTGGGGTTTACTTGGAGGCCCAGGAGACTTAGTAAGTCGGTTATAAGTAGGGGTAACTCAATTTAGGGTACTTATAACCTACTTACTATGTCCTCTGCGCCTCTGAGAAGGATTTCGGGCCCAGCCCTGGCGCTCAACATGACTCCAAAGGCCTCATAGGGACGGGGCTGAAGAGTTCGAACCAGGTAACCTTGTTTTCCGGCTTCTCATTTTTCATTTGTGTATATTTGTGTGCTGAACTAAATTGTTCAGCCCCTAAAGTATACACCAACCATCAGCCTTAAACTATGAGTCCTGGCAGCCTTCTTTGCTATAGAGGCAGAATGACTAGACAAGGGATTCCAGAGCCTGCGCACTTCAGATTAAGCATGCCTAGAAGGAATGTTGGCTCTGCAGGCCCTCAACCCTAAACCCCAATATTGAATGCTGTCACTATCCCATGTCAACGGCAGCATAAGTTGAAAAACCCTGAAGGGCGCTTATCGAGGAAACGCCCACCACCTTCCACCACATGCAAGGCATAAGCACCAAACAAAAGCGGGCAAATAAAGGCCCCCCCAAGTTCAGGTTGTTGGAAACGAAAACTCCTGCAAGCTCCGAAGGAGCTGGCTTTCGCGAGAGAAGCACAAGTTCGGGCCATGCTCGGGCGAAGCAACTGACATCTCGACATAGTCATGGTCAGGACGTGTTCTGGCCTCGTACAGTCTCGCAAAAGCCGCACCAAACGGGCAAAGGTCCTGGCGACAATTGCAAGCCGGGAGTCCAACGTGGCAGACGTCATGTGGACTCTTGAGCTGACGGACTCTTTCCCGCGATCTGAAAACCCCATCAGAAGCACAGATCATAGGCCGTGCCTCAGATCTGTCACAGCAGCCACTCAAAGCACTCTATGTTACTTGGACATCTTTAATCTTTAAATCTACAATCTAAACCTCATACCCTACATCCTAAACCCTGCATGGTTACATCCTAAAGCCTAAAAACCCTAAATCCTAAAGCCTAAATCGACTGGTTTGAAACCCGGATTTCGGGCCCTGCAAGGTTCTCAGACAGCGGGATCCAATGCAAGCTTTTCTGGACTCTGAAGACTCACACGTCGACCAGGGTTCCTGCAAAGGGGTCTATAAGGGTCTCTATAAGAGATCTTTAAGGGTTCCGTAATAAAGGGGCTTATAAGTGTAGGGTTTCTATAAGAGATCTTTAAGAGTTCTATAATAGAGGGGCTTAGAAGTGCAGTTCGCTAGCTTAGGGTACCCTTTAGGGTGCCTTTTCTCTAAGGGTACCGTAAGTATTTGAAGGGAACCCCAAGCCCTGAGGCCCGAACGCTAACCCTTGCAACCCTTATCCCTGGACCCTATAATACCCTATACATCCCTTTAGGAGAGCCCTTGTAGGTCCCTTTGAAGGAACCCTATAATGCCCTATAGATCTTTAAGGATCCCTTCTAGAACCCTATAATACCCCACAGATCCCTTTCAAGGAACCCTAAGCCCTGGGTTGTAGTCCCTTTAAAGGCACCCTAAAGCCCTGGGTGCCCGAACGCTAAGCAGGGCCACCAGCAGCGCGCCGACCAACATGGAGATAGCAAGCCGGACCTGCAGGGACCCACTTTCTGAAGTCTTGGGGTTTTGGGGTCCCTTTAAAAGGCATCTATAGGGAAGTATCGAGTTTAGGGGTCCCTTTAAAAGGGATCTATAGGGAAGTATAGAGTTTAGGGGTCCTTTAGGAAGGGGGATCTATCAGGCTTCCTTCAAGGGATCCATAAGGGCCCTTTACAGTGATCACTACGGTTTAGGGGTTTAGGATTTGGGAGATTCCGAAAATAGGGGACCCTAATATAGTACCCTAAATCGTAGGATCCTCATTATACGAACCCCAAAACAAGGTACCCCTAATTTTCGGAAACTCCTATTTGGGGCTTGGGGCCAGAGTCGGTTAGGGCTTACTAAACCCCCACACCCCGCTACTCGCAGCTCTTAGCCTTTCACGGCGAACCCGAAGTCTGTCTTCTAAACCCCAAAACCCCAAACTCTGTTTGGGCTATCGGCGAGTGGGCCGTATTTTTGGGGGCGCAGAGAGTCTGGGTGTGGGGTCTTGGAGGTGTTGAGTGGACTTGGCTGACTTCTGAACCCCTCCAAAAAGTTAAACTGTTAGCTCCCTGTTATGGTTCATATAGAAAGCTTAAGAATTAAAGTCCTAAGATCCAACCAGAAGAACGCCAAGTTTACTCAGGGCTCAGGAAAAGCAAAATCAGCGGTTCGTCAAGGGTTCCTTTCATTCAGGGTTCTATAATCGTTATGAGGTTTTGGGTTTAGGTTTCATTCACTGTTCTATAGTTATTATTATGAAGTTTAGGGTGTTGGTTACCATGGGGCTGTTGGGTTGATGCATTGCGTGTTTATGTGACTTCAGTCGGTGACTCTGACGGTTACTGTTGCAGTATACGTCTCTGAGTCTCTGAGTGCAGCAGACACCGTGAAACGGATCGCAACTTCTAGGGGTTCAAGGCACCTACAGTAGCAATTCGGTTGAAGATATCGGTAATGTAGCATGATAGGCCATCATCATGGCGATCAGGTTAATTAATGCGAGGAGCAACAAACAGTCGTGAGGTCCAGAAATCATAGGCTTGACCCTACACCCCAAAATCTCAAACTTCAAAGCACTAAGCCCGCAAAACCTCTCAAACAAACCGGAGCGGAACACAGAAAACCCGTACCATGAAAACTCAAAGCCTAAAGATCCAGACCTTGCAGCTCAAAAGCGCAAGCTGCCATTCATCCCAGAGCCCCCGCGATGCGTATCTAGCGACAATGAACTCAATGTTTCTGAAGCTCCCATACTTAGAGGCCTGCAAGACTTAGTAAGTAGGCTATCTGTAGAGTTATCAGAAACCTGACTGGAGATACCCCAGTTGTAACCCTACTGATACCAAGTCCCCTGGGCCTCCAAGTAGAAAGCCGTAGACCCCCCGTGGGAGGGCTTAGGGTCTCACTAAAGCCTAAGCCCTCGAACCCTCTGCCCAGAGCCTCCAAAACCTCTTAATTAAGGAATATACCCTAAATCATATTGGGGATCCTATTATAGTTTAAGGTATATTCCTGAAATAAGGGGTTTGGGAGTCTCTGGGTTGTCTTGTCTTGTAGGCCGCTTGGGTCCGTTAGATGACCTCGTGTCGGAGCACTACACAGCCGGAGTTACGAACACATACTCTCTTAGCATGTGCGGTTGATGCCAAAAGAGACTAAAGCCAATGCAACCCATGAAACCGATGGAAACCATTCACTCCTTAAAGCCCTCAACCCTAGCGACCAAACAACCTAAGCCTAAAAACCCGAAACCCCAAATTCCTGGGTAGAACCTTAGCATCCTTAAAGACGTAAAGCCGCATTTATCGAAACCCTTGCTCCGGCCGTATCAGAACGAACCTGAGGTTTCCTTTAGAAAGCCCGCAAGACTCTTACCCAGAGGATCTGAACTACCTAGATAGTAGGGTTTCTATGTGATGTTCGGAATGGTTAGGATATTTGTGTATCCAAGATTCTGATCATGCTATTCTGATATGCAAGTCTCCTCTTTTTCATGAAAGAAACCCTATTATAGAACTCCACGGCACCCTTGAAGGACCCTATTATAGATACCCATACTACCCTTAAAGGCACCCTTAACAGATACGCCTAACCCTTAAAGGAACCCCGTGACAGGTTCGACGGTCGGCTGGCCTGGTAAACTTTTCGGAAGCCATAGTGCCGGTCAAAATAGGGGTCAAGCCTGCTTTGGGGCTTGAGGGATTTGGATTTAGGCTTCTTTTCAGGGTTCTCTAACCCTAAGGCTCCATGCACCCATATAGTATATACTTAGGCCTTAAAGTACCTTCATAGGGACCCCTTTAAGGCCTAAGTATCGACTATAAAGGTACATGGAGCCTTTGGGTAAGGGTTCCGTAAAAGAACTTCGGGTTCCTTTAGAAACGCATCAGGGGCTCTTCGTTTTGTACACGGGATCCTCGGCTCCAAATACTTCCTATCACGGAATCTTTACAGCTGCGCACAAGCAAGAAAGCAATCGGGGTGTGCATTTTTCCAAAACCTTTAAATGTTGCCACTCACGGTGCAGCAACCACTTTTACACACAGCTTCATGGCACACTACTTGCAATGGGTTTTTGGGGTAGCCTTAGCCTATACGTACTATTCGTGAATATTTACAACAGATTATCTCGCACCATCATCTACACCACTTCATGACACACCAGCTTGAACTTGAAGTAAATCTAAACCCAGCACCACCCGCCCNCCCCCCCCAATCCTGACCGTTTACGCATCTAGCTCAACAGCACCATAGACGCTACTTGGAGGCCCTTTTGACTTGGTAAGTCTACTTAGTATCCCCTAGAAACCATATTATAATCCCCCATAACCCACCTTACTAACCCTACTTACTAAGTCAAAAGGGCCTCCAAGTACCTTGTGAAGCTAGTCTGTTGCCCTGGAACCTCGACCTTGAAACTTAAACCCTACAACCCTAGAAACCGGAAAGCCCAACGCCCGAAAACCCCGAAAGACCCGGCAACCTCAAACCCTGCATGGCTACAGCTCTAGAAAGCCTTGAATCCTTATAAATAGCTGTATGATTAACTGGGCTTTAAGTAACAGGGGAGAAAAAGTACAAACTGTTATTTCATAATGGTTCCTTTAAGGAACAAAGTATTAAAGTATGGTACTCCAAAGCCCAGTTAACAACCTAGTTGAAAGGCTAAAGGTTCTACTCAAGCTATACCAACACAAACAAAGCTCGTCCGCATCAACGCCTTAAGACAGAATCCCTCGCTGATACTGGAAAACCCTACTATAGGAGACGCAACAATTACCTACACTATTTTGGGGGATTCTCATTATACTTATAGTATAATGGGCCCCTAAACCCTATTCTAATTATTAAAGTCCCTTATCCTTTACGCTCTAAGACACCAAACCCCTGAGCCCCCAAACGTCCCAAGAGTTCCGAGGAAATGCAGGTCGGCTCGACGCTCGGGCGAGTGCAAAGACAAGCAAAGGCACAACGTAGACCACGGCACACATCCTTAGAAAGATGCAGGGCCTTAGCTCTTAGCCTTTCGAGGTTTAGGCTTTTGCCTGTGGGGCTAAGAGCCCACATGTAAGGGTTTTCGGAGGTAACTGCATTATTTATCAAAGGATCTTAATCAGGTGTCACGAAGTTTCAGAAAGCCGTGTATACAATGCCCTGGTGGCGCAAACACAGTTGGGCCGCCCTTGATGGAGCTAGCAGTTTGCGATTTGACTGGATCGTCCGGTACATGTTCCACGAAGACATATCTGGGGACTCACAGTCGCTGTCAGGCATCACCTCACTGTTGATCTAGCTCTTGTCGAGAATTTCAGGTAAACGATGCTGTTTTCCCGATGGCGAGGTCATGGCCGGGGAGGGCTTTGGGGGGGGGGAGAGGGGCAGGGTTCAGTTTCTGGTCTGCCCGTGCATCATTGGTAACAAGCTTTTCTGGAGCACATGAAACGGCAAAAGCATATTACCACTGGGGCTTTGGGGAGAGCAGTATACGTGGGGTATGATATAAATACAAAGGTGCCATGGGGGGATATTCCGTGGTATTGCTCGGTATAATTTTCGTGATTTCGCCATGTCGTGGAGCTCCTCCCAAACACCCAGAGACTCCAAAACCCTTTCATCAAGTAATATCCTGTAAATTTCAGTAGGAAGCGGAATATGATTTGTGGCACACGGCTTCGGGCAGAGGGTGCTCAAAATCCCGAACCCTGAAGCCAACATCCAGGACTTTCGGGGGTTTAGGGGTTTAGGGTTTGGGGTTCTGGAGCAGATAGCGAATTTCGACGTGGAGCTTGTAAATCGCTCCCTCAATCCTACTCCCAAACCCAACCGAAACCTTGCAACTCCGAAACGATTATTTCGGTTCACACCGGTCTTTTTTCGCATCTTTTGTATAATTATTCTCCCGAGAGTCTCCAAAATTCCTGATTTCGGGGGGAACCGGACGGGGCCCAGCCCAGCGGAACTTGGCAGGCAAGCAGTTGGAATCAGGAAGTTTTGAGAGCGCCGGGAAAACATTGAGAGAAAATGAACATTCTATGAACAAAGAGTATGAAGCTAAAAATGACGGGTCAGAAGAGAATACTAAACCCATGGGAAAGCTATGGGAACATCGGAAAAGCCCGAAATCACAAGCAAAAACACGCGTGTGCTCATGCGATGTTAGTGTCTTTCCAGAGGTCTCTAGGGCATCCAGACTGCACAGCACCCCTCACCTAAGTCACAAACACTTTGTTCCAAATGGTCTTTAGCACGTAACACCTATTGCCCATATTAGGGGTTTACGGATTTCATGGGGTTTTATAAGGGCTGTCTAAGAATTGTATGAGGGATCTATGGGGCCCTGGCAGTTAGGTACTTGGGCAAGCGCTTGGCACGCAAGGCCGCTCAGCCTACAGAAACGCTACATCCCCAACTAAAATCCGAATGATTACCAACATTATTCCTTAGGGTTCCTTGTTACAAGGATACTATACAAGGAGCCCAAAACCTCATTTGTACTTATTTATCAATGCCCCTACAACTACATCATGCCCACAAACACCAAAACCATGATTCAATGATACTCAGGACATCAATCCCAAACCCCGTAAGCAATAAAATAAATCCATATGAACTACAGAGCATCAGCTCCAGAACCTGGAATTCTCGTTTCCTGAGGGCCCCGCCAGACAAAAAAGTACTTGTCCTGGAAGCGATCGCCCAAGTAGCCCGCCGCGGACAAGTAGACGTTGACCTTGGCGCAGATCGGTGCACTAGGGCGTTTTGTAGTTTTCCTGCCAGGGTTCCTTACATATAACACTTACGGGATTTGATAAAACCCTAAACCCGAAACACTGAACCCTAAACAGTGTTTGGGGTGTACTTTCCTCCTATACCATAATTACACAGCGACCTCTTCGAGGAAAATCTGACCGCCAGCGGTGATCCCATGAGGGATCCTTGCGTCTGCTTGAAGCCTTCTTAGAGGCCCAAGGGAATTAGTAAGTAGTTATAAGCAGGGTTATACGTACACTGAATAGAGTTACCCCAGTTATAACCCTACTTATATGCATGCTGTCACGCTGCACCCCGAAGACACCAAACGCAGGATTTCTGGAACTATATAGATTCCAGCTTTAGCCTGTACCCCCCCTCTAAAAAAGAGACCAGACCCTAAACGGTTTAAGGCTCAAACAAGGAACCTGAAGCTTCAAACGATAAACTTGACAACCTTGAAGCTTACAACGGAGGTCCCAAGCCTTTGCATCGAGACCTGGAAAGGCTTGGGACACGATCCTGAACCGTGAACGCCAAACACCCCAGTATCTGTTGACATGTTCTTGTTCGTGAAGGAACTGAAGGTTAAGATAGCATCCTGTACACATCCTATATTACCCTTAGAGGAAGCAATCCGGAACTCGAAGCCTAAATCCTGAAATGAATCCTTCAAGGAACCCTTACCCAGAGAGCCCAATACCCCTTAATTAAGGAATATAGCTTAAATTATTTTGGGCTTCATATTATGATTTAAGCTATATTCCTTCATTACGGGGTATCGGGCTCTCTGGGTAAAGGAGCCCTTCAAGGAACCCTTAGCGAACGTCTTAAAGGCGAAGCCTGGGCCCGAGGTCACTGCACAGCAGCCTTGACCAAAGCCGAAGGCAGCTGCCAACCACCTCGGACAGAGGGTTTAGGGTTTAGGGTTTATAGGGTCTATGAATAGGGTATATTGATAGGGTGTATAGGGCATTGGGTTGGGGTTTAAAGGGTTGTCGAAAGGTTTCATAGAACTTTACAGAAATGCAGACCCCAGGACAGCGCCTTCTCTTCTCGGAAAAGTGTGGTTTTCCTTTCCTGGAGCTCCATAGGACGTTTACATGGTCTTCGCAAAGGTTTACATAGGCTTCCTAAAGTGTTTGCTCTTTCTCTTTACAAGGGTTTCTGTAAAGGACCCCTATAGATCCCTTAAAGGAGCTATAAAGCCTTAAGGTTTGTTTTTTTTGGTGGTCTGTATATGGGGCCGATGGAAAGGTGTGCAGGTTTTCAGGTTTATGGGTTCAGGGGTTTAAGGCTTAGGGTTTAGGGGTTGAAGGTTTAGGGTTTAAGGTTTAGTTTTTCGGGTCTAGTGTTTAGGGTTTGGGTTCGGGTAATGCAACACGATGACACGGGTTTACATGCCTTTACATGGGCTAAGTGTTTCTTAGAGGAATAGCAGGTCTCCAAGAAAGGATCCACCTATTGTGGGTCTATTTGGTCACCGAAGGTCAGACGCTGAAAACGGCAAGGTTCCACTTACAGTGTTTAGGGTTCAAGGGTTTCGGATGCAGGATTTCCTGTGCGGGGGGTTTCGGACATAGGATTTGGGTATCTCTGGGTTTTGGGTTCAGGGGCATGTTTAGGGTCATTCTGCAGTAGTACCCAACGCGCAGGCTATGTGAAGGTCGGTGCCACGTTTTTGGTAAGTAATATAGGGGCCTTATAACAATTAGAATAGGGTTTTAGGGGCCCATTATACTATAATTGTAATAAGGAACCCCCAAAATAGTACATGTGATCTTTAAGGCCCCTATATTAGTACTTCAAGCATCAAGGGGCGCTCTGACGATAGGGTATCGGAGGCTGCTGTGGTGCTCAGGCTTTAGTCAAGAGCCTGGGGATTGGGAATCACCTGCAATGCTTGGAGGTTCATGGGTGGTTATAAGTAGGGTTCTAAGTAGGGTGACTATACTTATAACCCATATTAAGGGGCTTATAACCCTACTTTTAGCTACCTCTGAACCTGCAATACCAAACCTTGCGGCAAATCCAAGCACTCTGAACGCCAAATCCAAAGCACCCTGAACTCTAAACCCCAAGCCTCAATGTGCGAAGTCTCTCCTCCCGGAAACCTTGGAAGGAGCCACGAAGTCCTACAGAAACGGACGACTGGAGAATATTGACTATAATGGTTTCATTCTGTGCACGTTCATATTGAATAGGTTGCTATATATTGTACATATGTTTACATGCACATTGGACATACACCGGCTTGCTTTTTGATGTACGGCAGCGCTAGTAGCCTTCGGCGATTCCTCGCCAGATTTGCATACAGTGCTGGCTGCCCTGGAGGCAATGGCAGGTCTTCTCGTCACCCCCTCTGTCCACCCACTCTTTACGGATGATGTGTCCAAACCTCTTCCAATCCCGGGTCTGCGCAGCTTTTCTCAGGGAGTTCCACATGCCGGGTGGATGGTTTTCGTTCCAAAGCCACTGCAAGATGTCCGCCTTTGGCGAGTTTGCATTTGACTTCATGAGCTTTTTGCGAAAGCCCGCCTGCCCGCGATCTGAAGCAACCCAGTGAACCCAAGCTTGTCGGGGCCGGTCCCTGGACTCCCGCAGATTGCTCTGTTCCTCCTCCTCCTCCTCCTGCTCCTCATTTTTATCCTGAATGCTGTCATCCTGCTCGTCGCCGTCATTGCGTGGCCTCGCATCGATGGTGTAGTCATCACTATCGGCAGCTGTGCCTTGAGACCCTACGAAAAACACGTGATGCCTGGCTTTGTCAAACCGGAAAAGCTCTGGTAAACATGCAATCTTCTTCTTGGTAACCTCATTGAAGCCAACCTGAACCTCATGCCACTTCAAGCCATCTTGACGCTGGAGCCTCTTCAAAACTGCACTTACCCAAGGAGTCTCCGCCAGATGGATCTCCACGGAGAGCCGCAAATATCCATCATCCAGCAGCTGGATGTCCACAAGCTGTTGGACATCTTCTTTCCTTACTTCCCTAAGACCCAAAGAAAGAAAAGGTATGGGCCTCCAGAAATTTAAAACAAGACCCACCCAAAATGCAAAAAAGGCCACAAAACAGTGGCGAACTAAGCCTCCTAAGCTTCTTCAGGGCCTTGGCGCCTCCAAGCCTCTTCGTGAACTCAGTCCAGCTCATGGGCCCATGCTTCCTCAAAGCGCGGAGGCCACGCTGCTGCCAGTC
Organism: Symbiodinium sp. clade A Y106; assembly: GCA_003297005.1. Lineage (NCBI taxonomy): Eukaryota > Dinophyceae > Suessiales > Symbiodiniaceae > Symbiodinium > Symbiodinium sp. clade A. The sequence continues at coordinate 309,716 of BGNK01000186.1, forward strand.
TTCTTGCGCCATGTGGGGCCGTTTAGGGTTTAGGGGTAATACCTCATGAAAAACCCTGCATGCTGCATGTCTGGAGAAACACAAACTGATGAATGTGTCTTCAAGCAAGGGTTCAATGACTTCCTGCCATTACACCACGGTTCTATCCGGCAAGAGAAGAACAGCGACAACTATAGTCCCTGAATCATAAACCTGTGCCGCCTACCCTACCAAGAACCATGCATGTTACGACTGCCGCTAGAGACGACTTACCTGACGGTAGCGACATTTCGCTCTTGGAGCTCAGAGCATTGACGAATCGGGTGCTTCCAGACACCATGTCTCAAGGAACAGAGGGCTGATAATCCCCTTGCCCTTGCTACAGCAACTGGCAGCTGGAAGGCCGAGGTGTTTGCGGTCTAGAGGGTTTAGGGTTTAGGCCTGGCACTTCCGTCCTGACAAGCTACTGAATGGGCGCAGTACGATGCTGCAGGTGTTTGACTGCACCCCAAGCTGGCCCAAGAAACTTACAAAACCATGTCATCTAACAACCCTGGTACACCCAATACCTTAAACCCTAGTTCTGGATACGCACTTTCAGCGTCTATGCGGCTCGGGCTTGTCTTGACATGGTGTGACACACCAATGCTTTAGGGCTCCCTCAAACTCTTGGAGTTCATATAGGGTTTAAGTAAGCCTTTAGGGGCTTCGGAGTGTATGCAGGGCTTGCCGGGTTTGCTTTGATGTTTGTCTCAAGCATACATCCGAGATCCCCACAACAAAGTAGGTACTATTTGTAGACCTCCTGAAGGAAACCACATGATCTACTCTAGATTCTAGATCACCATGAGAGGGTAACTTAAACCTTAAACCCTAAGATCGCCTAAAGGTACCCTTATAGATCCCCCTTTGTAGTGTAGCTTAACTTCCCCTCCTAAACAAAAGCACAGTCTCCCACCTGCATCTCTGCAGCAAGTGCTCATCAACCGAGTCGGAAATGCTGTCACGGTGCATGGGATCCTGCAGCAGCCAAGAGGGTCTAAGTCTACGAACTGAAGCTTAGGAATAGGGTTCAGGGTTCAGGATTTAGTGCTTGGCGTGTATGGTATATACTGCCGGGATAGAAGGGTTTGGACCTAATTTTCGTCGCAGTACATTTGGCGCCCCCTTGGGGGGGAAGACCCTGAGCGGACATCGGATGCTTCCCCAGCTGACGCAGGAGCTTCCTAGCACATTTACTTAGAGGCACAGGGGCCCTGGGTAAGTAGGTTGTAAGTAGAGTTGTAAGTACGTATATGGAGTTACCCCAGTTTTGACCCCACGTAAAATCGAAATACTTAGTCCCCTGCACCTCTCAGTACTTTGCGGAATATGGGGACTGCAAGGTTCAAACGAATCGGGCCCCTGGTACGTAGAAAGGTCCTGTAAAGACTCTGATTCTTGAATTCACAACAGAGAGGCTTGAACTGTACTTAAAGGCTCCTGGGATGTGGTTAGTAGTAGCTAGGGTTAGAAATAAGGTAACTATACATATGATTACTTATTGCTCCAATGGAAGTACATATAACCTTAACTTACTTATTGTACTAAGGCCCATGACCCTGCAAGCATATAATCTGCAGCCCACAACGTCATCTTCCCGGGGCCAACACTCCATGGCACGGCCTCGTTCCATCACGCAGCGTGGCACCAAGTCGGTCCAGAATAACCTTGCAGCTTTCCGGACGGCCCCATGCTTTATGGGGCCCAAGTACATAAGGTTTACAAGGGCTGGTGTAAGGGTCTTTTGGGGGTCTTCTGATTAAGGCTGAATTGGGCTTACCATTCCGCTTCATAGGGTCCATGTGCATTTACATTATTGTTTGGCTCGGCCCTGTAAGGGTTCCCATTAGTAACTGTACGGAAAAAGTATGAGTCAACACAAGCAAGAGTCTTCGGGTTCCTTTCCGGCCACGAACTTACCGTAGACGCCGACCATGCGACTTCAATAGTGGGTGGCGCTCCAGGTTTCATCCCTAGATACAGCCAACCCAGTCGCAGTTGCTGTATTGCGTAAAACAACAGCTATAGTCTCAACACATGCATTTCATCGTGTCTGTCTGTCTGTCTGTTTGTCTACGTTTCTCTCGGGCTGTCTATGTATAAATATGTACATACATAATCATGAAATAACTAACTAACCAACCAACCAACCAAGTAAATAAATGAACAGCTACGTATATCTATATATACATATGATATCATATGTACACTGTATGCATATATATATATGTATCTATGTGTTGTCCTTACTATATGCACATATGCATGATGTAATGTAGATGTACAGTCTTGACAGAGACTGGCAGACCCACCTGCACTCTGCTCTCCGCACCAAAATCTGAGATCCCCAGCCGTTTAGATCCAGCCCGGTTTAGGATTTTAGAGTTTAGGGTTTAGGGCTTACGGGTTTGTGGGTTTAGGATTTAGAGTTTGGGGTTTAGGGCCTTAGGGTTTAGGGAGTTTAGGGGTTAAGGGTTTAAGGGGTCCAGGATTTTAGGGTTTAGGGTTTACAGCGTCGCTGCCAACAGTTAGCAATAAGTGGAATCAAGCATTATCCCAAGTCGATACCTAGCTCAGGCTTTCGTGAGAATTTCATCTTGTCAGGGTTTAGGGTTCAGGAGGTTTACGGTTAAGGTTCAGGGTTTTGGGTTTCGGGTTTAGGGGTTTAGGGCGTCTCGCCGCGCAGCGGCAGTATTTTCTTTGTAAGATGGCGCCCCTACACTCCCAGGGGTGTGAGGGGGCGGCATATCCACTGCAATCTCCTGAGAAAACAATTACAAATTGGTTTCTGTTTCTTTTCCCCGCCGCTGTGAGCTTACACAGGCTACCACCCAAATATTACCTTTTAGGGTTTAGGGCTGGCGCCTTTGCCTTGGCCGCGGGGCTGGCTCGAGGGGGCCGGCAGAGGCAAGAGGCCAGGGGCAGGGGCGGCTAGGGGTCAGGGGGGGGCAGGGGGGGCTAGGGGGTGCCAAAGCAAATGTCCACCGGGTTAGGGTATTTTAATCTCTTGAGAATCGATCTCCAATGGCTCCACCCATTGTAATGGTGTCAATCACTGCCGGACGTCCTCTGGGTCCAGGAACCCTAGAAAAAGGGTGGGTGCGGCCTAAGCAGGCCTGGGTGGGAATTTAGGGTTTAGGGTTCAGGGTTTTGGGTTTCGAGTTCAGAAATTACGAATCCAAGAAGCCGGGCAGCTTCTTCCTTGCCCTTCAAAACCAGCGCATCGCGGCCGCAGTGTCGCTGATTTCGGACTAAGGGATATCGGAGTTTGTCTTCGGAGAAAGCCGAGAGGGTGGGCGTAAAAGAAGCTCAGGGCTTAAGGTTTAGATAGGACCCGAACTGTTCTGATCATGGGTGTCATTGCTGCTACAACTTCCCAGAAAGGCGCCCGGGTCCTATAGATATGGGTAATTGTCAAAATTATTGTCCCTTTTTGGGTACCCTAAATATTAAGCGCCGTATTATACTAAGGACCCCAAAAGGGACCATGATTTTGACAACTACCCATAATATACCACGTCGATGCGTGGGAAAGTCTGATTTCCTTGGATTGGCTACCGACCATAAACCATGCTGTTGGCTAATGAAGGGCCCTAAACCAAAACCGTAAACCCTGTTTGAGGATTCAAGTCTAAAGCGTTTACTGAGGTTCTGGGATCCACCGCCAAACTTTTACCGATAGTGCATTACGATACTACGATGTATGAGCGTCTAATCATGTGGTTCGGGGGCAATACCCGGCTGTTTCGGCAGCTGCGCATGTGAGTCCAGGGTCAGCTGCCAGAACTACTAGGCCTAGGCGAAGTACACTGCTTAAGCCTTACGGGGTCTATAAGCCGAAATGGCTGTGCATGAAACCACTACCTAGGGCTCGAGTTACCTAAATAGTAGGTTACTGGCCATATATTTTATACCCCAGTAACGCCGGAGCCCTAGGGAGTCTGAGGCCCTATACTATAGTACCCTTATAGATCCCTTTTTGACCCCCTCTTCGGCACCCTTTTTTCGGAATTCTATATTATACACAATGCCCAAGCCCTGACTTAACACCGCAAACACAAAGGGCCCAAACTCGCCAAGCCGTCCTAACCTTTAGCCCTGATCCATACGGCTCATGATCTAAACCCTGGGGTTCCTTTAAAGAGGTACCGTAAGGAGTTCCTTACAGGGATCTATAGGGTTTAAGGTTTAGGGCTATAAATCCTGCATTACCCATAATAAGGAATGTACCATAGTTCTCATAGCTTAGGGTCCTTAAGGTACTGCAGGATCTGTATCATCAACCGTTTAAAGCCAACAACAGCCACAAAGGGTAACTCTAAATCCAGTAAGGCCTACATGCTGAACGTCAAAGATTTGGGCGCTTTAGAGCTTAGACGTGCGGAAGCGACGGGCAATTACATCTTCATCTACCAACCCAGGAATTGGAGCCCCAAAATGATGAACCACGACGTACTAGCTAAAGTGCGATAGGTTTTCGGACCGCCGGGAAATGAGTAGAAGAAGCGGGGTTCTTCAGATTGCACCAAAAACCTGGTGCTCCGCCAGCTGTATCGGTCAGTTCCTTGTATGGAGTAGTATTTACATGCCTATCGGCCCCCTGTGGATTTTAAGATTTTCAACCAAGTCTCTAAAATTATGCTTCAATCCCAGAGCTTGTCCATTTCTCTTCTGTTCGCGTGGCAGAAATTCAACAGGAACCGATGAGCGAGAGATGATCGAGAGGTGCAAAGTCCGAACAAGTCCGTACCTGAATAATACATAGGTCATTCGGGGTGTATAATATATGGTTAGCAGCCTTCTGTTTCGTATTTCACAGTAATAGCTGGATCCCTTGGTATTAACAGCCCAAAAACATTGTACAAAAAACCCGAAGCCAAGAGTGCACATTCGCCGATCATAGTCACCCCTTCATGCCCTTTCTCCCGGTATTTTATTTCAAGAAGAAGACCTCAGTAAGAAAAGAGAAGAAGAAAAGGTACTGCAAAGGGCCACCTGTGCTGGAAAGTCCGGCACCGTAAACACCAACCCTGAACGCTAAACTCAGAAACCCTAAGTAAAAACTCCTAAACCCGAAACACGTAACCATACAATCCTGAGGCCCAATCCGCTCAACCATACAATCCTAAGCCTAAGCCCAACACTCTAAAGCCCTCATCCCGGCAGCAGGGCACGGCAAGTCCGTGAGAGAGTCCAGCCCTTGGCCGAACTTGAGCCCACCTCGTCTTGGGCTTTTCAAAGCAGGGTTTAGGGTCTGGGGTTTAGGGTGAAAGGGTTTGGGGTTTGGGGGTTTCGGGTCAGAGGGTTTAAGGCATTCCCAAGGTTGCTTGGGAGTGTATTTACGGAGTCTAAAAGGCTTATGGAGGTTGTATAAGGTTTTAAGGAGCTCAAATTCAGTTGCGTGGAGTTGGGCCTTTGGGTCCTTGGATAATGCTAAAGCTGGGCTGGGCATTTCAACGCTAGATAACGCTAGGGCTGAGGTTCTTGAATCGTGGGTTCAGGATTAAGCATTTGGCGCTTAGGCTTCGCAAACAGTTCGTTGTTAAGACTCAGGTGTTGGGGTGTAGATTCACCTAAAATCGTAAAGGTTAGGATTTATGGTTAAGGGTCCAGGTTTATCTTAATTACGAACTGGCGTAGAAAGCCCGTGCTTTAGGTTTGAGGAGTTCGGGGCGAGGGTTTAGGGTTTGGGGGTTTCGGGTTAAGGGCAGGCTCAGCGTACAGGGTTTAGCGGTTGGGGGGCTGGGGTTGCTGTCTCAATGCTTATAGTGAACTCCTGCACGTTCAACCTCGGCGCTCCAACTTTCTGGAGCCCATGTTAACAGGTTTCGGGATGAAGCCCCGGAGGCTCCGGGTTTAGGGATCTTCCGTGTTTAGATGCGTTTAGGCTTCACAAGGTTTAAGGAGTGGGGTGTTGCCCGGAAACCGTGGCAACAGGGAGTGCCGTGTAAGGTTTTTTTTCCGGAACTTTCCACCGGAAACATGTGACCTTTCGGCTGCACGTTCGTTGTGTCTGGCGCGAGGTCCTGCAGGCACCCAGATCAGGTGGTGTCGAAACTGCAGCATCTACTCGTCCTGCTGGCACATAAAGCTTCAAGGCTGCGTTTCCTCTGGTGAGAACGCCAGAGTGGATTGCACGAACTTGTCCTCAAGACAGGCCTTGCTGCAGGCATCATCGCAGGTACCGACGTAAGATGTCCAGCGCGAGTGTTGTCGGCATGTCGGGACGAGCAAGGCCTGGGAGTATGTTTTTCACCCATTCTTGGTTCCACTCGGTACAGAAGTTGTGAGCTTTCTCCCATGTTGCCGTGGACACTGGTGTTTACTGTAGAAGTTGTTCCAAACTGATGCCTGTGGGATTCCAGGCTAACAAGGAGTCACCAGGGTGTCTACATCTTTTCAGACCTCTCCCAAACGGCGTCTCCTAGTTCGGCCGGCGGAATGGGGTCCCTGCATGTTGTCTGTAAGATGCTGCAAAACTAAAGCCAGTGCCGAAAGAATGCCAGGGCTGGTCTCCAAAGCTGTTAACGCGGCTGGCGTGTCCGGATTGGCCGCCGCAATGTTTTGCACCAGCGCGTCTGGCAAAGAGTCTTGGCCGCTGTTGAAAATGATTGGTTCCACAGTACGGGTCGTTCCGCCAGTTCGGCGGCCAATGCAGAATACAAGCGGCGAAATGCCTGCAGCCCTAGACACAATGCCTAAGGCATTGTAGCCAGCGAACACAACGGCTGCGGCGCACGGCTTCTAGGTGACGTGGCGGCAGCGTGTCCAGCCTCGTGCGTAGCTGACACGGGAGAAGAAGAAGGGACATGGCTCATGGCACCTGGTGAAGAGAGAACACATAATTACATAGGTGCCGGCCGGGAACCCTAGACTCTAAAACAGCTAAAGCAAAACAACGTTGAGCTTCCTGGCACCAACGAAATTCATCGTCGAATTCATGCAGATTGCTTTTACTGTGCTCGTGCTGAATGCTACCTGCACGGCTGCTAGAAGACTGAAGCCAAGAACCCATATAGGGTATGGTTTATATTACTAGTATCCCCATAATAAAACCCAATATATACACTCACCAATATTCAAAAGGAGGCCTATCTACACTCACCAAAACGGTAATATAAACCCTACTTCNTAGGGTATGGTTTATATTACTAGTATCCCCATAATAAAACCCAATATATACACTCACCAATATTCAAAAGGAGGCCTATCTACACTCACCAAAACGGTAATATAAACCCTACTTCATATGGGGTTGTAAAGAAACCCCGTTTTAAATCTATTCATCCGTTATGATGTTATCGTTTTATTTTCCTCCTTGTCGTTTTACAGGACTTGGAGCAGTAGTAGTGGTGGTAGTAGTAGTAGTAGGAGTAGGAGTAGGAGTAGGAGTGAGTAGGAGCAGGAGCAGTAGTAGCAGTAGTAGTAGTAGTAGTCGTGGTGGTAGTAGTAGTAGTAGTAGTAGTAGTAGTAGTAGTAGTAGTAGTATTAGTCGTAGTAGTACTCGTAGTGGGTGCTCGTAGTAGTACTAGTACTAGTAGTACTAGTAGTACTAGTACTAGTAGTAGTAGTAGTAGTAGTAGTAGTAGGAGTAGGAGTAGGAGTAGGAGTAGTAGTAGTAGTAGGAGTAGGAGTAGTAAGAGCAGGAGCAAGAGTAGTAGTAGTAGTAGTAGTAGTAGTAGTAGTAGTAGTAGTAGTAGTAGTAGTAGGTAATGTGGCCAAGGGTTCACAAAGCCACTCTGGTGAACTCAACGTTATCGTTTTTGTTATCGTTCTATTATCGTTCTACTACCGTAAATGNTAGTAGTAGTAGTAGTAGGTAATGTGGCCAAGGGTTCACAAAGCCACTCTGGTGAACTCAACGTTATCGTTTTTGTTATCGTTCTATTATCGTTCTACTACCGTAAATGGTAATACTCGTTGCTCTCTCGCTTGCCTGCCACCATATCATGCAGCAACCAGACAAGATATGGCGTTATCGTTTTTCCTCCTTATCGTTTTACAAGCCAAACGTGCTATCGCCAACACTGTGTTTACTCCTTCCATAAATCCTACGTGCGGGGTTATTTTACAACGCCATATGTGACCAGAACCCTGAACCGATCACACTTACACTGCATCGGCTAAGGCGGGTAAGGGTATGCAGGACCCCCTCAAGGGCCCTTTAATGGAGCCCTTATGGCCCTTAATAATGGGTCTTTGGGGTATAATAGAGGGTAGTTGGGGGGTCTAGGCAGGGTTTAAGGCTTTGGTTTGGGGTCTGGGGTCTGGAATGTAAGGTGCTTGCCTAAACGGAAGGGTAGAGCAGAACGAACACCCTCGCTCAAGACTCCGACCTGTGTGACCTTTCTTGAAGCCAACGTAGGTCGTGTCCTGCGCAAGCGGTTTTGGGGGGAGAGTTTTGGTGAAGTCCGCACTAACCCTTGGATGAGTGCTTGCAAGGAGTGTCATTTAGCGGTATTTGGCGATGCCTGAGCCTTGAGCACGAACCCTACTCTAGGCACCCTAAATTTCATGCCCTAAACCCATGAGGTTTGGGCTCGAGGGTCTAGGCAGCTGAAACTTTCAACAACCAAGGGATCAAAGATGTTTGGGCCCTCTAAGCTGCTTTGGGCTCAGCACTTACCGTTGCCCAAAGAAAGGAGGGACCTTAACGAGTAGAACAGGGTTATAGACCACCAACCTAGACCCCCACCAAAGGGATCTTTGAATACTTGGACACTCAAGCGCATACTAATTCAACAATGCAACCAACAATTCCAATCCTAAGGGGCCCAAGTCTGGGTCGTGGGGATCTGTGTGCAGGCTCCTGGTGCAAAGATTAATCGCGCATATTCCACTCTTCAATAACTAGATTAAGGTTTGGGGTCGATTATGCTAATTTCATTTCCTAGGAAGCCGAACGAATAAAGTAAACCCTATAAACCCTATAAGCCCTTTTAACCCTTTCAACCCTAAACCCTAAACCCTATAAGCCCTATAAGCCCTATAAACCCTAAGCCCTAAGCCCTAAACCCTATAAAAACCCTAGACTCAGACCCCTGGATTAATCGCGAAGCTGCCTTTCGGTCGACGAAGTCTTGCACGCCCAAGGCGATCACCATGCGCTGGCCCTTCAGTGACAGTCCCAGCACCTGGAGCTCAAAGGGCTTCATGTAATGGTTTTGATGGGTTTAAGGCTAGGATTTCGGATTAAGATAGGTTTTAGTGTTGAGGATTCAGATAGGGTTAATGGTTTAGGGTTTAGGACTTAGATTAGATAAGGTTCAGGGTTTAGGGTTTAAGGGTTAGTGATGTTTGGTGTGTACCAGGACTCTCGGACGTAGTTTTGTATATTTTTTTTTTATGAGCTTCGTGAAAGGATACGAACCAACTACCTTGCTTGAGCAAGGACTATAGGGGCCAACACTTACCACGCTTCCAATCCCTCCAACAGAAGCGTCGTAGCCTTGTCCTACAAAACCAAAGTGCGCTGTGAAACCAAAGAGCCCAATGTGAGCAGTCTTGTCCTAAACCCTAAACTTCCTAAACCCCTAACCCTGAGCTCTAAACCCTAAACCCGTAAACCGCTGGACCCTAGAACATGTTGGTAACGGACCTGTCAGGCCTGTATAGGTGGTTTTAAAGGCTCATTTTGTTTAACCTCTGTCCAGGTCCAAAGCTTGGCGTCGGTGGCGTGACAGGCACCATCACCATCAGGCAGCATCGACATGTTTTAGGGCAATGCTTCCGGGATGGAGATCGGGATGCAGATCCCAGAAAGCGGCCGCAGGGCGGTGCCTTAGCTGTCCAGATAGGCGCCCAACCCCATTCTGAAACGCTCCGCGACAAAAGTGTTGCTTGCATGGGCGAGCTGAGGATTGCCATCCTGCGCAACAAAAGTGTCGTCTTTCTGGCTCGCCATCAGAAGCATCTCGATGTCCAGGCCCGACCACGCCGGCCGGAGGCTCAAGAATGCTGGTGCACTCGACAACTTTTTGCAGTGCCTCCCATGCCATGCACTGTGCCCTACTGTGAGACATGTTACCACCGAGCAGTGCTTGCAGAGAGCAGCCACCACGGTGATCCCGATGACTAAATTCTTTAGGAGTCAGGTATCGCCGATCGACATGCTGGCTCATCTCCAAAAATCGTTTCTCAGCTCGCGGCGCCGGCTTCAGAGTAGCAAGTGTTGATAGGGTACCCAGAGAGCCCAATACCCCTGAATTAAGGAATATAGCTTAAATCATAATATGAAGCCCTATAATTTAAGCCATATTCCTTAATTAAGGGGTACTGGGTTTTCTGGGTAGCACTTACAGGAGTATAGCACCAGAAGATGATTTCGAGGCTCTCTGGGTCTAAAAATCTGGAACCTTGAAACCCCGGACCCTACATGTTATACGCGAAAATGCCCGATTCCTAACCCCAACATGCACCCAAACACCTACAATTCGGACAAAGTAGAGACCCTTCAAATCCCAGCCCTTTCAAACCTTTCTCGCCTAAACTAAACCCTATACCGCCACACCTAGAACACTACGAAGACCCCCCGCCCCCTCGCCCCCAAACGATAGGGCTCCGAGCTGTCGAGAAGTGCTCTAATGTCCGACCCAGCCTCGGAATAAGAATCTAGGGGCCTGGGTAGATAGAAGATGGGGATTTGTAGGGTTTAGGGCTTTATAGGGTTCCTTCTTCTAAGAGAGTCTACCAAGGTTGCTGTAAGGTCTACTCTAAGGGTCGCAAAGGGGCCTGAGTACAGCAGAACCGGAACCCTGGGAGTGCAGGTACTTATGTTCTTGTGATCTTCCAATCAAAGGAAAACCAACAGGATCATCGACAACATCGGTAGCAACACAAACATCAAACATAACGAAAACATCAAACAAATCCTAAAAACAAAACACCTAAAAGCCCAAAGCAAAGTGCAAACGCAGAAGAAACCTGCAAAACCTAAAGGACCTTGCCAAAGGCCTAAAGCACGTAAAGAACCTAAACACTTATTTTCGGTAACTCCCTGTATGGGCTGTCAATGCTGCAGGAGTCCCTTTAAATGGTTATTTTAGGTTTTTCGGTTCTTTAGATTTTAAAGTTCTTTTGCTGTTTATGTTCCTTAGATTGTCTTTGTTTTGGACAATACAGCGACTGTAAATAATTGCCCAAATTGTGAATTGCAAATTGCACTCCTAGAACAGTAACCGGAACGGGGTTTGCGAGGGTTCTTCAAAGGACTCTCTGCAGGGGACTTCGTGATTCGAAAAGGGTTCCCTGAAAGGGTTCTTTGCACGGGCCACTTACGCTTGAAGGTGATAGGGCCCCAGTACTTGAAAAGCAGGGATCCTTTGTTGGGTCCTTGCAAAAGGTTCTTTAATAGAAGGGCTTCAAGACCAATACTAATTATAAGACAGTGTGATAAACAACATGCTCATGCAGCCCAGGTTCAGATAGATATACAGATATATACATATATGTATATATGTATCTATATGGTATGTATGGTATACTTGGTAATTTCCATGTGATCTAAACCCCAACCTGGCGGGGAAGCCCTCGCATCATCCGCAGACGATGCTTCAATGGCTGTGCCGGCGGGATCCCATCATTGCCCGCAACAACATGACATGACGACATGGAAAGCATGCGCTCGAGGCATGTCTGTTTCCATGCAGCATCTCTTTCTCTTGTTTGAGCTCTTGCACCTGGCACACATGTTGGGTCTGTGGGCTCCCAGAATTGTTGCCCGAAACATGTTTGTATTTTTTTCTTGAGGTTGGGCCTAAGGTGAGGCCTAGAACAACGAAGGTCGCAACAGCCGTGCTTTTGACCCGAG